>JAODJX010000042.1:5508209-5518901 GCA_026776945.1 Isichthys henryi
GGCCCCCCATCCTGGGTTGTTCCCTGCCTCGTGCCCATTGCCTCTGGGATAGGCTCCGGACCCCCCGCGACCCAGTATAGGAACAGCGGTTCGGAAAATGGATGGATGGATGCGTTGTATGGTTTCAGAGAAGGCTATTGTTCCGTGTGATTCCCCCAAAGTAGCAGTTCCCCATCTTTTCATGTCCATGACCGGTTCATGCTACACAAAAACTTCCCTGGCTGGTGAAAAGGCCGGGTCATGGAGAGTGTGACGGTACCAGCGGATCAATGGGGGATCTCATCATTTTAACCACTTCCATTTTTTTCCCACATGTGAACACAATGTGCAAACATGAAGGGTCGTGAAAAATTATATACTTTCGGGAATTAACCAATGTATCTGCAAAACACCCAGCATTCTGCAGTCTGGTACAATACCGGCCACAGTCTCCTATCTCACCGAGGGATTTTCCGTGTGAAGGCTGCAGGTCACATGTGACCACGAGTAGACCTACATTTATGCCAGTGTTTCCCAACCTGGTCCTTGGGGACCCACAGACAATCCCCGTCTTTGCTCCCTCCCAAAAACGTGGACTGTCTGCGGATTCCCGAAGACCGGATTGGGAAACACTGCTTTAGACTAATGCAGCCCCACAGTGGCCAGTTTCACATGCAGGAATCGGATTCTACAGGCACGAGGCCCAGGCAAGGACTCAGACGCTTCGCTTCCTGTTGTGGGGTCATTAAAGGAAGACTCACGCCCCTCCCCTCACAGGGTCACAAGTGCATGCAAATCCCATGTTCACAATGGCTCTGCTATGCAAGGAACAGAAAGCCACACATGCAATGGTGACAAAAATGGTACCATTTATTATGTTTCTCCTCGGGTTTCGTCAACTGTGAAGCTTCTGTCATTCAGTCTTTATCAGTCTTTAACTTAATGCTAGTCATGAATCCACAAAAGCCGCTTTCATTGCCTATCTTTAGTTGCATTTGTCTTTCAAGGCTTACACAACCAATTACGTTACTAATCACTACATAGACTCGCCACTAGGGGGCAGGTTTCTTCTAGTAATAAATGTGAGTAGTTTGCGGTGAATTTTGTCCTCCAATTTTCAAACCGCTCACATGTCTACAAAACTAATCCCATTATGAAAAATTCCATCTTTTAAAACTGTGTTACATGATAGGATAAACGAAAAGTCTGAGAAATCTTTGTATTCCCCTTAAATCATAACTATAAATATTTAAAGAAAAGTGTTTTGATATTATTCCACGTAGCGTTCCTGAAACCTGTAGCATTCATTGTCAGAAATATGTATACACACACGCGCGCGCACACACACGTTCTTTTAACTAATTTCTCCACTTCTGAGTGTTTTCTTAGTACTTATGGGTTTATTTTGTACACAACAAACTAGACTTTTTTCTTTGTATTCAATAAAGTATGTAATTGCTATAATTGCAATTAAATGATGAGGAAGAAACAATAAAAAATAATGTCACAGCATCCTTATAGCTTAACTCACAAAAACAACATCAGCGTACAAACAGAAGTTAGTGGGACTTGATTGTCTCTTCTTTTGTGTACTAGAATAAGAAAATGCAGGTGTAAGTAATAACTATACTGCTTATATCACACACACACACACAAAATAAGGTGCTGGAAAGTTTGTAAGTAAATTCACTGGTTTGCAGTGGTCTAAATGCACATGTGGGGTATTGCATCAAAATGTTCAAGACTGGTGCTGTGGGATGGATGTGGATTAAAAACTGTTCCTCAGCCAGCCTACCAGATGGGAGAGGTGTAAAGAGTTTGTGTGAGAGGTATTTTTGTGTGAGAGGTTTGTGTGAAAGTAATAGTGATAATTGTCAAGTTTAGGTTTCTTTTAGGCCATAAAGCGGAGCAAACATTTATCCACTATACAATAAACCATGCTGAGCAACTCACATGGTTTAAAATTCTACCCCATTACACAGCTGTGTTGCCAGATATAATCTGTTTCAGAGTGTAAAGCAACAGTCTTTAATTGCTTCACCCTTATTTAAATGAAAAATCCTACCGCAATTATGATTCCTTAACCAATATACCACATGTTGTGTCCTAACACAAAACTTCAGGTTCACTTACAGGTGGAAATATGTGGTTTTCAGCTTGTTTCGTAAAGAGATAAACTGACAAAGTACTGAGCAGGTTATCTGTCTGCACCTGGAAGCAGTGGTTAGCATGCTAACATACACTTTTCTTTCATTTATTGGTCTTTCAGCTGTATTCTGTCTGCCTGACTTGGATTCTAGACAGGAATGTACTAAATTCTTCCGAGTATTTATTGATCTTCTACTGACCAATGGAACAATAAAACAGACACCTGCGATGGATTAGACAACAGCAAACATGTTCACATTCCACAAACAAGTTGAAAACAGAAAAAAATCAGATCAATACACGGACTATGGGGGTATAAACATAATGGATTGCCAGAAGAAATTATAATCGTGCTTGAAAAATGAACTTACAAAGCTTTATCCATGCCATAGGCTGCTTGTTGCTCAAATGCCAGCTTCATAGGTATTGAGAGTAAGGCAACAATATATCAGTTTGAAATGGCTTAATTTTAAAAGCCAGTCATAGATACAGTACAGCTTTGGCATAGGCAGGATAATCATTGCATAGACCAGCATTCCTTTTCAGGAAGGTTCCACACAACGTTATACCAGCTTTTATATGTTACAATGGCAGACAAATAACAAAGGCAACATCTTCATAAAAGGGAATTCTTAATAGTCAATAGCAGTATGCCAAAATACACAACTTGTGTAGACATTTAGATTTTGTCAGGATTTTGCAAGAGAACGCGTGAAGTTGGAAGCTACGTGATTAACAACACTAGAACTATCAGAACTATTGGATTTTGAACAATAAGTACCCAGACAACGAACTGCCTCTTTCGCTGGGTGCACTTCCCCACTGTACACGGAAAAAGACGAGCTAATGAACGGAAGTGGATTCTTCAGAGTCATAGCCGATTGGTTCATCCAGGGTTAGGGGGAGTTTGTCCCCCTGCAGTTCTTCCGGTCGGCATTTTGTGCAGCGCTGGGGGGGGAGAGAGAGAGAGAGAGAGAGAGAGTGAGCGAGAGAGAGAGAATCTGAAGTAGATCCGTCTTGACCATCTCGGGTGTCGTCATATTTTTTTTTTCCTCCCCGAAAATACCCAACGATATTTTTCTCTCTCCCGCCCCCCTCCGCCGTTTCCTTCCCCTCAGGCGTGAAAGAAATCGGCGAATGTAGCGGTCAGAGGAGTTCCCCCCTCGGTTGCCGCCGTTCGAGCCTACATGTTCTCTGCGAGGCTGAAGAGGGACGGACCTGCCCGAGCCGGATTGTTGTTGTTGTTATTCGCTGGTTTACACAGTTTCTGCGGAGCAGCCGCGAGAGGCAGCGCGAGAGCAGCGCGAGAGGCAGCGCGAGGCCGGACTTCCAACAATCTTTTTTTTCCTCCCAGTTTTTAATACCCCACAGCCAGAGGTAAACGGCCGGCCGGCCAGCCGCCCGTAAATGCACAACGGCGCCTTTATCGCCGCCTTTGAACGTTTCCGGTGCCTGCCTTAGATGCCATTTGAGGGGGAATCATCGCATTGGCGGGTCGGATTATGTGTCTTTTCCTTTATGGTTATTTTGCGTTTTGCCCGATGGGAGGCGTCGGGCCGCTGGTATGCCTTATACGTGGAGTCCGAGGATTCAGACAACCTGGAGAGGCCAAATCAGGCCGCTAAGAAACCATCCAGACGCCCTTTAAAATATTTATTTCTGCGGGTAAATAACCGGTGGTGTTTCTTCTCGCTTTTTCGCAGATTTATCGTTAGTGTTTGAATTCGATCGCTATTCCGACTAGCGACTTAGCTCGTTAGCTGTGTGATTCTAGCTCGTTAGCCACCTTCCCCGTAAAATGACTTTCACCAGAAGACTTAAATGTGTATACAGTTACAGAAGAGCAAAAATGGTTAAAGTCGTGAATTATGTCTACCATTTGCAGGCACGTACATTTGAGCATGTTTGATTTTTGTTTTTCGTCTGACCAGCGGTGATTTTTTTTTAATGTCACTTTGCCAGAGCCATGTCCTACTGCTGAATAAGCTAGCTAAGCTGCAAGGCAGTCCGTCCACCAAATATCCTGGGAGCGATCGCGACCTTCCTCTTATTTTTTCATAATTATTAGTGGAGTAGAGGATGGCGTGGGCCACATGAGTCTCAGTCCTGGACTATGAATAATTTAGAGTTTATTTACGGACCGGTAGTCCCGGCTTAGCATTGGAGCAGTGTAGCTAACTAGCCGTCCAGTTGACCTAACTGTTTTATTTATTTATTTTCTAAAAATCACAGTATTACGAGTGGGGGGGAAACTTCCTTGAAAAGTTACCGGTGTAACAATCGTTGACGCTCGGTGGATGTGACTTTTTATCCGACGCAATCAGCAGATAGCTGGGGGGGGAGACACTGACATTTTGTTGTTTACAAGTCTGATATGTGTGGCTGGCACACACAGAGTACGCTTTTAGTCAGCTAGCTGATCCAGAGGGACAGCACAATGAAGAATAAAAGAGAAAGAAAAATCACGGAGGATGCAAAGGCTGATCTACTTGACCGGCTTGCTGGCCACTGTTGAGAATCAGCGATCTTATAATTGGAGATGCATTACCCGGCACCCTTAAAATAGTTTCGTCTTATATCACAGGGAATAATTTATGAACGTGGATCGTGGCCGGATACCAAAGCGGAAATAAACAACCGACTGGAGTGGCGTGTTCGTGCGGCACGGCCCACGTTCGCCACGGCTCGGAGGTCTGCAATGATAATGCCATTTTGACTTTAAAGGGAAATTCACTGGGTTTTCCACGACTTGATTTACCTTGAGAAATGTTGTCGCACTAAACTAAACCGACAGAGATACATTTGTCAATGTATTACTGCTGTGATGGCTGATGGGGCGCCCTCGGACCATGGCGATGTCAGTTTTGCCGGACTCTCATCTGAGTTACTGGTTCTACCAATAAATGCTCATATTAAGCGGTCATATTCATGGTACGTTTGTAAGAGCGCAACATATATTGCTTCTAATACAAATTAATGTTATGGGAACTGATACGCGACAGTGCGATGTTCAGGGATATATTTCCGTGTAACTGCGCCGCTGTGTGCTTTTCTGGGGGGTTACCGACGTCTTTATTTACTAACTTTAAAATGTGTTGTGGACCTGCTAGGCAGTAGGTAGTTGGCTACGTTTGGGTTCAGAGGGACTCGTATATATATACGCTCCGTATTTTAGCGAAGTTGGTTTAGAACTAGATACACATGCATGTTTATTATGGGTCAGAGGTCTTGGGGGGGGACGATCGGCATCCGGGCACTCCCTTTTCGGCTGCGTTTGTGGTTTCTTGGCAGCTTCCAGGCAGGATAAATAGAGCTCAGACAAATCGGTGGTAAATGCGACTTTCCAGGGGTCCCCAAGCGAACCCGGGGACGTGTTAGAGGATCCTTTTCTTCAGTAGTTAGACAGCTTTCCGCGCGATGCAAGGCTGGATACCTGGCTCGGTTTTGTCTTTTATATAAATATCAAAAACTGCATTAAAGATACCTGTTAAAAGAATGGTTCTCATGTTATAATACGTGTTTGCGACTTGGGAAAATAAAGGCAAGCCTTACGACCAGGTAGCATTTAAAATTAAAGTTCGCTTGGTGTGATCAGATGTTTTAAGCCTGTACGTTGTACATACAACATCGGTAGTAAAAAAAGGTTTCTAAACTGCAGTAACAGAATAGCAAATGTATAGAAATGCATCCTGGGCTATTCGGGAGCGTGCAGTATGTATGTATTTGAAACTAAATTCTTTGCATTTAAATAGTTTTAAAGTCGATGATTGGCTGTAAGGTGTGTCTGTATGGCAGGCATTGCCCTCTTCTGTAATTCGCAGATTTAAGCATCAGCGTACTGTGGTTGTAATTTTGACGCGTGTACACGCCGGTTTAATATGTAAGAGTTTAATTGGACTGGCCGGAGCGTTTGTGTTCCTGTGTATCAGCGCGCTGTCTGCGGTGATTTTCACTTTATCGGTGCGCTGCTGCAGACGGACGTGGTTCCTGGTGGTTTATGCGCCTGCTGCTTTTTGTTGCTCCCTCGGCCACTTAACTCATTACTGCATCTGAAGATGGTTGTTTTCTGAAAACGTCTGGGATCCGTTCAAATGTTAAATACGCCTACATACGCTCAGCTCACCGGTCCTAAATAGTAGAATTTTACCTACTGCCAGTCTATTAAAAGATACATTTTTTTTAAATATTCAAAGCTCTGTGAATATCTTTTTGTAATATGCAGTTCTTTTGTATTAAAAGTGTGTGTGAGACACCTGCTGTCTGGATTATGTCTGTGGTATTTAGAGGATTGACTGAATTTATAGGTAATGTCAAGTTTGCTTAATTAAAGGTAAGATCAAACTAAATCCCCTTTCATCACAAAGTTGGGAGAATGTGACGTTACCTGCTAGAGCACAGTCATTCATGAGGACCGCGGTGTGCTGGGTTTGGCTTCACCTGAGCTCCTAATTGCTCTATTTAGATGATTAGTCTCTTCACCTGGGGTTTCAGGTATAATTCCAACCGTAATTAAAATCTGTTGCAAAACTCACAGGACGCCAGCCCTTGAGGACTGGAATTCGATACCCCTTTTCTCATGAGATGTGGAAAAACCACGTGCTGTATTTTTTTCTAAAACATAGAGATTTTCAACATTTTAAGAAAAAACGTGTAATTTTAAATATATGTATTCCAATAAGTTAAACATCAGCTTACACACGTACAAATTAACTTCACAAATTCTCATTTTCTTTTAGTTTATTTGCAATTGTTGATATTCAAAAGCAAACTTTGCAGCAATTCAGTTTAATACATTGTGAAGCAGAAAAATGCTCTCAAACTATCAGACTCCCTTTTTAAACATTGGCCTGTACAGCCAGTTTAGTGTCTTTGTTAAACTGTTGCAGATTGTTTATTAAGGTGCTTTAGATCAGCAAGTGCTTCTCAGATGCTATACTTTGCACTCCTTGAAAGTTTTGTTTGTCCATCAGAGCACAGTTCAAATTGTACTGGGCTGCCTTCATTCATCTGAGCACTGTTTTAAATTAATACCAGCTTACTTATTGATTGGGACCACTGCAAATGAAGAGGCCTGTTACAGGCATTATATTAATAGGAAATATTTTTATTCTGCACCATTACGGGATGCAGGTTCATGTAACATGTTTTGATTGGTTTGTTGTATTGTGAGGTATATAATTACACTTTTTAATAAAAAGTAAAAGCTTTTTGAATTCACATTGACTTGAACCTAAGCAACATGTATTAATGATAAAATTGCTACATGTTACCTCATTTGTAACATTGGTGCCTCTAGATTGGGGTTCTGGACACATGAAATGTAACTGAATGATACATAATCGTTGTTTCGTATAAAGGTAGTATGTGTTGTAATGAAGTACATGCATCTGTAGCCAACAAGGTTCCTGCCATGATTTTTTTAAAATTATTAACTGAAGTATTAAGTTGTCTGTATTATTATGGACAAAAACCTTGACCAGGGAAATTGTCAGAAATAATTCAATTCATCCATCTTCCAACTGCTTCTCTGTACAGGTTTTTGGGGGAGGTTGGAGCCTATCCCAGGCAACATAGGGCACATGGTGGGGGTACGCCCTGGACAGGATGCCAGTCCTTGGCAGGACATGCACACTATGGGCAATTCATAAATGCCAGTTCATTCAACTGCATGTCTTTGGACTGTGTGAAGAAACTGACATATCCTAAGAGAACCTGTGTACTGTGGGCATTATGCATGATCTGAGCGCACAGGGCTGTAACGAGGCACATACTGGTTCTCGTTTTCAGTTTGGTACCCACGGTGAAATGAATGAATATATTTATTGATGAGTGGAACCTAGATTTACAAGTAGATGTTCAGCACAAAAAGCATTGTGGCTGTGAGTTGGTTATGGGCAGTGCTGGTTAGTCAGTCATAATAGGCATGTTGGTAACATATTGGTTTCCCGATAAAGTACACCAGTACTCTAGAGACAGTAGTTGAAAAAACCAGGACTGTCTCAGCTGTGTTATACCGAACTTGGATCTGTTGCTGGAAACACGTCCAACTTGCTTACTTGTTTGAGCCAACGACATTTACGTTTGTGTACAAACTGAGCAAGGGAGAAACAGCCTCTGCAAGTTAGTCTTCCTTTCCCAACATTCTCTTTCCCAGGAAATTCTGACCAGGCTAAAAAAAAACATAGTTATCTGGGTTTTTACCGCTGTAAATATGTGACCATACTTTGTAGTATAGAAGACAGAATTTAGAAAGGATTTATTTCATGATTGTTGTGATGCAGTCTTATTTTTGAATTTTTATTTTACACATTTATTTTTACAATGTACAAATAGTATCTCTTAGCTTTTCTTATTCACACGTTGAGACTAATTAGCTTTTGTTTACAGCTGGTCCCTAACTGGCTTTACAGTTTTAATAATTTCAAAATAATGTTTTCCCTCCTGCGTTGAAATTGCACCGACCCATGAACCCAAAGCTGACATTTGTACCGAACTGTAAATTTTGTGTGTTGTTATGCCCCTAAAATGCAATTGGGGATGGGATATGACCCCCCCCAGCCCTACTTTGAAGGTTAAAGGCCACAGTGGTACCCCATAGTAATGAAATATAGTACTTGTTGTTTGAAAAAATAAGTTTAAAACTACACGCCATGACTGATGGCCTGAACCAGCTTTTTTTATGCTCGGAAAATGGTCCAGTGGCAATTATAGGTCTTTAAGAATTGTTTATTTGGGCCAGTTTTTCTGACATGATCTGAACCATGATAGTTTTATGGAAAATCACTGATCTGAAGCTGAATAAGCAAAGCTTCAGATTCTGAAAATTATTATATGTTGGTGCAGGACTGAATTCAGTGTTCTGAGAGTGAATCTATTAGGTGCTAGTTTTGTTGTGCAGTGGCCTGATATACAAATTGGAGAAGGAAATGGCAGTGAAATATATGTAATATATGTAAATGAGAAATTGGCTTAAAATTCCAGCTGTCCCTGTACCCAGCTAGTACAGTGATCATGCTGAATCACTAGTTGGCTTCACTTCAGGGATGATTCAGGCCTTAGAGTAAATCTGTATAATCATTAAATTTGTCTGAATTAGTTCTTCTCATCCTGGAAATTCCCTAACAATCAGAAATATTTAACATGGAACCATTGTTGTTTTTGACACTGCGGTGAAATTACTCTAAATCCAGTCTATTTCAATGATAGATGATGCGTAGAATTCCTAAATATTGGGCCACACTGCTTGGATAAGGTTTTTGCAACAATTAAAAAAAAAACAGTCCAGTTGAACTAGGTTGTCATCCCAAGAGAGCACGTGTTTTCCATATTAATCTTTCTACATATCAGTTTGCCTGGAGTCCAGATGTGTCCATAGGAGCTCTAACTTTAACACAGTATATACAGACACTCCTCTACTTGCGAACTTTCAGACATACGAACAAAGAGGACTGTAAGTTCAAACTGTGTTCCTTGGGCTCCCGTTTCCTGTCCGCAACATCAGTTTTTTTTTCTGTACACCAATTTCGCCTAGTACGACTCCTGGCCATTACTCCCATGGCTACTACCGCCGTGCAGCAGCGTAGTCCTTTGTACTTGCGTATACCCTAAAATTCCGTTAAATAATGACTTACGAACATTTCAAGTTGCGAACGGCCTTTCGGAATGTTACTCATTCGTAAGTAGGGGACCGTCTGTATATAGAAGTCTCTTTTTCTGTACATACATATGTCATGTTTGTCGTCATATACGCATTAATATGGAGGTCTCTTTTTACACCATATATTTTTCAACAGCCCCTCATGCAGGTAGATTTGTGGCGATGTGGGGAGAGTGGGGTCCATCTCTGCCATCACATGTTGTAAAGCAAGGTCTGTCTCAAGTGGGAATGCAGTACAGATTAGTCTGGATTGCAAGCACTTACATTACACTGGATTTACATGCATTCTCTGAACAAAGTGTGTGTTTGTGTTTGTGTGTGCGCGCGTGCGTTCTCGGTATCAGGGTAATACCGGACAAAATTGTTGGATCAGATTTCAGGGAGTAAAAATTGTGAAAGTTCTTCTAACCTTAGCGCAACATACTGTAAACAGAAGTGAGGGTCACACGATGACTAGTTGTTTAGCAGTGTGTGTGTGTGGGAGTTATCATGTAGGTGCATTTAACATTCGTGGTTTTGGTTAATCGCGAATTGGCTGTGAACAAATAAATGGGAACGTTTTTGGAGTTTGCCGAAGGATCGCAGAAAGTTGTAGACACACAAGCCAGGAACAATACTGAAAATAATTTGGATCACATAAAACCATATGATACATAATATTTATTAATGTAAGTGCATACTGTGTCCTTTTTCAAAGGCTTGGATAAGCCTTTGTCTCGGCAACCAGCCTCATGTGTTAACTCTCTTTGTAACTGTGGAATCTCGTGTTTCTTGGAGTAACTTTTAAACTGTTCGGTGCTGGAAATTTCATATTTTTAATAATGAGTCTAAAACAGGGGTGGGCAATCTTATCCGCAAAGGGCCGGTGTGTGTGCTGGTTTTTGGGGTAACCTTTAGGTCAGCTGTTC
>JAODJX010000042.1:5519001-5556379 GCA_026776945.1 Isichthys henryi
TGTTCAAACCCAGGTGTGAGGACTCTTCAGCCAATCAGTCCTCTAATTAGTGATTAGAGTTGCAGCGAAAACCAGCACACACACCGGCCCTTTGCGGATAAGATTGCCCACCCCTGGTCTAAAACGTAGTTCTGTGAGTGTATGCATATTTTGTTCATACTGGAGCATGTTGTGGATGGTTAGTATGTTGTTTAAAAAGGTCTTGATAGGAAATGACAAAGTGATTTGATATGCAAAGTCCATGGTGTGGTACTGCTTGTTTAGAAATTGTTAATGAACAGACTTTATCGTTCAGGATAGCAAACAGGGTATGGTGTGAAGTTAGCGGTTTCCACGAATTATTGGCTAATTTTCACCTTCGCAGGGATCTTCCGCCTCAAACCCTTGTGAATGTGAAGGGGTGTTACTGTACTGAAGAAAAAAGTGAAACTGCAGAGTGCAATTATATGTAAGGCTAATGCTGATTTTTTTCTTAAGTCTGAACACAGTAAAATTTATGCAAGTTAGATATCTTTGGACTTGCATTCTTGCTATAGTTTGGTTAATTGCTACTTAAAAGTATTATCTGTGCTCCAATGTATATTTTGTACTGGGAATTTATATGTACTTTTTGACTAGAAATGATCAGTTATGTTTGATTTGCTAAAGAAAACAGAGACAGACTTGTGTAAATTATGTTGCCCATGGATTTCTACCTGTAGCTTAGTGGCATAGATTTTGTTTGAGCAACATGACCATTGTATTTTCCTATTCTTGGCACACGCAAACAATACCTCTACATCACCTAAATTGAGACATTTTGCCATGTGAATTGAAATGTGTTGATACAATATATATCTCACTTAATGCTTAGTAGTTGATAAAGGGAAAAAATATTGGCTTGGTATCTGTATTGGACACTCAAAATTTAGATATCTGTATTGAACCAGAAAAGATCTAATTGTAACCAGAGACTGTAGTGTTTGAGTGCCATTTTTTCATTTTTTTTAAAGCATTTTTAAAATATAATAAATAGTCTGGAATGGAATTTGTGTATTAAGAAATTTAAGAACCAGAATTTGGATACTTTTTTCATTTTAGTGATGGAGGAAAAGTGACTAGTTTTTTTTTGTAGCAATGAGAAGCATTCTACAGCAAATACTACTTTTATTATTTGAAAGTTGAAGGCAATGTGATTTTTATGAACCTGTTACTATGGTAAGAGACCTTTTGTTTGAGAGAGAAATGCTGAACTTATTACTTTAAGGTTAGGGTTACTGTTCTGTGGGATACTTTTTAAATTTTGCTATTAATTGATATCCTGAATGCCAGTTTTTTTAAGAAGCCGTAGCCTAATTGGAAGGTGAGGGGAAAAAAAATCGTCATTAACAATGTTTGTTACATATGCAGCTATGACGGTCATCATACAGGGAAACAATATTGCTCTGTTAAGCAAAAATTTCAGATTTCCCCCCATTAATACAGCAAAACATGATGTGACGGAAAAACATACGAAATTTTTAATAAAAAAATCCTTTCATTGGTATGTTTTATTTTTTATTTATTTTAAAAAAGGTAGTGCAGTGCTTCTGGGAAAATACCTTGCTCTTAATGATATTTCTTGGAAACCAGTTGTTAATCCTGAAATGGATTTTCTTGCTCAGGCATGGTCTGAATTTGGGGTCACTTTGTTAGTGATAGAGCTGAATAATCATTAGTTGAAAATTAGTTCCTTTTAAAGAGTAACCGCTATTTACCTGTGAGATATAGGGTAAATAAGTGACAGACTTACCTTTTGACAAAACATTTCACACAAGGTTAGGAGTTGCCGTGATTTGTGTCTGAGCTGTCATATTTGTTTCTGCAGTAATTCAACAGCAAGATGAATCTCCAGGTAAATACAGTCAGTGTGTTTTTGCAACCAAAGAAAGGGTTTCCCTTTTGGGCTTTGCACAATATTCAGTAAAATCCACACTGTGTTTAGGAGATTATAGATTGCAATAGCTGATGACAGTTTTGTGTTACTTACCTGTATTTTAATACGTGATGTAACTCTTTGGTAATTTTATAGTTAATGTGTAATGTGTGGAGTAATGTTTTGATATAACTAAGGCACATTGGATGACCCCAGAGGTTTTTGGCATCTGATCTGAGCCCTAGGTGAGTTCTAATTATGTTTATGATTAATTCTAATTGCGTCCCATTCTTAGTGTAGCAAGCAGCTGTAAATCTACGCATGGCTTTTCGCACACTTATTTTGAATTGGCTGTCTGTGCAGAGAATTATGCTACACTAGGGATGTAAATCGTTGGCAGCAAGGAACAATCTTTTTTTTTGATACCCTAAATTCAAAACTTTTGTTTTTTAACTTCACTGATAAGATGTCTCAAGTATTACCGTGGAAATTTAATTACATGCTATTAATTGAATGGAATACAAAGAAAGTAGAATCTTGGAACATCTATAATAATAATAATAATAATAATAAAGAAGAAGAAGAAGGATAAACAGGGAGAACATGCCAGTGTAAATTGTCAGAAGGCCAACTACTCAACTTTACTGAAACCAAAAGAAGCTTTACCTGATTGGTGGGGAGGGGCTGCTGGTGGTAAAACTTGCTGAGTTTGTTGTTGTAGATTTGTGGAATGACGCTTATACTGTTCATCCTGTGGAAAACAGAAGATCGATCTGCAGGCCAGGTTTAATAACGAGTTATGAAAATATCGCTGGCCAGTACTTTGAAACCTTTTCTAAGTAGTGAAGGAGACAGCGAAAAATCTAGTCCTCCATTACAGAAAACGTCTGATCGCCCAAAGCAGTCATCTGCATTATTTTGCTAACATTTGATATGTTAAACTTATATTGATATTGGCTGGTAATATCAGCCAAAATTAGTGCATTTAACTGATGCTGATATCCTTTTTTTTTGTAACAAATATCGCTTGATACTGATATGTTAACTAATATGTCCTGTGTCTCCAAGACTAAAATTCCTTTTTATTTAGCTAGTAAATTAGCTACATCAGAATTTTCACCACTGCAGCCATAGCTAAGAATGATGACTTTGCGCAACAAAAGTGGTGGTTCCCAGAGGCTTAATGGCACAAAGATTATCTTAACCATTAGAGTGTGCTTTTTGTGCTATAAAACAGGGGTGAGCTTCCCAAAAGTTTCATAGCACAAAGATCAACATGTAGCACCTCCTTTACGAATATTAATGAAACTTACTCTGACATCTTGTGTTCTGTAAAATTGTGAGCTGGCCCTGCTACTTTTCATGTCTACTTGCAGCACATGAATGCGAGAGCGTGCAGTCTGGAAGTAGGAGTGTCTTTATCTGTTTTGACCCTAGAAATATATTTTGACATTACATATCGATGCAGGTGAACTGCCTCCTGAATAATCGATTCATCACGATGCATCGATGGATCTTTACACCCCTGCGCTACATTGTCTCAGAATTGATCTAGGATGGGTGATGAACACATCCACATAACATGAGAATTGCACGTGGCTTAACAGGTTTATTTGGGGGCAGGGTTTTCCTTTTTCTTGGTATCTGACAATGGTCATCTGGGAGGGCTTGTGCTGTGCTGAGAAAGAACATAACACCTCACTTTACACCTTTATTACTGATTGAGGGACAGGTGGAGTGAATCAAGACAAAACTTCCCTCCTTGAATTTGGATTTTTAACAGTTGATATTGTTAAACATTGTATTATCAGCCCTTTTGTATCGTGATGACAATCACCTGTTGAATTATTAATTATTCATTTTATATTAATCCCAGAAAATGTCACCTTTAGGTACTTTGTAGTTTGGTTTCAGCACTGACCAGGATGGTTTTTATGCAGTGTGTTCATTCTGCCAGTAGAGTGTTTAACCTGTTTTTTGTTATAGCTGTGCAATTCTTTGCTTTTTATAGCGCGTATGTTATCTGTGATTAATGACTGGAAATGATGAAGACAGAACTATGTAGGTGCAGCCTCTTCAGGGTCTCCTGGGGGCCGATGGCGGCCGTCCTTCATGCATGCGTAATGTGTTTGAGTAACATAAAAATGGCTCATCGTGATGAGAAGTAATATTCTGACCTAATACTAAAATTGTGTTAGAACTGACATATAAATAATATTTAGCGCATAATATTTCCTGTATTTTTGTTGTTGCATTTGCTCCTTGACCTCAGGATGACCCTGTTTCCTCATTGCAGGTATTTCCAGTTGGACTGTCGCACTATTAGGCTTGCATTGTACGGCTTATGCATAAGAGTTCTGTTCCCGTGTGGTGGGGGGGGGGGGTCTGATAGCCTGCACTGTGCATCTGCTCCTTTGTGTTGGTGGGTGGAGCTGCCCTGTTTTCCAGATGTCAGTCTGCCAACGGGGAGGGGAGGGGTGGAGCTTATATCTCTGTGCTTCTTGGAGGGGGATGGGCTGAAATGTATACATGTCGAGTGGCTCTGTACAGGAGAGTTCACCCTTTGTGTGTGAGCGTGTGCTGCTCTCTAGACCTCGTGCATGTGTAGCAGAGTGTTAGTACCTCTGCTTGCATTTGTGGCACAGCTACCTTGCTGTGTGCATGTGACATGCAAGTGTGATTAGGGACAGCAACTGGGGTCACCTCTATTATCTGTCAGCCCCATTGGGGATGTGGCTGCGGTTTGCAGTCTCTTCCTGCTCTGTGTAATTCCATCATTTTCTGTGCTTATGTGAATTCAAATGTAGGGTATAAAAGTTGTTAAAATTGTGTTAGCTATAGGTAGTTACTAATTATTAAATTCCCCTCCCGTCCTGCTTATTACCAGCTTTGTTTATACTTGCACAGTTTAGTGACATACCTGGTAAACTGGCAGTTGACATACCATTCAACTGTTTACAGCTCTGTGCTCAGAAAAGATGGTCAGATGGCTAATTTCTACATAATGCAAGCAATACGCTAAGTGGCAGTAAAGTGTGAAACTGGACGCTGCTGTAGTTGTGTTCTGAGTGCCCATTGACGCAGTGCCTGGATGCTCCTAAACATGGGCAGCATTTGTTTGCTTTGATTTCTCTCTCCTTTTTAACCTCAGGCAAATTTTAATACTGTATTCAGCAGTGCATAGTAAAGGCTGAGCTTATTCTCTGAGAAACCTTGTCATACAGTCAGTAAGATAAAATGGCATGTTTGTACATTTGGATATTGCTTTGCTTACATGAGACTCTACGTTTATTGATTTGCCCTGCGCTTGGAGTAGGGGATTTCTCTCATGTTTAATAGCTGTTCACACTGTAGATATAAACTCTTATTTCCTAAATTACTGTGCCACCTTCTGCTCCCTTCTGTTTGGGAAAAATCAGCATCTGATTTGAGAACACTGTTGTCATTGGTTAGCAGTACATTTAGGACTATGGGTTCTGGGTTAGGCTATGTAATTCTGAAGTCCCATTCTACAAGCGGTTGACTTTTTACTTAACGCCACAGAAGAGGACCCAGACTCTAAGATGCCGTTGCTCAGCTGGGAGCCTTGAGGGAATTGCTGATGCTACTGACTTTTTGCAAGTTGCACTTAGATCACAGATCAAACAGTAGTTTGGAGGTTGTCTGAATAAGTGCATGTTAGTGAACAGCAAGCCGGAAGTTTCTGCTCCCTTGGAAGGCGTGCATGAGAACGTTAGCTGTGCACTAGTTTTGACAGCTCGGGTGAGGTGGGGGCGGGCATGACAGATGTCAGGGGAACTTTTTCTCTGCCGACATGTTTCTGTATGATTGGTTAGCCTGGTTTAATTCTTTAGCACTTGTCCAGGAGCCTGTTGCCTGTTCTGCCTACAGCATCGTATTGATTTATTATGAAGGACTGATGTGTCCCACTGTAGTTTATGCGCTTTGGGTTGCTGTGTTTCCTTCCTGAACTGAGGTGCTTTTCAGACGTGAAATACTGCTTGAATGAGATTCTTAACTGAAGATTCTCGCCTGCGTTTCACTAAATTAGTGTGATAACTACTGATGAGAATGTAAGTAGATGTAGTAATAAAATATTGATATTATATTGATATTTTATTGGTTGATAAAATATATCAAGACTTCCTTTTTTCTGTGTTGTGTATTTTAGTATTGAAGAAGCTAGCTATTGGCACACACTCTTCAAGTGTCTTGGCAACTCCGTTGTGAAAGGCAGTATTTAAAAACAAACTGAATTACATAACAGAAGGATTGGATTATATGAAGTTCATTTGTTGTGTTTCCCGAATGAAATGCATGTTGAGCATATTATTTTAATAAATACTTTTTAACACAGCTGAAATTATAGAATGTGAATTAATGGGTTAGTTTAGCGTCATTAGAAATGCATCAGTCAAGTCTCGTTAATTAAGGCTGTTCATGATCCTTGTGCTCCCCTGGCACCATGTGTTTCTTCAGTGGCCAAAGCACGCATGCTGTGGTGCCTTTTTAATTAATTAATGAGGTGCTGCAGAAAGCTCTCCATGCATGCGTCTCCGGAGCAAACCGCATGCCCCTTTTCCCCTTTTCTCAAGGAATTTGCCTTAGAGCGGCTTGCCTCCTTGAATTTGAATGTCTGGTCAATATTTTTCATACACACGCACTCAAGATTGTGTTCAGGGAACATGGTGGTAACTATGTGGATGGATGGATTCCAAACAGAAAAAGCCATTCCAGGATATTTGTGTTGTATGGTTATAAAACACATCCCACAGAAGTAGTGTCATGTCCAAAAATACTAGGCTGTTTTATGGAGGCTTAAATGAGATGTCTACCACTAACACCTCCTCAGCATGATGGCACTTAGCATAACAAAACACTCCCTATCTGCGAAGATCGGGCAGCGATCCTAACACTAGGCTGGGGGGGGGGGGCGTTCCTAAGGATAGCAAATGTTCATAGGATGGCATCAGATGGCGTAATCTGACTTAAACTGTTTTTAACAGCTTTTTATCTCCTCTTGTGCTTTAGGAAATCAGTTCAATTTGGTGTGTCCTGCTCCTCCCCCAAACCCCATGCTTTTCATTTTAATTAAGCTGACACCCAACAGTGTGCTCGCTTTTCTCTTAATGCCTGTTCGCAATTGACTTGTTTGTCTTAAAACACTTTTAGAATAAGTTTATTTCGACAGGCTTTGTTGAAAGTGTTGTGTACGGGAGGAAATGTTACTTGTTTCACACAGTACCTGGCATATTTTGTCACTTGCCGCAACCTTTTGAGGCAAAAGATCTATGATGTTTCTGGAAGATTCATATACTACAGTAATTGATGTGGGGTGTCATGCTGATAGCCACACAGAAAGCTGCTGGGTAATACTTGGGTGAGCCTGATTTCAGTCAGCATTATATTGGATTCTCTGGCGGGCTCTTGGGCTGCCATTTTTGACTTGGAGAGTTTGGATTATGTTTCACCTCGTTTGTACTCTGGTTTTTATAAACCTGTCTGGGTCTCTGTGGTGGATCTCTGTGGTGGATCTCTGCGGTGAACCTTGGCTATAATGAGCTGGACTGCTTGATGATTGGCAGTTCTGGAGAGCTGGCCTTTTTGGTGCTAGCTTTGTTTTTGTATCTGTGGTATCCTGCTTCATGGATTCTTAGTTAAAAGCTCTGAATTTGCACCCAAGTCAGAATAGGTGGGTGTTTTGTTAAAGGGAATTAAAAGATACATTTTCTGACAGTTAATCTGAAGTTCATATGCTGCTTATTATTGATGTCAGGCATTAAGCTATATGTTAATTTTTAAACTCTGCTGCTGCCCATCTTCCATATCTGCTTTTTCCTTACAGGGTTGTGGTGAGTATGACTCTGTTAGAAACTGCCAGACACAAGGGGGGACACCCTGTATGGAGAGGAAGTGCCTCACAGGGTGAACACTCGTCCACATCAAAGGCAATATAGAGACACCTAAACTACCTGTCTTTGGCCTGTGAAGCCTGTGCTTTAAACACAGATGGTCTAAGGTGTCAACATGCCAGGCTGAAAAATAGAAATGAACATTTTAAACATTATTGAAGTTTACAGAAGACTCACAATGTATAGAAACAGTAGATTGTTGTTGTAATTAATTGTAAAGTAATTAGAATAGTTACACATTTCTTGGGCTCGTAAGAATGCTTAATGCCAGAGTGAGATTAAAAAATACAGGTTCACTTTGATTTCTGTCTTCATTTATTTGTATTTTCTAATGCAAATTGAACTGATGTTGATTGAAATGCAGGCTGGCAGTCTCTTGGCTTAGTGGAGTCAGGTTGAATTTCAGTCAGTTCGTAATGTTTGGTTTTGAGGGAACTTAATCAGCTTGCCTCCGAAAATGAAGTTTCTACTTGCATTTAATGTTCTTCTAAGTAGGATATGGGTTTCTGCATCAGCACAACCTTTTTGTCTCATTGCACACAATGGTTCAGTTTGTTTCTTTGTCTCAGCCGGTGTGCAGTTGTATGAGTGACGTGCATAACAATGTACGTTTGCAAGCTGTTAAGCTCATTTCCAGTATGAGCATTTGCCAGTTGTGGGCATATGTGCAGTTTGTGCTCCAGGATGACGTAGAGGGACCAGAGCCTGGACTGCAGTGTCAGGGCTGTTCAGTCACCCCGTTACTGTGTAGTGCTGAGATGATAAATCGTTTTGTGAGGAAGATACTGGCAGGTTTTTGCCTTCGATACGTGCCCAGCATGGTTTGGGATAGCGCTTCACTCTTCTGAGGTTCTCATTGAGCAAGTTTGCACATTCAGTATTTTTTGTTTAACTTTGCAGTGTCTCCCTACAGCCTCACTTAATGAAGAGGTCATTGAGAAATTTCTGTCTACAGCCAGTGTGTTCTGCATAATCAGACTGCAGCTGTCTGTCTTCTCATACATCTGGGAAACAAGTAGACCAGATTTCCCTGGATGCTAATGCATTAATTTGTCGAAGGCAGATTGCTTTTCTCATCTTGTTGGCTGTTGCTTGCCCTCGTAACCTTTGCCCTTTTTCTGACTTATGCAAATGATTGTGTTCAGTACATGAGTCTCAAAGCCACCACTGGAGGGCGCCAAAGTACTGAGATCAACACAGATGAGTTCTGAAAAAGGATGTTTCCTACAGTGTGGCAATAAGTGAATTCTTCATAAAGGGAAGCCTTCTACCTTCAGGGTGGGCTGATCTTTGTTCCCATAAGCCTTATTTCAAGAAGAATCTTGTGGATTTCCCTGGCCTTCATTTCACATTCTGTGACAGTCCTCCTCATTTATAGCCATACTTTGGGTATTGCAAGTTGCGGAAGAGCCTCTGAAGGTTTGAACCAAAGTCTTTGATCCCAGCATGCTCTGTTCTCCAGCCAACACAGCTTTGGCTCTCCAATATGATGTTGCTTATTAACACAGCATTGACGGTGCCCTCTGGAGTCTTTCGTTTGCCACAAATTAATGCTTCCGCTTTCATGTGGTTAATAATGTGTGCAACAAAGTGTTTTTTCAGTGTTCGGGATACCGGCTGTAGCTATGACTACTGTTTTCATCAGCAAGTGTCAGATGCTCACCGATTAATAACCATTGTTTGGAAAGAGCTGGATGTAGCTTTAGCGTGGCTCGTGTTTGTTGTAAACGGACCCTTAAGTAATTCCTGGAGGTGAGTGTATATAGACGTCAGCTGTAACTGTTTCTCTGAGTGATGTACACTTTGGGGAAAACAGTTTGTTCAGTCTCAGTCGTCTTATGTTTGTTGCGTGCAATTTTTTCTGGGTGTAAGTAATTTTTTGCCTGTCCATTGATAATTGCCCACTGAAACGTGTTGTTGTGCCGCACAGGCTGGTGATGCGCTTGCCATATGGCCTCTGTGGAGGGGAATGCTGTTCAAGGTTACCCATATATGTGTTTGTGAAGTTCAGGTGCAGACATCCTTGGACCTGCTGAAAAGACGCTTTGTGTTAACCTAATATGTAGCCTTGCAGATTCTGGGCTGTGGGAGTTGAGGCCGTTGCAGATGCTCCTTCCTGTCTACCTTTTGCATTTTTTCCCACATGCTGCAACCCTCATCTGTCTTTGTCTGGGTTCAGCTGGGTCAGTCATTGTGTAAACAGCGGTCACTCGTACTAATATAATGAATGCATTACAAGTGTTTACTGCAGCCCATCAGGAAAGAGGCCACTTGCTTTCCATGCATATGAGTGTGTGATTAATTAGTGTTGACTGTACACATTAGTGAGAGACTAAGGGTCTGCTCCCATGTGTCAGTTAGGCTGGAGATCTGCGGAAATGCAGTTACTGACGATATGATTCAATATATTTATTTCAGGACTGGCTGATGATATCAGTATGGAAATATATAATTTTGAAAAATAAGGCTTGGTATTCTCGATAATTCTTCACAATAACAGGCCATGTACAAGAGCTTCATAGATGTAATTGGACAGAAATGAAATACAGCTGCTTAATTTCCCACATGATTCTGCCCCATTAATTGTCTATGACTTAAATGAGATTTCAGCCAGTTTGTCCAAGTCCAGCTAAATTGTGTTACTTGTATGTACTCTTAACAGCACTACAATTGCCAATTATCTCTGCCCTTTAATAAATGCTCTTAACAAATATTAAGTAATTTTAATTGGTACTTTTGCTCACTGCAGATGACATTTCCCTCTGCTGAGTTCCTGTGAGCTGCAGACAGGGAGCGTCACTTAGACATTGCTGTAAACTGAGGTTTTCACCACAGAGGAGAAATTTCACAAAAAAACCAGAAGGTGTTCAGCTGCCGCCTCAGAGCTCGTGTCTGAGAGCTGTCAGCTGGAGGACAGTTCTGACGCACGCTGGCTCTTATCAGATGCATTACAGTGAAACTATTTGCCTGGGAGTGAACATTACTGCACTCTGTTGTGGTGGAACTTGGATAATTTATCCTGGAAGGGAAAACAAATCTGTACTGATGTTACTGGTAGCAGGTTCTGCTGGCCTGGAGAAACAGTGTGATGAGCTGTTCCCCTGCTCCCTGCCTCCATACTGCCACTTCTTGTACAGCAGCAGTTCCCAAACTTTCTTGGGAAGCCCCCTCATTTGCGGATAAGCTGATTTTCATCTCCCCCCCCCCCCCCAACATTACAGTAACTCTAAAACTGCTTCATATGAACATTTGCCATTTATAGGGATACCGCGATTAGTCAACGTAATCGATGACGTCAGCACTGACATCAATATTTAAAATTGATGCATTGTTTTTATTTTAATGAAATTACTTTATGATTTCTAAAACGCTTCAATCCATTATAACAAAGGTTTTCCTTTAATATCACTACGTGATTATGGGAGTAGTTCAAATTATCACAAAAGAAAAAGATGGTTTTAGAATGTGCAAAGTGCGATGGCACACCATGCCGGTACGAGCGCAGAAAAGGGAAAACCACTGTGGTGTTTATTCATGTTTATTAAATTACCATTAGTAATGAGAGCTTTTTAATACCTTTTGTTCATCGCTCGTGTGGCAAGTGGCATGCTCCGCAAACTTTGTTAAACGTGAGCAAATGCCAAATTTATACAGATTACTTATTTTTGGGCGTCACAGTACGCTTCTCATATTTTTTGGCGCGCTACTAATCTGCTTATTGAATTGTGGGTGAAAATAATGTCCATGTAGTGCTGAATAGTGCGTGCATTATCTAAAGCCCCGTATTGGCATAGTTTGCTGTCGTCAAAATAAAATTCTCTTAAATGGTCAAGTTGATTTTCTGGAGGAAAATTAATTCTAAGGATTAATTTAGATTAGATTAATCGGTAAAATAGTTTAGTCTATAAAAAATAGTCATTGGTGGCAGCCCTAAACTTTATCATTAAATAAAATATAAAAACCAATGGAACAGGTTCCCCACCCCTGCTGTAGACTGCTTGCTTGTCTTGTGTTGGGTAGTCATGATCTTGGGGACCATCATCTTTGTCTCTTGAGGTCTTATGTCCCATGAGGTCATCTGAAGCAGTTGGAAGTGTATTTAATTATCACAGTAATATCGCTTCGGGAAGAGATTTTTTTTTTGCCTGTACATGATACATGTATGTGTTTTCTGTGTGATATGCAGAATATTAAAACGTAAACACAGGCTGACCCCCCCTTCTCTGTCTCGTAGTGTTAAGGAGATGTGAAGTTCGGTCAGACGGTGGCGACACTGAGCAACCTGTGCATCGACACAATCCCCGCCCCCACCTTCAGCATGAATGGGGATATGCCTCATGTTCCGATCACCACTCTCGCTGGGATTGCTAGCCTCACTGACTGTAAGTAGCACCTGCGTTACTCATCCCGGCACAGTTAACACGCCCTGCTATGCTGCTCCCAGACATGCATGCCTGAGATTTTCCTCTCCTCTTCATCGCTTAACTGGCACTCCAGCAGTCTGTGCCTGATTCAGTTCCTTTTTTTACCTTTAATGTTGCTTTTCAATAGTGTAACTACAGTGATTTAGAGCATCAGCTAAAGTTCCATTGTTGGATTTATCAGTAGTTTAGTAGTTCACCAGTAATTTAGTTTGGTCCTTATTACACACAGGCACGCCCAAGTGTCCAGTATAGCCAGTATGATTAAGGACATAAATGTTGATGATATGATGCAAAGCGTAATGAATCTGCCTCTCCCATCTTTTACAGTGTTGAACCAGCTGCCTTTGCCCTCTCCCCTTCCTGCCACCACCACTAAGAGCCTGCTGTACAATGGGAGGATCGCGGAGGACGTCACCTGCCTGCTGGGCTGCAGGGACGAGAACCTGGTGGCCCAGCTGGCCCAGAGCCTCAGCAAGGTCTCCACCGAGCACATGTGGGTATCCTCTCTAACACTGGTCTCTGTTTAGGCTTGATCTGCCTCCCCATGTGTAAGTTTCATTCCAGTCAACCTGGCCCTCTGGTGCATTGTAGGTAATGTCATTGCTAGAGGTGCATTGATCCGATATTCGGTTCAGTTATCTGCACCGATCCATACCTATTAGATGGATTCGGTATCAGCCATATGTGACCGATCCACGTCCGACACTTGTTTAATTTTTGGCAGTCTGCAAAATGGTAGGTCCTATGTCTTGTTATCTTGATTTGTACAATCGATCGCACGACAGCTCTTTACCATTTTAGATGTGGTTTTGCACCATTCAAGCTGAATGTTAATGCTGCCGCTCAGTCTATTTGCCACTCATTGGGTATGAGCATAGTGATTTCTACCTGTTGTGACGTCATGTGCATACCCTTTGCAGTAGGAGAACTGTAAGAACAGAGGTGACGATCTGGAAGTATTTTATGCTTTTAACAACGACTAGTAGAATATCAATTTGCAATATTTGTAAAATCAAAGCTTTGAGAAGTGGAAATAGCATTTAGTAGAAAATCCGACTGACGTAAAGTTAAATATTCGACATTCAAAATACAATTAACGATGGTTAAACGAAGCGCACGCAATATGAATATGAAAAAGCGATGTATGATTTGGGAGTCGCTGGCTTGGGCTGTTTTGTGCACTCGCTGCCGCTTGAGATACAGGAGGAGCTGCGATCGCAGCGGAGTGTAAGTGAAGCTGTTGGCAGTGGGAGAAAGACTGTGGGGCATTTTAAGCATTCGGCACTTGCATATATCCTCACTTGGAAGATATTCGAAGTGCAAAATGCCTCGAAAATGCTTAAAACAAGATGTACAAATGAGGTAGAACGGTACGTTATGTATGTTCCTTGTAGCCAAATTAAAGATTTTTTGGCATATTTTCTCCTTTGTATTTACTAGTTTAATAATATTAATATATAAAGTATAAATATTTACATGTTATATTAAAATATTTAGGTCTTGTATCGGAATCTGTATCGGCAGTTGTGTATCGGGATTGGAACTGAAAAAATGTGGATCGGACCATCCCTGGTTATTGCTCTTCCCCATCCGTCTTGCGCTGTGGGTTTTCTGGTACCTCTCTTACAGCACCTGCGCTCCGTCGCTCATTTTTTTGCCTATTCCAATATCCATACCCATCAGTCAAAAAAGATACGTTTTTTTTTTTGTTCAGCGTGACGGATTTTTTACGATAGATGAGTGCTTCAGTGATATTTCTTTAATTGTTTTTTTAACCCGTGTGTTTTTCGCACAGAGAACTGAAGGACAACTTGGGCAGCGATGACCCAGAGGGTGACGTCCCAGTGCTGCTGCAGATTGTGCTGTCCAGGCACCCCAACATCTTCAGAGAGAAAAGTAGGTATCTGAGCTTGAAGACCCTGCTGCGTACATACTGCCCACGCAAAGACAGCCAGAGAGAGACTTGCATCATCACTGGCTCCATCTGGACTTTACCTGTTCACTTGAGATGAGTTAGGATTCACTTATACAATTTATGAGTTTGTTTATAAAAGCACTCTAATGCAAAATGACCTTTTTATGGGCATTAACTATTTTTAGTTTGCATGTAAATTTTTTGTCAAATTATTTGTTTATTTTTTAAATGCAGAAATGTGGCGAGGTAACCCCTAATAAGCAGAAATGTTTGATTTTTGACTCCTGTGATCGCAAGGTTGCCGGTTCAGATTCCTTGGCCTGCAGAGTGATGTAATCACTGGGGCCCTGATTAAAGCCCTTAACCCCTTGAACACTCACATTCTCATTCTCAGCTGTATGGTATTTCGGCCAGAAAATAATACAATAAGTAACAAATACAATGTTAATTGCACTGCTTCTCTCTCTCATAGGTATCATGCAACAGCCAATGATGCCGCCGTACAAAATCACCCAGAATCCCATGCATGGCAGCCCAGCGTCAACAAACTACCAGCAAGCTTCCATTTCACATAGCCCTTCCAGGTGCAGACCAAACCTCTGTCGCTGTCTGAAGCCTTCTGTTGATGCTGGTTGTCCTGTTCTGCAGCTCAGATCCCTCTGTGCAACAGGGGGCCTGGTTGATCACAACAGTTTTGTTTTAAAGCTGTGTCTCTGAGCTGTCAACCATTTGTGAAAGACCATGCATCTAAGCCCGGTAGCACCGGTGTGACCGTGGTGCTCTGTCTCTGATCTCATTCCCCTGGCAGTCGCTTCGTCCCGCCGCAGACAAACTCCGGCAGCCACTTCCTGCCGCAGCAGAACAGCCCGGTGCCCAGCCCCTACGCCCCCCAGAGCCCCGCAGGCTATGTGCCGTACCCGCACCCGCCTAGCTACACGCAGCACCAGCAGATCCAGCAAGGTGAGCGGCACCGCCTCCACCCCTCAGGCCCTGTCCACCGTCTGTGTCCCCACGTATTTCATACCTGATATTTTTGGATCTGGTTTGCAGTACACACTTTTTCAGCCTCCAGGAAGCTCAGACCTTCTTTACAGTGACCAAAGACTGGTTTAATCTAGTTTGTCCCCCCCCACATAGCTTTACTGTCTGCCTTCCACCTATGTGCACTTGTTTTTTCCTGTGGGTTTAAATGTGCCTGGTTCTCAGCTGTCTAGCACATGCACACACACGCACTTGTGGACATGCACAGCCTGTGAGTACTCTGACCCCGTGTGTGTGTGTGTGTGTGTGTGTATGTGTATCTCTCTTTCTTTCTCTCCCTTCTCCTCCCCTATGCTCATAGAGCTGCATGGCTCCCCTCTGGTCTCGGCCCCTGCTTACTCAGGAAGCCCCCAGCGGCCGGTTCAGCCGTGCCTTGGTGGGCAGCCTCACCCCTCCCCTCAGCAGAACCCCTCCACCCCGACGTTAGGTAGGGGGGGGGCAGACCCTGACAGCCATCTTGCGTGTCTCATTTGTAGCCGTTATGCAGCCCCACGTCATACCCATCTGTCCGCCCCATCAGCCATCCTCTGGGCTTCTAGGTACTTAACAGTAATGAAAAAGCCATAGCGGGTGGGACTGCTCTGCAGTGTCAAGCACTGCCTGTTTTAACCTCCTGGGAAATGACAAACAGCCGGGGGGAACTGAGGAGTCATTGATTGGCATCGTGCAGTGGTCCTGCCCACAGTCAGCCCAGAAGGCTCTGAGGGACATACAGCGTTTCAGCAGACATCCTAAACTGTGCTTAATGAAGTTGGCAAAGACCTCAGCAGGAGGGTGATTATTACTGACCACCAGGGGGTGCTGCTTTTTTTTCCCTGCCTCCTCTCTAATTCTTGCTCAGTTGTCTTGTAAGCTGCTCACTGAGGGGTACCTGTAAAGCCAAAGGACATCACCCCACCCTGCCCTTTGCTCACATCACACCTTTAATATCGGCTCATTTTCCCTCCGCATCGGCCTGCCATTTTTCAAAGGATTTCATCTGAATCCACATGGCCGTGTGTCTTGTGTCCTGGCTCTGCTGGGTCGGGCTCATGTTTCTGCTTGTTCTCCCTCTCCCACCATGCTCCTCCAGTGTCGGTTGCCAGTCTAATGGTGCCTGGGGGCCTGAGGAATATCCATGAAGCCAAGGCGCCTGGGCCAATGGCGAGCAGTGCCGCCAACCACCACACGGATCGCCACGGCTCCAGCGATGACTACATGAACATCGTCCACCGGGCGCTCGGCAGTGAGGTACCTTCATGTGTGCGTGGTTCGTGTGGCCGTTCTGGTATGATGGCGGAAAGAGCGCAATAGCCATGTGATGCCACGTCTTTTCTGGAAGGAACACCAATACGTTTGAGCTGCCTTTGAAAATGAGGAGCCCCCCCAGGTTCATTAACGAGCCAAGTTGGATGCATCTCTAAAGCGGATTGAAGGGTTAAGAAGAGACCTGCTCTTCAGTAATGCTGGATAGGAAATGGGGGGCTGACCCAATGTTGTTAGAATGTAGTAAGTAAAGTAGAAAGTAACCCATGAAGGGAGACCCTGGCCTGTAGGTCTCTCCCTGTATAGTGAGCGGTAGCCGTGTGCCATCATGACCTTTTTTATCTCTGTCTCCAGGATGACCCTTCCATACGAAACGCCTCCTTCCCCTTGAGGTCCCCCCAGTCTGTGTGTTCCCCTGCAGGCAGTGATGGAACCCCCAAAGGTAGGTCCCAGCCAGGCTGTGCTCCCGTGAGCATCCGGGTGCTGCCTTGTGGTCTTTCTCGGTCCCAAGTCCGTCTCTCACGCTGGTAGGTAATGTTGCTAAGCCCTCCTTTGTTCCCCGACGTCGACTTTTCTTTTGACGAATGAGGTTTCTCTTTTGGTTTTTGTTTGTTTGTTTTTTTGTTTTTTTTTATTTTTCAACAAACGATAGCGAATGGATGGAGTGAAGATTATAAATGTCAGTGGGGGGGTGGGCTCGCGGCGTTAGGTTTTAAGTACGGCCCCTGTTTTCCAGCTGCGTCCCGCCCTCCGCTCATCCTGCAATCTCCACCCCCCTACACCTCGCCCCACCACGGCCCCCCGGACCTCCTGGACTCCCCGGACAACAAGAAAAAGCAGAAGAAACTGAAGATGAGCAGGGAGGAAAGGGAGCAGGCTGACAAGGCGGCCATGTACGGCATCGTCAGCTCGCCCTCCAAGGATTCCAGCAAGCTGACTCTGCGTCTGTCCCGTGTTCGTTCGTCCGAGCTAGACCAGGCAGGTGAGCCGCTGTCGGCCGTGGAGCATGGCTCCGACCTGGAGGGCGACGTCACCCTCAACAACCTTCCATGCGGAGCGGCACAGCCCCTGCGGACGCCCCAGGAGTCCGGCGGGCCCCCGGCCCTGGCCCAGCAAGTGCCCGTGCTGCAGAACGTAGCGGCCCTCTCCTCCAAACAGTCGGTGCCTGGGGGCAGCACGCCCTACGATGAAGTAGAGATGGACGCGCTGGCCGAGATCGAGAGGATAGAGCGTGAGTCGGCCAATGAGCGGGAACGCTGCTCCAAGGAAGTACAGGACAAAGGTACTGTTTGATTGCTTATAAGCTAGATCTAACTGTCAAATACTGCATATGCCTGGTACGAACTTTCAGCTGTGTGTTTTAAATGGTCACTTTCTGCTTTGCAGATAAGCCACTGAAGAAGCGGAAGCAGGACTCGTTCCCACAGGAGCCTGGAGCTGGGGGCACGGCAGGGGCTACTGCAGCACCAGGTGGGGGCGGAGGGGGCAGTGCTGGGAACAAGCCGGCCCCTCAGGAGGCCAGCTCAGCAGGGAATGGGGCCAGCCGGCCGGCCCTGCTGGTGAGCATCGACCTGCAGCAGGCGGGCCGTGCCGACGGGCAGCCAGACCCTCTGTGTGTCGCCGCTCCCATGCCGGCGCTCGAGGCCCAGCGGTGGCCCGAGGAGCCACGGGAAGGGCCCGCCGATGGTGCCGGGGCGGCCCGACTCGGCACGGAACACAGTGGTGCCAGGCAGAGGCCGGATGGGCAAACCGATCGGAGGCCTGAGGTCATAAAGCAGCGGGTGGAGCCGCCACGACACAAGGCCTCAGACGGTAGGCCGGACAGCGCCAAGCACAAACACGACTACCGACGAGACTCCGCAGGCAAGCCCCTTCCTGGGGATAAACGACCGGAGACTTCCAAGCACCGGCGCGACAGCACGGCGGAAGCAGCAAAATCTCGCTCAGAACCAAGGACCCCGGATGCTCGGCAAAGACATCGGCCAGACGGGCGGCCATCCTCGTCCTCAGAGGCTCACTGGCGGGAGGGTCATGAGGGCCACAAGGGTAACGGGAGCCGGGACTCCACCAGGATTCCGCGTCCTGAAACGCCCAAATCCAGCAGCAGGGGAGAGCATGACTCCAGACACGGGAAAGACCGGGATCGAGATCGGAAGTCAAGGACAGATGCTGGCAACACAGTCAGGGAGCGCCGCTCTCCAGAAGACCGCCCTCGGCCCGATAGAGGCGCAGTCGACCATGGTGGGCGTTCGCGGGGCGATCGGCCCGGCTTCAAGCCTCTCAGTGGGGATGGGAGCAGGAGCTGCCCAGACAGTCAGGGCAAGCCCGGGGAGTTCCCCTCCTATCTGCTCGGGGGAAAGTCTGAGGCACTGAGGAACTTTGTCATCCCCAAGATCAAGCGGGACAAGGAGGCTGCCGTGCCAGCGGGCGCCAGCGGGCTCCCCGAGGGCTGGATTCAGCCGCAGGTGAGGCTGGAGCGTATGGACCTGATGGAGATGGAGGAGCTCCACAAAGTACCCAAGCCTGTTGTGGTGCTGCAGAAGCTTACCTTGGACGAGGTGCAGAGGTTCCTCCGGGAGAAGGAGGACCGTAATGCACGGAGCTCCAAGTCCTCCAGGAACAGGCTGTCCTCAGGGAAAACGGGGAAAGGTAAGACAGGCCCGGTCCAGCGATGCTGTTCGGCGTTGCTGCCACCGGGGCCAGACGCACATGCTTCCATTTACAGTGTTTGGTCTCTCGGCATTGTGTGTGGGTGAGACGTTGGGTTCAGCCCCACACGGTGCCTCTAAACATCTAACATCTCTGTGCTGTGGGATGAGTGGCCGGCTTTTGTTACATGCTGCAAAAAAATCTAGCAAACGTGCGTCCATCACACTTGTATGGAAAGCTGAATGGCTTTGTGTATAAGCTTATTATGGGATTGGGGAATCTAACCGGGAACCGTACCAACCATTGCTGAAGTACAACATGTATTAATTCACCTTCAAAATGCACCAAAGACTGTGAAGAAATAAAAATGAACTTGCATGATTATGTGTGTGTGTTGGCAATTCTCAGTCCTCAGTCTGTCTCTGAAAGATGATATGATTTCTCTTCATCTAATTAAATGACACAAAATGGGTTTTGAAGGAGGAAACGATGTAAAGGATCCTCCTTATTTCCCACTTGGATATGCGTCCCCACATTCCCCATTCATTATCACCACCATTGCATGTATGTAGACATTTTTCTCTGTCACTATTTGGTCATTTCTATAGACAAGTGTTTCTTCTGAACCGCATCCTATTTCCTTAATGAGAGATGTTATAATTGATGCCTGTCATTTGTCCATCATTGTCTGGTTGTTTGATTGTCCATCTTTGGCAAGTGAGGCCACCTCTAGCTGGGGCGTAGTTCGAAATCCCTAGAAAAGGCCGCTCTTGCAGCAAATGCTCTATCCAGCAAACCATTGCCAAGCAAGGGGTGAAAACCCAAATGTTCTGTATCTGGATGGCACTCTCCATGCAGTCACACGTATGCTTCAGCGATATTTTGTTCTGATGGACATTTGCCTTGTTTCAAGGAGCCGTTTGTGTATTTGAGCTGCTTATGATGAGGCGGGACAGCTAGAGGCAGGCGGAGTACTGAGAAGGGCAGACCATGGCTTCGGCCCGTGTAACCATTAAGGACCTGGCTTTGTGACCGAGCCCCTGTTTGGACTCTTGGATGAAAAGCTCTGAGATCCAAAGATGAATAGCTTCAGTCGTTAGTGCTGTGCCGACAGTGGTCAGGCGAGCAATTGCAGTCAGCTCTGCTGGCTGTCGCACAACGCCTGTGACTCCAGCTGCCCCTCTCATCATCATGACAGGAAACCTGATTGCTCTTGTCTCCAGAAGCGCTATGTGTCTGTGTGTGGGTTCTCTGCTCTGGGGGGGAGGGGGTTCTGAATAGTTACCCACTTGTTAAGATCATCGCGCCATTATTTCTGCTGCTGCTGCTGTGTTGTCAATCTACCAGAAAAAGGTGATGTCCTGATCCAGGGATCCCCAATTCTGGTCATGGGAGACCTCCAGTCTGTGACGCAGATTGCAGATTTCCCTGCTTAACTGCATCTGCTAAACCTGGCAATTGGTTGGTGAGCTGAATAAGGTGTGTTTGAGCACGGATATCTGCAATCTGTCTTGCAGACTGGCTCTCCAGCACTGGAATTGGGAACCCTGCTCTAATCAGTAGTGTGCCCAGTTTTGCTATGTAGCAGACTAATGGTTTATCCAGCAAGGTCAAAGGTCAGTGCCACCCAGGTTTTCCTCAGCTGGCCATGTCTTAGTTTGGCACATTTGTTAATCACACCGGCATCTGACTGCTTCTCAGTTCCGGTTACGCAAACCGTTAGCTTATGACGCAGTGAGGTTGTGCCCTCTCCCCCATTAAGATGTGGAGCCCTTCTGCCAGATTGCCGTGTGCTGATGCACAGCAGCAGTGAAATGGCGTGCTGGTCACACGTGCCGCTTAGCGCACAATCTGTAGCTTAGAGGAACACTGGATGCTTGGTCTCGGAAGCATGCTGCAGAGTGGACAGCATAAAGGGATTGCTTTGGGTGCGCAGTGCTGGAATAAAGCAAGAATTCATTTGCTCCAGGCTGAATGGCTCTTAGCAGGACCCTTCTTGGCACTTGTAATTTCCAGGTTTCCTGTTGCAGTCCACTTCCTTAAACGCTGTGACCGTGTTATGTTTGCTGCACATGTGATTACCTCTGCATAGTCCTAATTAACAATCAGAGATCGCATTAACATGGAAAAATATGAAACCCCTAAAATTCATAATTACTGCTATCGCCACTTCAGTTTTCTCAGCTTTAGATGTGCTTTTTTTTGAAGTACATGTTGTGATTTTTGAAGTAAATCATCCTCAGATGACTGAGGAAGGAGGGTGAAGGCAAAGGCCAGTGAAATTTGTTGAGGAACTGGATGCTCCATGTGTTCACTGGCGCTGGGATTTGCAGATTGCCAGAAGAATTTAAACTGGCATTTTCTTAATCCCATGACATACTGTGAAGGGAGGCTTTTATTCAGTGTCATCCTTTCATAGTCGTTCATTCCAATTATTTTTTAAGCTGCAGATTAAAAGGAAGACCTGGGCCAGTTTGACATTAATTTTTCTAATAAAAGTGAGCTGTGGTGAACAGAAGGGTCATTTACCCTTGAATTATTAGTTAACCCATCAGTTAACAGTTGTGTGTGGAAACTGTTTCCTTTTGTAGGATACCATCAGTGTGTGAAGGGCAAACTTAAAATTAATGGCCTATATTTAAAATGTTATATTAAGAATTAACCTAAAAAGTCACTAGAGTAGTAGTAGGGGAATTTTATATTTTTTTATGACATTATGAAGCGCTCGGGTAATGAAGTCAGTCATTTAACCATTCTAATTTAATGTAACGACTGTTTACTCACTCAGCATAAGGGGTTAATCGTTTTGAAGGTAAATTTGTAACCTTTGTCTACTGCATTCCCCCACAAAAAACACTGGATTTTTGCTTCTGATAAGTACATAAGATTATGGCTCTCCTGAGGTGTCCGTAGTAAATTGTGAGTTAATTTATCAAAGTCAGATATTTTGATGGGTCAATTTCTGGATGCTAGTGCAGCCTCTGATTGATTTGGACCACATTCGTGAACCAGTGTTGCGGTTTTTTTCCTTTCCTTTCCCAATTGTAGCAGCCAGTCGCACATGACACCAGTGGTCTGGAGCCTCACTGTTGCTGGCTTCCCCGCTCGGCCAAATCGGTCAGAAATGTGGCCTGAGGTTCATGACCCACAATCCTCCTCACAGGTGGGATGGACCAGTCCGTGTTGAAGGAGCTGCCCCCGGAGCTGCTGGCAGAGATAGAGTCCACCATGCCACTGTGTGAGCGGGTCAAGATGAGCAAGCGGAAACGTAGCACGGCCAAGTACGCGGAGGTCAGCTCTGAGGAGGAGGATGATCGTGAAGACATCGAGGCCGGAGGTGACTGTGAGTCCCACGCCGAGCTGGCACTCACCTCGCCGCTCAGACTTCACTGCCCGGGGGTGATCCTCATTCTGCCGCGATCCCGGCACTGTACACATACTCACAGGGCTCCGATTGGATCCTTACGCAAACTGGCTCGCCTCCTTAACCAGCACTCCCAACATCTGTTTGTTAAATTTATAATGATCTGCTCTAAACTCTGTTTTGTTTGCTAATTGTGCAAGCAGATTTTAAATTCTGTGTTGAACTGTGCTTGGTTTAATAGAAATTGATATAGTAGATCTGCTGTGGACCTAGAGCTTGGGGTGGCAGCCTTTGTTCTTGAGGGTTTCGCTCCCTTCCAGTTAGCTTATTTACACCTGCAATGACAGCAGAGATGGTTCTTTTTATCCAAATGACTAACGGCTGGTGAAATGAAGACCAGTTGTTAAGGTGCTCGTGTTGCTGCTGTGTCAGTTGATCGGTCCTCACTGTACCTCCGTGTCTTCTGTTCCTCAGCTGCCCGGAAAAGACAACGGCGGGACCGAGACAAGACATGGGAGAGCGAGGACCGTGAGAGAAGGGGCTCCGGGGAACACCGCCGCAGTGGTTGGGGCCACGAGGGGCGCAGGGGCTCCGGCAGCCGGTACAGGGAGGATTCGGATGAGGAGTCTCCGCCACCCAGCCTGAGTGAATGTGAGTGTCACGGGTCAGCTGACTGGGAGCAAGCGCGTGCGTTTCAATGACATCGACTGCGGGGCTTGGGCATTACCAGTTCACTCTCCTGTGTCCCACCAGTGGCCCGGAAGATGAAGAAAAAAGAGAAGCAGAAGAAGAGGAAAGCTTATGAACCCAAGTTAACCCCAGAAGGTATGAGTGCTGGCCACTGGTCAGAGTCATCAGTGTAGCAGGCTGAGTAAGGGGTAAAAAGTATGTTCATGGAAATCTGGTTAACACCTTCTCAAGGGAGGGCAGTGCTATAGCTTATTAAATGTAGCATGGCACTAACGGTGCGAAAGGGTTCAAATTAGGGCTGCCGAGATTAGTCAATGTAGTCAATGACATCGACGCTGAAAATGCATGAACGGCAATTTTTTAAATCCGCATGGTTTTTTAAAATTATTTTAACAAAATTGCCTTTATGATTTCTAAAACTCTTCAGTTCATTATAACAAATGTTTTCCTTTAATATCACTACGTAAATTATGGGGGTAGTTCAAATTATCACTAAACAAAAAGGTGGTTTTACCCTGGCCAAAGTTTCGATGGCACACCACTGCTGCACTAGCATTGTGCACGAGCACCTGAAGAGGAAACGCATGAGCGCTATTCTGAATGTTGGAGTGCCAGAGTATACAAAACCATCCTGTTGTCTATTCATGTCTATTAAATTACCGTTAGTATGGAGAGCTTTTTTTAGTAGCTTTTGTCCTCGTAGCTGCTAAATATACTCATCATTAAAGTGATAAAGTTGTCTGCAGCTACCTTAGAATCTCCGTTGAATAAGTGCTTGAGAAAACAGTTGGCCAAGAATCTAGACTTATTCTACATTGATTCACGGTGCTAGTGTGTTTTGGGCTTGGTGGCACCAGCTTTATCGTAAACTACAACTGAAACGAAAATGGGTTCTAATTAAAGAAAATAACTATATTTATTAAAACACACCACAGCCCACAACGAAACGTGTCCACTGCATTTAACCCATATGTGACAATGTGACATAGCAGAGGGCAGAAAATTCAGTGCCCAGGGAGCAGTGCTTGGGTACTTACCCAGGGTACCTCAGTGGTGCTTTGCTGGTTGAGGATTCGAACCCGCAATCAATTACAACTGCGCTTCCCTAACCGTTAGGCCACCACTGCTCATTTTACCTTGGTTATCCATAATATCTCCTCTTTTAAAAGATGAGGTTGCTGAAGTGTTCCTTTCTTCACTGCCACATTAGTGCTTATTGCTTCCATGATTTACCAAAACAGTAGCATGCTAACTGAATTTAGTAGGCATAAAGATTACGGATTACAAAATACTGATTTATGGTCTCACAATATCCATCTCATTAATATTATAGACACACGACTAATCTGCTTATCAAATTGTGAGCGAAAATAATTTCCCTATATCACAGAAACGCCGGTGTCCATTAACTTAAGCGGTTAATGAGATTTCTTAATCGACCAATCTGCAAAATAGTCTATAAATTAAAACTAGTCGTTAATAGCAGCCCTAGTTCAAATCCTAGAGAACACACACAAATTGTAACCTTTCCCTCTACTGTAAGTTGCTTTGGATAAAATGAATGAAATGTAGATGCAGTTCCTGGCCTGACAGTTTTTCAGCAGGAATCCGCCTTTAAAAATAGATAATGCGTTTTTGAAAAGCTTACAAGGTACAGGGCTGCTAAGAATCATCCACCTGCTGTTGTGTAATGTCAGTGTGTTGTAACCATTTTTGGTTGACTTGATCTGCAGAGATGATGGACTCATCAACCTTCAAACGCTTCTCAGCCAGCGTGGACAATATCCTGGAGAACTTAGAAGACATAGACTTCACCGCACTCGGTACTGAGCTTGGCTGGTGGTGTATGCTTGCTGTCGCATCAGTTTTTGGATCTTTGAAGTGTCTGGTGCATATTTGTGACCCACTCGCATCCCTCTCAGCGGACGACGAGGAGATCCCTCAGGAGCTGCTGCTGGGGAAGCACCAGCTGGCCGAGCTGGGCAGCGAGTCGGCCAAAATCAAGGCTATGAGTATCACGAGCAGGGTAGGCTGGAGGCTCCTTTGGCTTAAGGGAGAATCGGCTTTTGCATCCTGATCAATCTTTTCAGCCAGGTGCTCATGTTTGGCTCCCACCAAAAGAGCTCTTTGCTTTGCAGATTCCCACCGACAAGTTGGTGAAGGTGCTGAACATCCTGGAGAAGAACATTCAGGATGGGTCTAAGCTGACCACTCTGATGAACCATGTGAGTTTCTCCTGACCAAGGTCACCATTTCATCGCTCTTAGGTCCTGTTATTGGTCACATAGGAACAAGACCGATGGACAGTAGAAGATGACTCACAGGTCAGAAGTATCTGTGGTGCTTTTAGGTTCTTGACTCATCACTGTATATAGTTAGCATTTTAAAGTGTTTAGTCCCTTGTTTCCTGGTAAATAGTGAGCCCTTTCCCTGCTGTCACACACGCAGGACAACGACACGGAAGATGAGGAGCGGCTGTGGCGTGACCTTATTATGGAGCGTGTGACCAAGTCGGCCGACGCCTGCCTGACCGCCCTGAATATCATGACCTCCAGGGGCATGCCCAAAGCAGTCTACATCGAGGATGTCATTGAGCGCGTGCTGCAGTTTACCAAGTTCCACCTCCAGAACACCCTCTACCCGCAGTATGACCCAGTGTACCGCATGGACCCGCACGGAGGTCAGCTGGCTGCACCTCTCTGCCGTCCCATAGTGTCTTCCCCCACCCCACTGGCTGTCAGTCTTTATCTCTGGATTAGATGCGCTGTTTAACTGCTGTGCTGAAGGTGGCACCAGGACACAGACGAAGGTCGCAAAGCAGGATATTTCAAAATGAATCAGAATTTGTTCCAGCAATGTGGTTGTTAACCTTTTTAAGATTTGATTTGTCCAGCTGACATTTTATCCGGCGTAATAGTCTCGGTCTCAGGTTTTGGGCTCCATCCTCAGCAGCCATGTAGTGATCAGGGAGGGCCCCCTGCTTGCTGAAGGCAGCGTCACCCTGTCGCTCTGCTGCCAATTTCTGCCGTCACTCTCTGTGATCTCCAGCCGTGACCTGATCTGTGCTCTCCCACCCCCAGGGGGCATGCTGAGCTCCAAGGCCAAGCGGGCGAAGTGCTCCACGCACAAGCAGAGGGTCATCGTCATGCTGTACAACAAGGTGTGCGACATTGTCAGCAACATCTCCGAGCTGCTGGAGATCCAGCTGCTGACGGACACCACCATCCTGCAGGTGAGGGGCCCAGGGGCGGCTGGGAAGGATGCGCTCTCTTGGTGGTGGCAGTAAGCTGAATGATGAAGAGGAAAGTGGCCCTTACTAATGACATGTTCTCTCTCCACCCACCCAGGTCTCTTCCATGGGCATCACACCCTTCTTTGTGGAGAATGTCAGCGAGCTGCAGCTGTGCGCAATTAAACTAGTGACAGCGGTGAGTCAGTCAGTCACTCCCCCGCAGTATGACAGTGCTCAAAGCAACCCCACACACACACACACACACACACACATTCATGTATTCATATCTTTATGGGGACTCTCCATTCATTTCTGTGGGCAAAACCCTAATCCCAACAATGACAACCTTAACCCTACCCAGCGGTAACCTTAACCATAAGTAACCAAAAAAGAAATATAAGACTTTTGGAATTTTTTTGATTTTTTTTTTTTATTGCAGTTTTTATAAAATTGAGTTTCCCCTTGTGGGGAGCAAACAGGTGGTCCCCACACTGTCAAAATATTTCTATATATAACATATATACATAAAACATACCCACGCAGTTCCCCTTCCCAACAGACAGCTGAGGTATGTGTGTGTATTATGTATATATTGCATTGTGTGTGTGTGTGTGTGTGTGTGTGTGTGTGTGTGTGTGTGTGTGTGAGCGGGTATACCTATCCTTAATCCCTAACATGATAAATATCCATTTTATTCCCTTATAGGGACCGGTTTCCTGGTCCCCATAAAGGAAAACTCTATTTTATAAAAATCAGTGACTGCTATGAAAAACCTAAAAATGCAAAAACTCTTGTATTTTGCTTGGTTATTTATGGTTATGTTTAGGGCAGGGTGGGGGTTAAAGCTGTCATAGTTAGCGTTAGCATTTTTCCCATAGAAGTGAATGATACCCATAAGGATAGGCATACCCTACGTGTGTGTGTGTGTGTGTGTGTGTGTGTGTGTAAGTAATACACACAGATATACATACATATACAATATGATCCCCTTTGCCAGCATTGAATTAATTTAATAGGTATTTCCTGACTGTAAACGGCAAAGCTTCCTGGCTGACATTCTTCACTATGGCTGCACCACACAGGTGTTCAATCGTTATGAGAAGCACAGACAGCTCATCCTGGAGGAGATCTTCACCTCTCTGGCCCGGCTGCCCACCAGCAAGCGCAGCCTGAGGAACTTCAGGTGAGCTGTGGGCCGGGTTTGGTTTGAGGGACCCTTCTTACCGCTCTCATGAAACATTACTTGATAGATGTTCCCGTCTTCATTTTTGGCAAAGCTACTGGCATCCTTCTCCTGACTGGTCCACTCGGGTTGCACTAGTTTCCTCAGCCCCACCGCTTGAGCCCAGTATGTCTGATTCTCTGCTCCAGGCTGAACAGCAGTGATGTGGATGGGGAGCCCTTGTTCATCCAGATGGTGACGGCCCTAGTGCTTCAGCTCATCCAGTGTGTGGTCCACCTGCCGTGTGACAAGGACGTAGAAGACGAGCGTGACAAAAAGGTGTGAATTCCGAAGGGCTCTTGAATCTGCTGTGGTGGGAATCTCCACTTTCCCTTTGGAGGTGTGATTTTGCTTAATGATGTCTCTTCCTCTCTGGAGTTTTCCCACTGGCTGTGGTTTGTGGCTACACATTTGAGCTCCATTTTCCCTGAATTCTACCCACTGAAATGAAATCCATCCATCCATTTTCTGAACCGCTTATCCTACTGGGTCGGGGGGAGGGTCCGGAGCCTATCCCGGGTCCCAGAGGTGTGAGGCAACAGTGCTAACCACTGCACCACCATGCCGCCCCTCTGAAATGAAATGAAATCTGTTGTTAGAATAAAAATTTAAAATAGTTACACCTATTTTTATTTTTGGTGCATCATTTTGATTCTTAGGTGGATCAGGACGTCCTGATCACAAACTCCTATGAGACTGCCATGAGGACGGCTCAGAACTTCCTTTCAGTTTTCCTCAAAAAGTGAGTCGATGCATCTCCATGGTGACGGTGAGTCTCTTATGGGGCTGGTATTTCCCCCTCCATGTCATGACCCTTCACCCCCATTCCCCAGGTGTGGCAGCAAGCAGGGTGAGGAGGACTACCGACCGTTGTTCGAGAACTTTGTACAGGACCTGCTGTCGACGGTTAACAAGCCAGAGTGGCCTGCTGCAGAACTTCTCCTGAGTCTGCTTGGTCGACTGCTGGTGAGTGAGACCCCTCGCCTATCTGGTTATGGCTGTATAGCACATATGATGTTTCCAGCACTGTACCACCTGCAGATAATTGGCCTTCTGAAAACTTCTGGATTTCTGGTTCCAAACCCCTTGCATCTAAGCCTTCATGGGTTGCCTTGTCCAGGTGCATCAGTTCAGCAACAAGCAGACTGAGATGGCGCTGAGAGTGGCATCGCTGGATTACCTGGGTACGGTGGCAGCTCGGCTACGTAAGGACGCTGTCACCAGCAAGATGGACCAGCGATCCATCGATCGCATCCTGAAGGAGGTATACAGTCAGGGGAGAAGAGGCCTCTGTAGCTGAAGGCCATTTAGTGAAACCTGCAGATATACAGAGCAGTTCGTAAAGGCAGACTGAGCGTATGACTACCTGTTGGATCTGGTAGCCCCAATACGCTGCGTCTATCTGTAGCACTGCCTTTCTTGTGCTGCGATACAGGCTTCAGGCAATGATGAGACTCAGCAGCTGCAGAAGACTCTGCTGGACTACATGGAGGACAACGCGGAGACAGACCCGTCGCTTGTGGTCAGTCGCTCGGTCGTGCGCTTGTCTGTCTGCTTTGGCAGTGACCATAGCGCATGCAGGCTGTGCCGCCGGTAGTCTACTTGCCGCTTGGCTTAAAATACCGATGAGGCTGCTCTTATAAACCAATACATCTTATAAATACTCCTACATGCACCATAGTACATTTTTGCCAAGCATAGATTAGTAAAATGAATTTAAATGAGTCGGTGCTGTTTACCCACCGGTCACCTTGCAGTTCGCACGGAAGTTCTACATCGCTCAGTGGTTCCGGGACAGCACCACCGAGGCCGAGAGAGCCATGAAAACGCAGAACCAGAAGGACGAGGACTCGTCAGAGGGGCCTCATCACGCCAAGGACGTGGAGACCACAGGGGAGATCATGCAGAGAGCTGAGGCCCGCAAGAAATTCTTGCGCTCTGTGATCAAGACCATGCCCTCCCAGTTCAGCATGCTGAAGTATGGCCCCCGTCTGTCACTGGGCACACCCCCGCACTGTGTTTCCTGTCAGCTAGGGCCGTAGGACTGTCTACGAGCTGTAAACCAGAAACTATGTTGTATGTCTCCACAGAATGAATTCTGATGCAGTGGACTATGAAGACGCCTCCCTGATTGTCCGATATTTGGCCTCTATGAGGCCGTTTGCACAAAGTTTTGATATTTATTTAACGCAGGTGAGCGCCGCTTCCGCTTGTATGTGCGTGGTGTGCTATCTGAACATGGCTAGTAAACAAACCCTTTTCTCCTCCCTCTTGCCATTCCCAGATCCTTCGTGTCCTGGGAGAGAGCGCCATCGCCGTCCGAACCAAGGCCATGAAGTGTCTGTCAGAGGTGGTGGCAGTGGACCCTAGCATCCTGGCCCGGGTGAGTTTCAGTACATGAGTGCCACCTGCAGGCCAGGAGGGCCTGTGTTAGCGTGTGTTAGCGTATGTTAGCATGAGTTTGTGTGACTTCAATGCATGCATGTAACTTATATATATGACCCCTGCCCCCGTCTCCCCCAGCTGGACATGCAGAGAGGCGTACATGGTCGTCTGATGGACAACTCCACCAGCGTGCGGGAGGCAGCCGTGGAGCTGGTGGGCCGCTTTGTGCTCAGCCGGCCACAGCTCACGGAGCAGTACTACGACATGCTCATCGAGAGGATCCTGGTACGTGCCAGCCTGTGTTTAAATTCACGGCCAAGCAAGGGCTGCCGTCTGATTGGGTGTTGAAGGGCAATTATGTGCACGGTGCTAACCGACGAACTGCTGCCTAACGCCACACTGAAGAAATGCACATCAGGATGAAGGCCTAGACTCGGTGCTTTGGACACTGTTAATATGGCAGAGAGCATTCTGAACCTTCAAAATGAGCAGAACTGTGTGTGGACTTACCAGGCTGACTCACTGAAGGTTCATTCAAAGTATGAAAGTTCAATTCAGGTGAACTGGTGCACCACACTGCCATCTAGTGGCTGGGAGAAGGAATTGGGGAAATGATCATGACGTTACATTACACTGCAGAATGCTTTGGGGGTTTGCTTTACGTTCATGTGTTTCTGTTAGTTCAGCCATTGTCTCATTTGCTCTCTGACAGGACACAGGCATCAGTGTGAGGAAGAGGGTGATCAAGATTTTGAGGGACATCTGCCTGGAGCAGCCCGGCTTCCACAAGATCACGGAGATGTGCGTCAAGATGATCCGCAGGGTCAACGATGAAGAGGGCATTAAGGTGTGGCTGCTTGTCTTTAGCGCAGCAAGCTTGTCTGCCATGTGGAAGATCTGAAGATGAGACATATCTGTATAGCAGTGAGAGGGCTTTTAGTCTGTCAGACCTCTCTGTTTCTAAGCATGAGTAGTAAGATACTTACCAGCTGGTTACTGCTAACCCTAACCCCAGACTCAAATTTCCACCACAGTTATTATATGAACTGCCAGGCCTTGGCCTGCTGTTCACATTGTGGAACCCAGTCTGTGTTTATAACGATTCATTAATCACTAAGGAGCCCCCAGGGGGGCGCTGGACTAGACTTTGTGCGTGTCTTCTGCCTGCTCACTCTGCTTTTGACACACCTGCAGAAACTGGTGAATGAAACGTTCCAGAAGCTGTGGTTCACGCCAACCCCCGGCCATGACAAGGAGGCCATGACCAGGAAGATCCTCAACATCACTGATGTTGTGAGTTTTCACCTTTTCAGGGACATGCAAAGGACACTCCATGGCATAACTCTTCACTATTCCATCCATTTGTCTGTCTTCTAACCATCTTCATGGTCACAGGCTCTTGATTATTGCGTTTATCGTTTGTCGTATGATTCCAGGTATCAATACTGTTGTGCTCTTTAGATATCGGCTGCCTTAGTATTTATTTTTAAACATACGCCTTTTTCAGGTTGCTGCTTGCAGAGATACTGGTTACGACTGGTTTGAACAGCTGCTTCAGAATGTGAGTGACTGGTTGAACTATGTTCCTTTTTATGTTGCAAAACAACTCAGGTGAACATTACGTTTCTTTTGGCGTCTGACCTCTCCTATATCTTGCAGCTGCTGAAGTCAGAAGAGGATGCGTCCTACAAGCCTGCCAAAAAGGCCTGTGTGCAGCTGGTGGACAGCCTGGTGGAACACATCCTCAAGTACGAGGAGTCCCTCTCAGGTAGGGAGAGCAAGGACAGGGTGTCGATGCACTGTTTCTTTTGAGGGGTCCTTGGGAGAGAAGGTCGCTCTGTATCTAACCTGAGTGTACCTACTATCTCTGTGGCCCATAGCCTCGGAACACAAGAGCGTCAACTCAATGAGGTTGGTCGCCTGCATCACCACACTGTACCTGTTCAGCAAGATCCGCGCCCAGCTGATGGTGAAACACGCCATGACCATGCAGCCCTACCTCACCACCAAGTGCAACGTAAGCTTGCTGATAGAAAAGTGTACCTATTCGTTGTCGGACTGTCGGTGTCAATTGTTGGCTTATGAGCCCCCCTTGTGGCAGACAACTGCAAGTGCATGTTGAGTACCTGGACCGGCTTGTGTTTGTGAGAGGATGCCTGCATGTCAGTGTTACACCATCTTTCCTGCAGTCCCAGAGTGACTTCATGGTGATATGTAATGTGGCCAAGATCTTGGAGCTGGTCGTACCACTGATGGAGCACCCAAGTGAAACATTTCTGGCCACCATTGAGGAGGACCTCATGAAGCTCATCATCAAGCACGGCATGACGGTGAGTGTAAAAAAACTTAGTTCTTGGAATCTGAGGCCAGACTTTATTTAACCAACCTTTCCAGACGCCTTGTATTTTGGTTTTCGCAGCTTTCAGTCAGTCCTCTTCACACTGCTGGCCAGAAGTTGCAGTGTGTAGCTCTTCATATGTGCTGCCCTTTTGCTTCTAGCGAGTTGACTCGTTCCTGGCTTCTCCTCAGGTTGTCCAGCACTGTGTGAGCTGTCTCGGGGCAGTGGTCAACAAGGTCACTCACAACTACAAGTTTGTGTGGGCCTGTTTCAATAGATATTACGGTAAAGTGTAACCCCTTCCTGGACGTTAGTGTGATATCATGCAGCTGGTAACTGTAGAGTCCATTACAGGAGCCTGTCTGAAGGCCAGTTTCCTTACACCCACAGCTCTAACTGTGTTAGTCTTAAAGCTCTGGGAAACACGGATATTTTTACCATTTTGCCTATGGAGTTGCTGACTGTCCCTACTGTTCTCACAGGTGCTCTGACCAAGCTGAAGAGTCAGCACCAAGAGGACCCCAACAGCACGGTGCTGCCCACCACCAAACCGGCTCTGCTGCGCTCCCTGTTCACCGTGGGGGCTCTGTGCCGGCACTTCGACTTCGACCTCGAGGACTTCAAGGGGAACAGCAAGGTACCCAGTTCTGGAACTTCTTGTCTGTTACGTGGAGCCCTTGTACAGGCTGATGAGTTCGTTGGTCAGAGGGGAAACCCCTCAGGATTATATCAAGTCTGCGACAAAGGTGCTTTTAAAGCATGGTGATGCATCAAAGCATGATGAAGGCTAATCGGGGTTTTGTCCTTACACCCCTGATGGAATTATGCTATCTGGTCATGTAGTTTAACTAGACTTATGGGGATGTGGTACGTTAGCTGGTATCGCCTGAGGGAACAGATCAGGTTTGTGTCTTAATCTTTCCCGTCCCGATTTCTTCTCTGTTTCTGACCCTCAGGTGGTCATCAAGGACAAGGTGCTGGAGCTGCTTCTGTACTTCACCAGACACGAGGACGAGGAAGTGCAGACCAAGGCCATCATCGGCATGGGTAAGAGCCATCATGTCTCTGATCTCTTCCCCATCTCTGGTGTTGCCACAGGAAGTTAGGCTTCACTTACTGTATCTGCAGCTTCTGTAGATGCTGCGTCCTTCGTGTCTGATTGCTTCTTCATTATTCTTGACCGCAACCTCTGGCCCCTTTTCCTTCGGCAGGCTTCCTGTTCATCCAGCACCCGGCCCTGATGTTCTCTCAGGACGTGAAGAATCTTTACAATGACATTCTGTCGGACCGGCGGAGCTCCGTCAACCTTAAAATCCAGGTGCTGAAGAACCTGCAGACGTACCTGCAAGAAGAAGACTCGCGGATGCAGGAAGCCGACCGCGAGTGTGAGTCTCCTGCCCGCTGGCTCACGTGTGCCCTGTAACTTGCGTATGCTGTCATATGACCTTGCATGTGCCATATGGGACTTGTTGGGTACGTTACACCCCCTGTGTAAGATCCTGCCTTGTGTTTCACAGGGAAGAAGCTGTCGAAGCAGGAGGACCTGAAGGAGATGGGGGACATCTCATCGGGCATGAGTAGCTCCATCATGCAGCTGTACCTGAAGCAGGTGTTGGAGGCCTTCTTCCACACGCAGTCCAGCGTGCGCCATTTCGCCCTCAACGTCATCGCTCTCACGCTGAACCAGGGCCTCATCCACCCAGTGCAGGTACGAGTCTGTAGGGCCTGATGTTGATGTACAGTGAGCATGGTGGTAAGGGGTCCCCTGCTTGTGACCAGAGGGGTCTTCTGGGATAGGTGTTACCTGTCTTAATAATGAGTGTTTAATAACATTGAATCCTGAAAGGGGCAGTTCACCCAAAAACTGAAAAAGATGTGTTTTACATGGGCTCTGTTGTATCTATCCATCTAAGCTGTTCTGCTGGGAGTTGCCTAGTTTTTGAGATATTGGCCATAGAAATGTCATGCATTTCTGAAATATAATGGGATTGAATGGCATCCTTTCCATGGTGTTTACAGCGCTACAAAATTATATTTGAAACATTTGTCTCTTACCTGAAACCCTGATATAGTTATTGAACATAGTTTTCAAACTCTGTAGAGAGCAGATTAATGTAGGAACTATTTTCTTCTACCGATCATATGACTGTGCAGAAGGTTGCACTGGGTTCTCATGCTTGTGTCTTCTGCACAGTGATACAAAAGTCTTATCTTGAGTAACTGGGACATGATTTCTGGACATGAATTTTTCAGATGAATGTTTCTTTTGGCATTTTGATTGCCACAGAAAGGATACCATCCACTCGCATTATATCTCAGAAACGCCTGACATTTTGATGGCCAATATCTCCACAACTAGGCAACTCCCAGCAGAACAACCTAGATGGACAGACAGCTCTAGAGTTCCTCTAAAACACGTCTTTTTTAGTTTTGGGATGAACGGCCCCTTGACCCACTGTGCGATTTAAGAGGCCTTCTAACCTTGTATGATATTCTTTTTAAAAGTTTGTCATTTGCCCTCCCTCAGTGTGTACCGTACCTAATCGCCATGGGGACAGACCCAGAGCCGAGCATGAGGAATAAATCCGACCAGCAGCTGGTGGAGATAGACAAGAAATACACGGGCTTCATTCACGTGAGTGATCTGCCCTGAGGTACCACGTAACCACGTGGGTTATATATATTAACCCAGGCAGTCTGTGGGTGAGAAGTCTCTTGGTCGACCTGGTTAAATGAAATTTAAACTCCCCACCCATGCAGATGAAGGCAGTGGCGGGGATGAAGATGAGCTACCAGGTTCAGCGAGCGATCTGGCCAGCCCAGAGCACCATCATCCGTGGCTTCCGGCCGGACGAGACGCACACGGCGCTGTGCTCGCACCTCTACAGCATGGTGCGTGGGAACAGGCAGCACCGGCGAGCCTTCCTCATCTCTCTGCTCAACCTGTTTGACGACAGCTCCGTGAGTAACTCTGTCCGCATGTCATGGAACATTCCACCATCTCCTGACCTCAGCAGCGTTCCAGTCAGTGTGCTCTGTTCGGCGTTAGTCTGACCTCCTGCGTCTTCCCTTCCCTTCCCGGCTCTGCAGAAGACGGAGGTAAACATGCTGCTGTTCCTCGCCGACAACCTGGCCTGCTTCCCCTACCAGGCCCAGGAAGAACCGCTCTTCATCATGCACCACATCGACATCACACTGTCTGTGTCGGGGAGCAACCTGCTCCAGTCCTTCAAGGAGGTGAGAGGCCCTAACGCTAACCCTAACCCCCCCCCGATTCCCCCCCCAGAGTGCTCACAGTCCTATTGCTCCTTCCCCAGTCCTTGCAGCCCACCAATAAGGAGAAAGATCGGAAGAACGGCTCAGGGCAGAAGCTGGAGGAGAAAAGAGAGGAAGAAGCAGCATCCAGCTCAGCCATCAGCGAGGATGACGACGACGTGGTGGTACGGCGACCAAAGAAGCCGAAACGGGCTGCTGTGGACTCGGACTCGGACTCGGACATGGACCTGGGCACTGAAGACATGGGCTGGGTGATGGACCGCCTTTCGGGCAACCCCACGCCTCTGCTGGACTTTGCCAACGCCTCCCAGGGCATCTTACTGCTGCTGGTCCTCAAGCAGCATCTGAAGGCCCTCTACGGCTTCTCAGACAGGTACGGCTGCCGCCAGCGTGTGGCAGCCATCATTGCTGCACTGCATGACCCGGTGTCCTTGGTTTGGCTGACACTTTTATCCAAAACGGCTTAGCTTGCCCAAGTATGCCTGCGACATAGCAGAGTTATTGTGGACACCAATCGCTGACCACCTTAAGTTGACTTCCTGTAGCCTGTATTTTTCTTTCAATGCTCAGGCAGCCTGGATAATGCTTATGATTCTTGTTAAACATCTAGCATTTGTCTGCTTGGTTGTATGTTTGCCGTAATGAAAGATCGTCCCCGAGTAAGAGCCCTTGTGCTGCACTCACCACCCACAAATCTGTCTGCAGTAAAATACAGAAGTACTCGCCCACTGAGTCTGCCAAGGTGTATGACAAGGCCGTCAACAGGAAGTCTAACGTACACTTCAGTCCTCGCCAAACCATCGAGTTCCTGTCCAACGATGTCACCAATGCCCTGCTGACCGAGGAAATCAGGCGGAAGATCATCAAACAGTACCTGGATGTAAGGAGCTTGATTTTGAACATAGCAGTGTTTCTGTAGCAGGCGACTGTTGTGGTTTTTGAAATTGTGTTATTCACTGGGTTATATTGGATTAGTACAGAATATCAGAAATTGGTGTTTTTTTCAGGTGAATGAGACACCATTAATCAGACAAGTGAGGGAATTTCTGGTGGTTTGTATGTCTGACCAGTGGAATAGTCACTCCGGTTGACCCCAGCCTTTCCTTTTAGTTCAAGTTATTGATGGAGCACTTGGACCCAGATGAGGAGGATGAGGAGGGGGAGGCTTCAGCCAGCACCAACGCTCGAAACAAAGCTATCAACGCATTGCTGGGTGGCTCCAGCCCAAAGAACAGTGCTGCAGTTGAGACGGAGGACGATGAGAGCGACGGCGAGGAAAGGACCCCAGGGGTGAGATGTGCACTGTCTATGACTGATTCACCTCATTGAATTAATGATACAGTCACACACGAGTTCTTCAAGTATGTTAGATTCATAGCAGTGTCTTGAGGTTCTGGGTGTTTGTTCTAAGAACCAGTGACCTAAAGGGAATGTGGAGTTTCTGGGTTCTCCGTCTGTCTTCCTGCATTCGTAGATGAAGTTAATGTGGACACTTTTTTGACTCCCAAAATCCTCTTTCCACAGTCGTCCCGGAAGTCAAAAAAGGGCGGGGATTCAACTGAGGCATCCGGTCACATGAATGAGAATGTGGAGGCCATGGACGTCATCGCCATCTGCTGCCCCAAGTACAAAGACCGACCGCAGATCGCGAGGGTCATCCAGAAGACCAGCCATGGCTACAGTGTACACTGGATGGCCGGGTCTTACTCAGGTCCCTGGGCCGAGGCCAAGAAACGGGACGGACGCAAACTGGTGCCTTGGGTGGACACCATCAAGGAGTCGGACATCATT
>JAODJX010000042.1:5589990-5611503 GCA_026776945.1 Isichthys henryi
CCCCCGGTTGGGGGGGCCCCTGCTGCGGCCCCCGCCCCGCCGCGCCCCCCCCCCCGGCGGGGCCGCCCCCCCCGCGGGGGGGGGGGGGGGGGGGGGGGGGGGCCCCCCCCCTAAAGGCATGCCGCATGCAGCTGTGGGCCCCGATCTCTGGGGGCCACACAGGATGAGGAGCCTCAACCAAAGCATTGAACAATCCAGCGGGAGCAAAGCCTCGCAAACCTTCACAGCCCAGCCTGATCAATCAGGCTACAATGTACAATGAAAATCTAGTTCCCAGTGTCTGGGGTCTGGGGTGCATTAAGTTGCCTGTTTTGAATGAGAGGATGGGAATCTGATTTCGGCATTAATTACTGGTACCTCGCATCAAAGGGGCAGGGGATGGGTTATAAATTCTGCCAATCATTTTTATACAACTAAAGAAACTCATTCACATTAAGGAGGTTAAGTCTGACTTAAAGCAAAATTAAAAACATTTAAAGTCTTAATGAATTCTAGATTCCTGCAATCATAGGTTTCCCACGGGAGACAAACAGAAGTCTCTGCGCAGCTAAAATAACTTCCGTCTCAATGGATAGCAGAGAGAATTTTACGTCTGTAACGTGTTACTTTACGCCGAGAATTCTTTCCAACTTTTTGTTATACAGCCAAGGATTCTGAGTTGGCTAGCCTTGGCGCAAGCAGCACAGCCAAGTAGGCATGCAAATACTTAGCTGCCAGGCACGCTATCGATGTGAGGCAAAGAGAAACAGATTTATACGGAAGAAAAATGCTTTTCGGACAAAGAGCATGAGTGTAACAAAGTGAGAAGCCAGTATAGAGGTCTAGACGTTCAAATCCCAGGAAATTTATTAATATTGTTGCTGTTAACAACAATATCAATAATAAGAATAACGGTATGTATCATAAGAGCATATTAATAAAATGTCACAACCGTTAGAACTGTATGGTGAATGAAAAAAAAATTCTCAGTGGAATAAGTTAGAGGACAACAGAGGAGATGAAACTAAATCCTGTCGTACTTATAGGCGGAAAAGCAAACCAGTGGGGGTGGAAGGTCAGCAGTGCCTAACCGCACTGGAACCACCAACCGAACACAGTTCTACCACAATAACAACAATGAACGTAATAATCGAATTCTGCTGGGTTCCTCTGCAAGCCTGTGCCCTGCGATCGCGTCCAGTCTGTCTCTCTCATTCACGATTATGTTCCTGTTCTTAGATTCTTCTGTCGAAAGTGAATTGCAACACTGAGAAATGCACTGGAAAATTAACTGTAAAAAAAAGTGTACAAAACAGGGGCTGTGTTGGATTCTAGACCAGCAAAGTTTGGGTTAAGAAGCTCATGGTTTGGTGATGCTAGCGCCACGGGAAACATCTAAGTGCAACCAGAGTGTTCAGCTCTGAACCAAACAGTCTGTGTGTCTGTGATCCAGCAAACTTTGCAATTACATAACACATACACTACTATAAACACAGCCATTATCTGACCACACAAATCCTCGGCTTCCTCATTTAAGCCTTGGATTGTCAAACAGAGCTTGTGAGACAACCTAGAGGAGAACATCCAGAACCAGTACAAAAGGTGACAATGGACATCCCTTCTTGCATCCATCCCTGAATAGACAGTCTCTTAAAGTCCTGGAAATTAGCTTTGAGGTCAGTTCTGACCACAACCTCGATCCTACGGTCTGGGCGAATATATCTATGTTTTCTGTTAAATAAACTCACAGACTTAAGTGGACTACATCTCAAGATGAAAGTTTATCACTGCTAATCGGTGCCAGTGAAATGCCACACTAGATATAAAACTGGATTTTAAACAGTTTCCACTGCATGATCATTCATGGTGAAAGTGCTGACCCTGAGCTGTCTCAGCTGAATCGCCTGAGTTGAGTATGCGTGAGATGTCAGCTTGGCCTAATCCACGTGCTCTGCAAAGATGCAATAATTAGAGCGCTTACGCTGATTCTGAAGGGATCGTTCCTGCAGTCTCACTGACGCTTCGTTTTGGGTCTCCGATGTGGATTCGGACTCTTCGTCATCCAGCAACACTGGCGGGACGCTGAGTGCTTGGGCCAGGGGTCGTAGCCGCTTGTCTGACCGCAAGCTTTGGAAGAGGGGGCTTGTGGAAACGGTGCTGAGCAGCAAGAAGCACATAGCCAGCAGGTCCCATAACTTCATTTTAAACTCAATTCCTATGAGAGAACCTGTGTGGAGCCAGGGAGAGTGCAATTAGATCGTGCATGCACATGTTTCAAAAGGATGAAACCTTCCCTCACGTTAGGCGTGGCTAACGGGTTTTACCGATCCCAAACCGGTACTGGCTGGCCAGTAGCCTTATGACTTTTATATCATGCATATGATTCATCATTTCTAGGCGACAGGGTAGTGCAACATCGCGGGCTGCAATAGTGCTGTGTTTATTAACAGTAAACGTCAAACTGTGGAAGATGGTAATTTAAGCTGAAAACGCAAGTTTGCACAGCTGATTTTAGGTTGTTAAACACAAGTAGGTGACACTGCCAGTAGTTGGATAGTGTAGTTAGGCGCGGAGAAGGCACGTTTCCCACTGCTTTTTTAAGATAGAGTCAAGTTTGGCACCGATATTTGGATATTTACATCAGTCCGCCAGATGCTACTACTCCCGTTACCGAGATGCTCGTATTTAAGGCAGTGGGACTAAACGGGGCAAATCCGCTCCGGCCTTATTAACACGTTTAGAAGGAAAAATCGTGGCTCTTAACTGTTTACAAAATTTTAAAGCCATTTGATTCTCTACCACATGCAAAAATCTAACTGTTGCGCGTCTCATTTTTAACCACAATTGCTTTAAGGTACGTATGAAGTAACGGCTTGAATATATGCTTTGCAGACGACACACTTTGTAAATGCAGCCAGCGGGGTAAATTTACCAGCTGCAACATTTAATTCTCCCTTCTCACCTTCACTTGGGTCCATACAGACCTGCCGTCGGTAGCCAAAAAAAAGCAAAACAAAAAGCTGCGCGTTTGAAAGGTCCAAGCCTTTGTAGTGGGAACAACTGTAAAGTCTGAGTATCAAGTGCGGCAATCGTCTAAATAACTGCAGGCTAATTTGGCCATGCTGGCTGCGTGGAGAAGTAAGTACGTCCCGTGGAAATATCACGCCACTCTTGGGATCCAACAGTTTTCAGCCTCGGCAAAAAGCAGCGATCCCTCCAGTAGATCTCCAGGTACATGGGAGCGACTGGCTGGTTCCCCCGGGAGTGACGGGGCTCCAAGGGCGCGCAGCACGATCAGACGAACTCATTCAATGAGAGGAACCCCGAAACTCCGATTAAAATGTTGGTTCTGTCTTTGGGTGAGTGCGGTTCGGTGGATCAAGTCGAGGAAACCAGGATCTCCGAAACTGGAGAAGCGGGATCGCCAGTAAGATCGTAACGCCACAAGATCCAGAGCAGTTCAAAAAGTTATTAGCGTGGCTTTTTGTCTCCTCGGGAGAGTTCAGCTTTTCCGCAGCCTTCTGTCCACCTCTTCTTGTGTTACCTGGTCTGGCAGGTCGGACGAGCCCGCAGGGCAGATGCAGATCTGGGAGCCTTACTCTTGGACAGATGTGCGCACTCCCAGGATCGCCTCCTTGCCAGAAGATGCTGTTGGATAAGGTAGATTTATACATTCGGGGGCGCTGACGTCTGTCCAAGCCCGTCCTCCACTACTAGTTTATATATATATTTATTTCCTTCAATCACTATCACGACCGGCTGAAAACAAAAACACCAGCCTACTTCACTGGGGAAGAGGATCACCCCGCCTCCCCGGCCGGAGGAGACAGGATTTGGCCATCGCTCCAATAACGCTGGAAGCCTTTTGGAAACACTCTTTGGCGAGCTTCGCTCTTTGTGGCAGCAAGTATGAGACAAATTTACGCACATTTTTACTATTGGGATTGGATTAATAAATGAACCTCATTCCGTCCATACTCCTGGTTTTGAGTGATTAGGGGTATCCCATGCAAATAATCTCAAGCAATCCGTATATGGCAGGAATTTCAAATAATGTACTTTAAAGAATTAAAGACGGAAAAGTCAGTCATCTTACCATTTACATTTAGGGCTGTCATGTTCTGAATTCCTCCAGTCAGTTGTATGCTGAAAGAAAGAACTGCAGTTTAGATCATAAGGCTGAAGATTCGAGAGATTTTCCCCAATATGTCTGGCTGTATTACACAGTTAAAGTCAAGCCGTCCTAAATCAGATCGACGGTTAATATTGATAAAGTAACTACTGCTGTCTCAGCTGCATTGAGATCAACACAATTATATATGAACCAGAGGGCAGCAAAACTGGTCATACAAAGTTTACCTTAGAACCAGACAGTTAACTTTTGGTTGATACTGCTCGCAGGAAGTTTAACATACTAACTTTTTTAGTTTGTCTTTTTTTCTGATTTTTTTTTAAAATTATTATTCTTAGTTTTCCACGTGCAGTAAACAAAACAGTCAGTTAAGATCTGTAGATATTCCGGTGGTCTCTCTTTAAAATTCTGCGTGGTTGACGTCATACTTGCTACCACTTCTTGCGTTTCTCTTACATGTGGTCTTCGCCTGTCACATATATGCATTGACCTGCATTGTTGTTTCGTTTTAATATTACATGTGGTGTTCCTTTATTAGCAATGTGATATTACCTAATGGTAGCGGTGGGAGAAATGAGACTTTGAATCCGACATTGGGAGGGGGTTATTGGGTGGTTTCGATCGCCTATTGGGTGACGAATTGTTTTTGTGTTTTTTTTTACCGACATTTAATGGCACTGTGCATGTTTTCAAATGACCTCATCCAAGTTTGGTTAGGCTTCACACAGATGACAGAAAATGGCATGTAATGCTTGTGAATTCAGGCACGTAAGCATATATATATATATATATACAGAGATATACTTTATTTTTCTTTTGGACAAGGTACATAGGAATTCCTTGGTTTTCACATAGCCAGCTACTTCTCTGTGACAGGTTTGGGTTAATCAGCATGCAGACACCATGGGAAGTTGGGACTAGGGCCTTGCTTGGCTGCTCTGTCAGTCACAGGTATTAAACTCCAAACCTTCTGCACACAGACACAAACCCCAAACTCGCTGAGCTCTCCTCCTGCGAGGTCCAGCTTCTCCTTTATTTCACATAGGCGTATCTCTTCCCAGGGGAATATTTTACTTGGATGGCAGTTCTGTGTGCCTGCTGTCAGAGACCAAAGGTACACAGAGACCATCAACACAGATATTTATAGTTATAACCAAGATCTAGAGCTTTTTAAGCAATGAGCGCAGAAGATGCACCATGCATGTTGACTGTTGGGACTGACCATGATATCGGTTTATGATGTCACACTCGTAGACAGCATTCATTTTATGATATTTTTATTTTGAATTGCAGCTTTGATCTCCCAAGAGAAGCAACTGAAACTAATGACTTGATTTTGCTGCTGGACCTTAAGTTGTAAGGATAACTTACAATTTAATGGACCTCAAATATTGGTGGGGTCTAATCTCCAGCTTGTGTGGCACTGACCGCCAGCATCTCCTGTGATTGGTGCCATGCCCAGCATTGACTGAGCTTGGACATTGTTCCTCCTGCACTGTTTTTGATGCCCCCCCCGGTCGCCCTGAACCCTGAGGGGTATCTCTCTACCCCAGTCTCTACAAGCCAGTCACGTCTAACCTAGTTAAAATGCAACATCCGCTGTTCACAAACAAACAAACCTGAAAATGCCCTGCATGCTCCAAAATGCTTAACTTTAATTTGTTTAGTAGACACCTTAATTCAAAGCAATTCAGGAGATAAGAGTGTATGTCTTCTTGGGTTCGACCCCGCAGGCTTCTTTCTCTTGGCCGTTGCAGATACGCTTGTCTTTGGCGCCATCGCCATGGGGGAACCGCGAGGATCAGATCATCGTTGAAAGTGAGGAGGTGAGGAGAAAATGACGTCTGTCGGTGACCCGTGGGATGTATATGTATCTGTCGTCACGAGGCACACGTCACCTGAATTATTTAGTTGAGTACATCCATGCCATGATGTTTTTCCACGTCTCCCTCCACCTTCAAAACTCCAGCCCATGTACGCTATGAACTTTACCTTAATATACAGTAGGTGGTGCCCTGAAAGACTTCTGCATTAATTTTGACAGTAACGATATTTTGATAATATAGAAGTGCGTATGTTCAGATGAAAACATGAAACATAAAGGATCACATTACACCATTGTTCTGTACAACTGTAACCCTGACCAGGATACATAGGTAGGTGATGGGTGGATTACAGGTTTATTTTGTATATGGAGGTGTGAAGGTGTGATGTTTTAATAATATATATGTATATATAACTTTTACACCTGGGGATCTGTAACCTCTTTAATTCTGGTTCCCTTTGCATGAACTTGCTTGTATTTCCAGTCATTCAAAGGCAGTACCGTGTTCCATATTTAGAATGTTTACTTAATGCAGTGGGCAGGACTTGTTAACGGGGCCCGACAGGGTAAGACACCGAACGACATTTCGGAAAATGTCAGGCTGCGGCAGTGGAGATAAGCCTGGGCTGATTGCAGAGTAGCGTGACATCATCTACCGTGTTATCGCCCGGGCTTTAGCCACAGCTCGCGGTCCGCAGAAAGGGTGTTTCTCTGAGCAATTCGAGGTTAAGCAATGGGTTTCAGCAGCGAGCTGTTTGAAGGTATAACAGATGTTCCTCGCCTAGGCGATCGGGTGCATGTGTCGAACAGAAGCATCACGATGACGTGGAGTTCGGCGAGGCGCTATGGAGGGACTTTGCCGTCAGCACGGCCTGGGGGAGGAGCTGGGACGGCCTGGAGGATGACTGCCATCGCGCTTCGGCTGCCAGAGACCGAGAGTAAAGATCAGAGTCCCCCGCCGGTCAGTAACGTTGCATGTGGTTACACACGTGTCAGATACACCGTTCCCTGCCCAGTCGTAAAAAAATAAACAGGTCATTGACACAAATGTGCATTTACGCTTTTGTGCAAAATAAGTGTTACGAGGCAGAAAACGGCTGAATGCACCCCACCTCATTTTTATTTCAGACGTAACACCACACTTTTGGAGATAGTCCACGTGCAGATAGTTGTGTACATATGACATTCATAAATCTTCCAAGGTCTTACCTAGGACAGGTTCACGGGGGTGGGCTACACGCGATCCCACATAGCAGAGGGCACTAAGCGGCGGACACCCTGTGGAGTAGGCGGCAGGAAACACACACGCTTTCTACCCACAGGATCTGCACGGCATGAACCTGCAGACTCCAGTCACATAGAGGCGCAGGGTTTTAGGCATCAACCCTGCAGGTGTGAGCCAACATATTAATTAGCTCTATAACCTGGCAAGCTGTGAATATGTATTTTCTTCCTTACTTCGGGGACTGCCTGCGTCGCACTGCTTAGAAGTGGATGCAATTTTCTGTTCAAAATGTATCCTGTTAGTCATGAGCAATGGCTCAGTACAGTAAAGGAAGCAACTTAAAAATTAAATAAAGGCAGGGATGTAGATGAAGCTCACAAAGCATTTGATCGTTTGTTCTGGTGTGTCCCGTTCGTATGGCAGGGTATTTTCAGATTCAGGACCTCTGACCTCGCAAGTTGGCTCCCCTAACTGCCTGTATAGAAAGGGAGACCAAGAATGCACACCAGATACGTTCTATATTACGGAAAGTGTAATCCGTGATACATTATATCAGCTCAATGCAGCTTAGTACTGTTGTGCAAAGAGCAGAGTGCTCTCTGTATTCTAATACCTGTCTTTTCAAGGATCTTATTGACTTTTAACTTATAAACTTTTGACATGCTATATCAGCCTCTAACATTAAGTGCTTATTTGCACTGGCAGCTTGGATGATACCTTGATCCATCCACCCGTGTCCCATAACCAATTGTCATCCAGTTTAGGATTGTGGCCTGATAAACTCAACAAAATACAAAATGCTCCGGAAAAACTGATACTCCGAAGCGGGTGAAGTTGGCTCAGGGATTAAATATTACCCTCTCGCAAAACCACTTATAAACACAGTTCAAAAGATGTTTCCGCAACGCCAACGGGCCGGCTGCTTGTAAAACTGTAGAGAATTATTAGGGGAATCTTTTTGCTCAGAATGTACCTGTTTATACAGATGAAGGTTGACAGGCGGAGCCCATTGCTGATCTGCGTCCCTGAGCACTCAGCTCCGTTACCAAAGTGTAAATATCACTGGATTTTACTTTGTTAACCACTTGCTGTCAGGCTGTTGAAAAAACAAATTTAAATTAGAGCGCAAACATGTTAATACTTCATCAGGATGTATAATTTTTTAACGTATTAATTTCTTCACATGTTTGGATTTTGAATTGAGTTCGATGTCACATTTTAATACTGGAAAACACCAGCTGGGTTTTCAAACCGAATTAAATTGTACCCCTTTTGATGATTTCGCTATGCTGGATCCTGACACTGTCTACCCTAACAATGTGCTTGCATGAGAAGCAGGACATTGGACAGGTATGGACATGTGACCCCACGTCTTCGTTTAAATGTGGCGGGCATTCAGAGCATACTCGCTGTGAGGAAAACCTTGCGCTGCCAGAAGCGTAAACATTTACTTTTTGGTGTTTAGTATAAAGCACAGAATAATGGGTGAATCTTCATTTGCCTCAGTGTTGCTCCTCGCAAAGATGAAGTAATACTCTGGTCTGTGTAATGTCAGGCTCCCCTGGGATCAAAGCTCCTTAATTCTGTTTGGAAAAGTCCCCAGTATAGAGGAGAAGCAGTACTCCGATCTGTCCATAAACAGTGCAGCACACACCTTGGTCATGGGAGATTCCTTCCGCCCAAAGGAGTCACCAGGCTATAAGCAGACCATTAGCGGCAGTCAAACACACGTCCATTTTACATTTCCGAGGCCTCCTGGGCTTCTCTGGATGACTTTGCCATGTCTGGTCCAGCCAAGTAGGAAGTCAAGATGAATGAGCAGAAGATGGGCAAGGTGATCCCTCGAGAGTGCCTATCCAGAGCTTCCTCTACATTTTCTCATCATTTTGTTTAATCGTACACAAGATTTAAGTCCATATTTACTAGTACCCATAGCAACACTGCAGAGCCTTCTCTGATTATTCTTGGAAGCGTCGCAAAGACACACAGTTGGAACCAGTTATTACTGTCCTGGTTATTGTTGTCATCAATACCGTAATAGAAAAGTCTGATCTAAAATGCTGCATGACCAGAATTTGTCCATAGTTCTTGTTACTGTCATCCTCAGAATGGCTAATGATATTTAATTGTTTTGAAGTAGATTTACTACGTAAGAGTGACAAAAACTAGAAGTAAACCTTCGCTTGCTATTCGTTAGCAGCTGGTATCAGAGAAGAAAAACAGCGAGCTGATTTTTTTCATTTAAAAAGTTAACGTTTATTTAGGTTGGATGAAACCCCACCTTAGGTATACTGATTTCCAGGAGGTGGATGAGGGACAGCGGGGGGTGGGGGGGGATATTCGGTAAAATTTGCCAACCGGCCGCTACAGCAGTAAAACCCCTTGCAGCCTTTTTTACTGTCGCTGAATAGTAGGACAACGGACATCCGAGGCACTGGGCATCGTCTGCAGATGTCGGGGAGCTGCTGTCAATTTGTGAGAGACTCCGGGAGACTCCGGGAACTACAGGGATGTCTGGATTAAATTAGATTAGATTAGATTTAACAAAAGTGCTAGAAACAGCTGAGGGGAAGAAGCTCCATTTGAGCTTTACGGAAGAACAACCAGAGCAGCAGTGAGTGAAAGCATGGTATGCCTGTAGTATAGTATAGAATAGTATAGTATAGTATACCATTAGTATAACAACTGGTGTGACATCAGTCCATGATGATGTGGTTCTTGTAAATAAATAGAGCCCGTCCAAGTCCTCACTCTTACTAACAGTTGAAATCCATCCTTACTGTGTATCCAGATTTTGCTGTGATTGGTTAACTGAGATGGCCTCGCCCCTCCTTCAGCTGGTTCCTGTGGTAGGACCAATCTTTACCAGAGGGCTCCATTAAGGGCACTTGGACTTGTGCGTAAAATCGCAGCTAGCGGTGTGCGTCTCCTAAACACAGTGTGACTATTGCCTGTCATGCCCTTTGCCCTCTAAATCATTCTAAGAAGACACAGTAGTTTAGGCACTGTCTGCCAATCACCTCAGCCACGTCATTTACCTGAATGACCTAAAAATATATCTGCATCTCGGCCTCCACACTGACACCCGAAGAGTCACATGTCTGTTCATTGCCAGCTGTTGTTTTTGGATGTTAATACAAAGATTTCTTCTCTTAGGTAATTTAACGTCAAGGACTGCATGTACTTTCACTTGTGTTGTTTTTAAGACAGTCAAATTGAGGTTAATTGTGGCAAAGTCCAGGCAAGTTTAAGACTAAGGAGTTTCTTGAACATCAGAGCTTCTGAAGAGGCCTTTGATGATTCAGCTGGAAAGCAAACCGCCTTGGAGATGCTGGGATGCTGGGAGTGGAGCTTCGAGGTGACAGGGACCATTTTCAGAGCTCTTCTATCCCATGAGCTTGTGGTAGCTTGTGTGCTGCGTCAAGAAACTGTGAACGGGGCCTGATGGTTAACGGATTGAATGCACTTCCCAATCACTGGGGGCCCCTAATGTAGTTTGTGTATAGATTACAGCGTGCCCAAAAGAATTGGGCTGGTAACCAAATAAAATAGCATAAAATATATCATTATTTAAAAATTATCGCCCATCAGCTATTAACAATAATCTGGTTTGTGATTTAGGGGTCCTGTTGAACCAGCTGACTAGCATTGTAAAAAAAAAAAAAAAACAAACACAGGCACTGGCTGTCAGCTGGAGCCTGCTGCAGTGACGGGTGTCAGCAGTCGCTTATTGCGAACAAATGAAGGATCTGCAGCAATGTGGGTGATTGACAGTAATCTGCGCCTCTGTAACTACCTTTGAAAGGCGGTATCTGGGGTTAAAAAATAACCGAGGCTGGGGCGTGGCTTCGGAGAGTGGACTAGACCCCGCACTAACTGACAAGGTGCTTATCGCATAGTATGTACTGGAAAATACTAAGCAGGGGGATTGACTGCGGCTTCCTTTCCTAATTGTTAACCCCGGCTGTTTGTTTTGCTTCATGAAAAGCGACTTGATTTGTTTATTCGTTTGGAGCCTTACTCAAGGGTACAACCAAAGTCGTAGTTGTTAGGCTGTAGGCAGCACTGGTGGGAGCTCATACAATGCCCTAGGCACGCTTCCCCGCCGGCACCCCCTGTCTGAGATGATGTGAAATTAGCCGTCTAAGTCGGCGCCCCCCTCAGAACACAGCACCTTAGGCAGCCGACCCGTCGCCTAGTGGGTTGTCCGACATCGACTTTTGGACCAGTTCGACAAACACTGCACCCGGCCACGGTTCCTGTTTTCTTTCTCATCCACTGATGTTGGAACCTAAAAGAGTCTTGAACTTTCCCACCAAATCACACTTGAACGTTCACTCAACTTAAAATACAGGGCAAGGCTAGGAGCTAAGAAAGTCTTTGTTATGAAACATAACACATTTAAAATAGATTTTAGGCCAAATTCCAGAAGAATTTAGGAGGATTTGTTTGCAGATGTAAAAATCTTTCCTTTGTTCTCCTTGTCTCCACCCCAGCCCTCTAGTCTAAAGGAAGGTATTAAATGCTGTTTTTAATAAAGGATGTCCTCCTGTCTTTTTCGCCCCATGGGGGCATGATTAAGAAAAGATACTTTGTTCACCGATTTTTCCAGAACAAACAGGCTAACAGCCAACGGGTCATAATAAATTCATCCTTGAACTTTGCCCCACACAACACAAACAAGGTTGTATCGTTCTGGAGAAAATAAAACCCAAGCATGTTGTTGAGCTGGTTTAAAGTGGAACGGTGGCCTTGAACTTGGGGAACTGGGGCTGTGAGAAGCTCTGAGTGTCAGGATTGTAATGGAGCGGTGGCCTTGTGAAGCCAAGATCTGCAAAGTTCTGCTAGTATCCAAGGCCAGGATCTCCTGCGACTGTTAGGAAGCCCTGAACGATAACTATGACACATTTACAGTAGTTGTTTGCTCATATGGCGACAATGCAGGGAAATCTGGAAACCTGTGATTGGTAGCAACCAAACCACGCATTTAAATTAACCTGGACAGCATGCGCCCATTGTCTGACCCAACTTTGTCCCAAAAAAATAAGATTGACACGGAACTTAACTGAGGGAGGAGGTCACTTTGGAGGACCATTAGATGACGTCTGACGTAAGGACAACGGATATGTCCAGCTTGTGGAAGTCTTATTTTCAACTGCTCCTGTAATATTGTTAACTGGGATCTGCATATCCGCATATTCACTTTCATTTCGTACTGGGTCCCCAGCCTTCATCGCGCCGTACTCTGTTTTGATTTTCTGAAGACACATTTCTCTGTCTCCTCCGTGTTCCTGCTCCAGCCTCTGTGAACAATGGTAAACCCAACATTCAATGGGCCCAGCTCTGCGCATACACATACTTGCGAGTGTGAACATGCTTGCGTTAGGTCAACCCCACCTTCGGAAGATTCTATACCTCATGCTTCTAGTTTTTCTGCCTGTAGCATCCGGCGTTCCTTGCCAGTGGAGCTTAACAGCTACTAAATCCTAGCTGGAGAAAACATGAAAGCGACTGAAGAAGGGACAATGGATTAAATACCAGCATAGACCTTTCTATGTCCTGGGAGAAACACCAGGGCAAAGGAACAGTCAGGGAGGAATAGGTTTTAGCAATCGAAGAGAGCAGGATACAAGAAGTATACAGAAATCAAAGTCAGGGGACGGACCAGAAAATTAGGTCACAACAAAACACCAGGCAGGCAACAGATAAAGAAGTCAGAGAGGATCACATAGGTGTCACGTCTCACAAGTTACCCATGACACTCACATTTTTAGGCCAGAGTGCTAATGGCTGTGAGAGGTACATCTCCAATGCCAATACTCCCCCCATTTGGTTATTGGCATCAGTCAAAATTTTCACATCAGTGCAGCACTATGCGTAAAAGCGACTCTTCACTGTTCCCACCAAGTCGTGCAGGTTTTTAATGACCCATCTCGGTTTGTTTTCAGTGTGGCTGGCTTGACTTGTGCGATAATGAACAGTAGGATCCAAAGGAAACACCAGTGTTTTCTCACGCGGTCTCGGTAGAAATCCAGACTGGTGACAGTTACTAGTTTTCCCAGAATACCCTGGGGTCTGGCTTGGTCCAAAAACGCCTCTATAATTGATGAACTTGTAGGTTCCGGGGCTATCGCAACCACCTGCTCGCCTGGAGGTGCTGTAACTGTCTCTGTGTATAAATGTGTCATTGCGTGCGCGGTCTAATGGTCAGGACATTTTTAAAACAAATAAAATGCTATTCAATTTTTTGACGTCGGTTCTGGTCTTATGTTGTGTGTTGCGATTTTTCATGCGAGTGTGAAAAATAGACGTTTAATTAAATGTCTTGCAACTTTACTCCATACACGTATGACAGTTGCATATTTTCTGTGTAACATATTCATGTTTACGACATGTGAAACACTTCATACAAAGAAACCGTACTGGAATCGCTGCTGGGAATCCTATCAGCTTACGCTCCCAGCCGAAATGACTCCCACTATCTTAACAACAATCAGATCAGAGGAAAATTGCGCAACTTCAGTATGACAGCATTGAAGCTGGGGTGACCATATAAAAGGCGACTGTTATTCACCTGACGGAAGCCCAGCCTGAGGAGCGCTGTCCATTGGTAAGAGCCAGAAATGGTCATGGGGTGATGGGTGAGGTGGTGACAAGGTGGCTGTGCCTGCTTGGTTCATTGTTTGTGACTTTATGGCGGTCTTTAAGTCATTAAAGCTTACATTATCAGCACGCCGCTGAGTTATAGCATCCATTAATAATTCCGGAAATTCCAGCGTCAAAAACACTGACAACAATTATCCCCTGATGTGGCTCAACAGTCCCTGATGCTAACAGGATGTGAGGCTTTTGGGCTTATTTTGGCCATTAAAAACTCATAGGACCACCATTGGGAAAGTGGTGCTGTAAACAGGCCTCATACTCTGTGGTCATTACATGACCTTTCAGAGCAATCATGAAATTTAATGACTGCCATGAAATGGATGCCCATACTAACAGACCTTGCGGCATGAACACACCCTTTCCTCCAGACAGAAACCCATCTGGATGTAGGCAAAAGGGTGGAAGATGATTGATTAGATCATATTTGATTATCCATTGCTTGGGGGTCCAGGTTTCTGCTCCTTACACCAGGTTATGTGCCTTTGTGCTTCGGAAATGGTTTCCAAACTTTAGCATGCGCTCCACGTTTTTACCTGTCGTACCGTTTTTTGAGACAGGTGCTGTACTGTATGTGCTGGTATCATTTTGATGTGATTACCTCGTGTTGCTCTGAAAACTCACAAGTCAAAGTACTGATTGTGAGGCCTCATTCACATTTGGCGCTAATGCTATCTGGCGTTCCAGCTAAAATGACTCATCAACATGTAGTTATGTTTAGATTTTGTGTTGTTGTTTTATTATTATTATTATTATAGTTGTTGTTATATATATGTTATACAACCTTGACAGGATATGCTGTGAGAAGATGAATGGATAGATGGATGGATCCGTGTAATTAGTTATTAGGGTCATAATTATTTGGGTCTTACAGTTTAGCCATTTATACCGTTCATACAGATGGTCTTGGACTGTAAACAAGTTCTACAGTATAAGTGCCAGAGGAGCTTTTAATTCATCTTTTCTCCTGTCATCTGTTGTCCATCTCAGTCAGACATGTGCAGGATATCAGGAACTGCAGTTATATCAGGCTAGGAAGCTGCATTTCGTACATGCATGCCGTGCCTGTGAGGAAAGCCCTGCCATGACGCACGCTGAGCAAAATAACTCTGATTTAACCCGATTCTCAGCAGTTTTGGGTAGGTCTTTTTTGCATAGTTACAATGTAGAATATAGGAAATAAATATAGGAAACTTATAGAATGAATATTATTGCCATGTTGAAAAAACTGCTGAATTTTGTTTAATTCAATACATATTCTGTCAAATTACCTTCTTTCTGTTCCAATTTTTTACAACAGCGAGTATCTATGGTGCCCCCTAGTGGTGGCACAAAAACAGTTTGAATTGTTCCTCTTGAAGATCAGGGCTTAGAACCCACAGCTGTAACACTAACAAATTCCACAGATCCCGTGGCGTGGCAGATAAAGGACTTCAGACTGAACAGTTTCAGGGCTCTGCTCTGGCATTGTTAAGTACCATACTTACCCTGCATTGAGAAAATGTGTAAAAAAAGGAGTTTTAAGCTGTGTAATTCAGAATCGCAGTGTCATGTTGTGAGAGGAATAAGGGCTGTTCCCGGGAGCTCTGTCACATTGCTGAGAGGCAGACTTCATGTCTACATGGCTCTGTTGTCTGTGGCTGAATCCGTGCTTTGAATGTCAGTGTGAAGCTGTCGGAGACGCCCTGCGCACCAATGCACATCTGGTTTTGTCGAGTGCCGGCAGCATGGAGTTCATAAGCAGAGATGCTCTTTATTGCCTCTTGCTAGCCGCCTCTGATTCGGCTTGCATGGGATCTTCTTTTTGCCCAGAAACTACGATGGTTGAGTAACTCTAAAGAGTCGTTTGGCTGTTACTGGTATCTTGTTTTCCTCATAAAACTCATTTTTATATATGTAGCAAAATGTTTTCAGGACTCAAAGGAACTTCGTGGAAAGTAAATAAATCACAGACGTACTATGGCCTGTTATAGGCTTTACAGAAAGCTGCTTCAAGTGCTCCAGCGAAACCTCTAAGCCCACTGCACCTCTACACAGAATGAAGGTGATTTAATAATCTGCCACTTGCCCCTCTCCCCCTGGTTGTAGCTCTGTTGTGACCAGAAAGCCACAACACAGTATACGAGGCCCGGGGAAAAGACGAAGTATTGCGCTTGGAAATTGCTTGGTTAGGAACTGGTGCATTTCTTCCTGCAACCATTAGGTGGCAGTAATGGTCAAAATATGGGGAAACCTCACCCTCGAGCTTAATTTGAAGACAAACGAAAGACAAGTTCGTGTGATAATACACTTTTAAACATCTATGGCTTTGAAAAGTTCTTGGACATTGCATCCTTCTTTGCTATATAAATGGGATAGCTTGTTAATAATGGTTTGCTAGGATCTAAAGTACAGCATATTCTACAATAGATCGTTGATATCAGCAGTTCGAGATCATCGGAGTTCTATTTGTGATCCATTCTGGGTGTTAAACATAAGCGGAGAGAGTTTGTTGTTAACCGAAGGAGCTGGATTTCCTTACGAACGTGTTTCCCTGCCTGCGATAAGAACATTGTACATTAACTACACCATGCGCTTTCTTAGCAGGTACATGCGACCCTTCTGCATTGTGACTCTCCCCATCCTGGTTTTCATATATCGCAGGGTCGGCATAAGAAATGAAATGGGATTTTTGGGGGGAGTTTTGCTAAAGTCACAGACAAACACACAAAAGTTTAGTAACTCATAAAGGCATCAAATATATTATAGTGCCAAGCGAGTTTACGGCACTACTCCCGTGATATTTCGCAGTGATCTTTTCCCAGATCGCAGGGGGTCTGCGCCCCCCCCCCCCCCGCAATGTGGAAGAGTCTGCTGCAGCCCAGTTTATACGAGGTTTTGAGACACTGTGTCTGCTCTGGAAAAATGCATACATCCCTATCACATTTACAGCAGTCCCAAATTTTCCTGAATTTGCATATAAAACAGTTGTTTAAAATGCAGTCATTGTACATAAAAATATGTCATGTTTGCTTTTATTCCGTCAGGCATTCTTGCATGTAAAGAACTTTTTTTGTATTGCACAAGAAACATACACTGTTTAACGTCACTGTGCACGATTTAAATTAAATGAATGCGTTTCCCTTTTGCATGAACGTTCTACTGCTGCAGATTAATTATCTAAAGTTCTGGACCATGCACCTCTCGGCACAGCATTTCATGGCTCTGTGGATGCTGTCACCACAACCCGAGTCTCCCCAGAATAAGGGACTGCTGCTGTTCTTCTGGATGGTCTGGGGCTGAATTTTTTTTTTCCCCCAGAAAACGCGACAGGAATTCCGAGGAAGCATTTAGTCTGCGGCACGCCGGGATGTTGGGTTACGGGGTCCAAACCCGCTATAGCTCCCTCCGGTCGTCATCTTGACAGGTCCGCCCGGCACCCTCCTCGGGGTCAAGTTTCACAGTCTGGACTGTTTTTGCACTTGGACCTTCCCCCGCTCATCGACCCCGATCGCTGCTTAGCGCCTGACACTCGCATGCCCTGAACATACTCAAGGCCCATAATCTCCCCTTTGGGAGCCAGCCTGCGGGCTGAGAGATTAAGGCGTAATCTTCCGAGGCGGCAACTGGGATTTGATCGGCTCGTCTCCCTAACGAGCCGAGTAATTACAGGCACCCGGTGCACACTACATCCACAAAGTCCCCTTTCTAGATTGCTTCTCTACAAATTTCATGGGTACAACTTTTGGGGAAGGGGAAACCGCATTGGGGAGTTTAACTTTAATGAGTAGTGACCCTCACTGGTTAACAAGAATACACAAAGTAAATGTTAAACCCTGTGTAAAGTTATTACGGTTTCTGTAAGTTATACTGATGCGATGACTTGTGGTTCACTTGGTATCACATTCACGTGAAACTCAATTCAGTATCAGTAACAGTATACATGGTCTTGGTGAGCGCTTTACTGGCCATGAAGTTGATTTTGCTCTAAATTTCATGTGCAGGATTAATTTAGTTAGTATGCACAATCTGACAGTGAAAGCATGAGGAAGGTGCTTTGTCATAATAAACTGTTCCTCTTTCTTGGAATCGGTGTGTAAACTGCTGCTGATGTGTAATTTCGGGGTCAAGTGTGTAACTGAAGGAGCTTCTTCTAAGTGACATTATAGCCATCATGCCCTGAGGCTGATCACCCGAATCATCAGCGGTGGTCAAGGCTGTAACGTCGAGGTGTAGGCCTACGTCCTGAAATGGCGCATTCACATACAGGGCTGATTTGTTGACAGCATAATATGGGAAGGTTGAAGAATAACTGATTTACCATTAATGTCCAGGGTGCCTTTGATCAATGTTACGCTTACTTTATCAGCCCCCACCACTACCGCAACCCTTCGCTATCTAGCATGAAAGATAACAGCCAACATTTTAACTGCCTCACAAAAATATCTTAGTACGTAAATACGTAGGCTACTTATAAATTTGCCACAGCTGGAAATAAACTGACAGCAAACACAATCATTCTCCTTTACCATGTTTGAACAGTACTGGTGGGCGTCCGTGTCCACATGCTTTTCACGGTTAAATGTGGTAATTTAACATGTTAAAAAGAGTATTCATGAGTTTAATGCATAAGGGTTTCCGAAGAAGATATGTGATCGTCAGCGGGGCAAGGTGTGTGTGCACATGTGTGTGTGTTTAGGCAAACCGGGGCGCTGGCTTTGTTTGCACGGAACTCAAGCATTTAATTAAAGCGTTACAGTGCAAACCGAATATAATCTTCGTATAAATAATTGCCCCAGCAGCAAGCGAACAGCTAAGAAATGCACCCAGCCGAAACTGTTAAAAGCTATTCAATTTCTTTAGATAAAAGAATCGACTTAGCAACCTAGTATGGTAACAGTAATAACAAAAAAATACTATTAATTTCCATTTAATTGTGGAATTCTATAAATAGTTCACTTTCAACACCCTCAGCTTGCATCAGAAGCGAATAAAAGCAAGTTATTTATTTATTTATTTGACTAGCGGACAAAGGAAAAGATTTCACACCTCAAATTGAAATGTAACAGTAAAACATCAGTAATAAACAGCAATTTGCTGATATTAAGCGTTAATGATCAATTTAAATCATGCCATTTCCTCCAAGTTTTTCTCTGACATTTTCAGACTGAGTTTTTTATAAAAGGAATGAATTCGGCTAATTAATGAATTTAAAAACCTCTGCTATTGTCGCTTAACAAAAGGCACGCGGGAGACTCGGCTGACCCCTAAATCCTCACGTTATTTTGTGGTAGTGGGGGGGCGGTCATAAATCCGTATTACCTCCTTGTTTAAATGATAAATAGTTGAATTAACAGTTAATAGAGAACAATTCATTTTCTGATCCTATTACGATTGCCATGTATTCTGGTATTCACTCACAAAATGCAACCATCGCCCCAATTTCTTTGCAGCCCTTCATTCTAGTCTGTATTTGTAGATTTAACCGTTTAATGTCTGGGACTGTAGGTGGGACTCCATCTGGGCGGATTAGACTCGCTTTATCTTCTTATGCCCAAATGGCTCCGTGCTCCTTCTTTCTTCTCAGTGTCATTTAAACAGTTTGGTACCTCTCACATCGCCCCTATTCCTCCTTATTTTTCTTAAGAGGGCTCTCTCTCTGTGCGTTTCTACTTTTTCTTTCCCCCCTCCCGGACTTCGTCCCAATCTCGCTTTTTCTGACTGGCTTTTCTGCTGTTTTTAATCCAGCGGGGTGTCAGATCTCTGCCCCTTTATGAGAATATATCGCCGGGCTCCCTGTGCACCCATCAAGACCGCTTTCATAAACTCCGCCACAATTAATATTGCGTCACATCATATGCTATACTTCTCTTTGTTAAATATTTTTGTGGACAGCTTGACATTTTACAACTTAATGTGGGAAAGACCATGGAGTTTTCTAGCAACAAGCGCGGCGCCGTATTTATTTCGCTTATTCTAATTACTATGGTGGGAATTATTCTGTGTACACGGAGGTCCAGCCTCAGAAAATCAGGTAAGTCATTGGACCTTATGTCTTATTATTTCTGCGAGACGAAACCCCGCCATCATAAGCACATTTACGATTGAACATCTTTGTTACCGATCTAATAATGAGTATACTGATGCACTTTTACAGTGTACGTTTAATTTAAAGAGGAGGAAGTAAGTGGTTAGATTATTACACCGCGAACAGCACAGGTGTGACTCCTGCATACGGAATATATAAATATAAAAGATGGCTGTGGGAATTTAAGCCGTCGGGCGGAGCGCCGGGCGGTGCAGCCACTCTCCGGACACCGCCTCTAGAAACTGACGAGAAGCCTAAGAAAGACAATTATAAATTAAGTTTTTTAAACTATCCTATAAGACGCATATGCTGCATTTAACACTTGGTTTGTGTGTAACGGTAATTAATATAATTATTATTTTCAACAAAATATCTGGGAATGAAGAGAGTGGAACTTAATGTAGCTTGTATGTAATAAAGTATAAACCCATCCATACATTTTCAAATCACTTAGTTAGTAACCAACATTGTCGCGGTCGAAGTACAAATTACATTCATGACGAGTTTATGTTCTCAGAAAATATGACTCACTTAACTCCGACTTGTGCAAATGCTACTCATCAATTACGCGAGATCATGCTGAGAACGCGTTATATGAATCATATGTCTGTTTTTGATTGAAAAAGAACTTTATTGTGTTTTTGTTCTCACAGTGAAGCATTATGGGTAATTAAATTGAGCGTGCATCCCCTGGGTTCTGATATGTGACATATCGTATGTCTATGTACAAATGTCGCCTCCCAGACCTGATTCTGACCGTTTTCATAACCATACTCCCCCTTTCGACTAGTGGTTGTCCACCGTTGCTGGTAGCAGCGGAACTATTGAACGTAATATTTGGTTTCCCACCATATAAATGTTAAGTGCTTTTAAATGTCAACTTCAAGGCTCTAATTGGCGCGGCTAGATTAAAGGTCAGGCATATAATTGTCACTGGTAGATTAAATAGACTTAATAGTGTATTATATATTGCCATTTAGTGTAACATGATTCATGGATGTTGGTTTCCTGTGAATATGCCAATATATCCCCCTCCCCCTTAGGTATGTAATTGAACCTCAGTGTGGCTATGGGGTGGGGGGGTAGACTCCCGCAAACGCCTGTATACTTGACAGCAGTGCCAGTGCGTTGCTAGGCTAGCTTGCACCTCCTCCTACTCAAATGCCCCTTGCTGGCACAGCTGTTTTCTTGGTTTTATTTAAGCCCCCCCCCCCCCCCCCCACACAAACTGTTGTCCTTATAAATAACATATCACCTTCAGTTTCTGCACCTGGTCTCACAGGGAGAAGTTAATTCTGGACCATAGTGGTTTTAGAGCCTAGGGCATAATTGTGGGGCATAAACTCGGGACATAAGCTGGGGGCATAAGCTCAGGACATAAGATGGGGGATAAGTTCGGGACATAAACTCAGGACATAAGCTGGGGGCATAAGCACAGCCCATAAACTGGGGGCATAAACTGGGGGCATAAGCTCGGGACATAAGCTCAGGACAAAAGATGGTGGCATAAGCGCGGACCATAAGATGGGGGCATAAACTCAGGATATAAGCTGGGGGCATAAGCACGGGTCATAAACTGGGGGCATAAACTCAGGATATAAGCTGGGGGCATAACCTGGGGGCAT
>JAODJX010000042.1:5612509-5623515 GCA_026776945.1 Isichthys henryi
CCCCCCCCCCCCCCCCCCCCCACCCCCCCCCCCCCCCCCCCCCCCCCCCCCCCCCGCCCGCACCCCCGGCCATAAGCGCGGACCAGAAGATGGGGGCATAAGCTCAGGACATAAGCTGGGGACATAAGCGCGGGCCATAAACTGGGGGCATAAGCTTGGGACATAAACTCAGGACATATGCTGGAGGCATTAGCGCGGACCATAAGATGGGGGCATAAGCTCAGGATATAAGCTGGGGGCATAACCTGGGGGCATAAGCGCAGAGCATAAACTCGGGACATAAGCACGAGCCATAAGATGGGGGCATAATCATGGGGCATAAGCACTGGCCACACCCACTGCAGTTTGTCCACATCTATCCCCATTGTTTTTGCACTAGTGAGAGAATCCAGGGTGGGGGGGCAAACCCAGCAGGAATGCTGCCCTCCCCGCTTCCCCCCCAGCTCATCTCCCAGCTAACTTCACCAGCCAATTTCTCTTTCTCTCTGGCAGTGCACTGCTATGACGTTTCACATGCTCTGATGCGTTGGGTGCAGAGAGGCTGAAGTTTGTGTGGGTGGGTGGGGGGGGGGGGACGCACAGGGGATGCAGCTTGCTGTGGGGAGGGGGCACCTGGATGAAGCTTGCAGAGGGTGGCTAGCGAAAAGGACACCAGCGATTTGCTAAGTAGGCTCCCCCTCAGAAGACGCCGCCCTAGATAGCTGCCTATGTTGCTTATTTAGCTGATCGGCCCTGCATTTCAGTCATGTATTTGGACCCGCGCTCTGTCTTGGTTCAGTTCTGATATTTAGGACCTGGTACAGACCGGCTGTGAGGTTGGACAGAGGGCCGGGCACTTTTAATGGTCCGTGTCCTTGGTCATGGTCCTGCTTGTTTGCTGACCAGGGTGTCAAGCCGTAGGGGATGAACACACCTGCTGACCGCACACCTTAAAAGGCAGCCACTACCCCCTACCCCTGTACCCCCACCGCAGAGGTCGCCACACTTGGCTGGAGAGAACATCACTGTCTGTCTGGTACCGGGCAGCAGGAGGGGTGGGGATTAAGGAGGGGGAGGTCCAGGTGCTGCAAGGGGAGAAGAAATGGGAGCATGGGCCACGGAACGCATCTGAACAAGGGGGATGTGGGGGGCATAAAGGCATGTCCATTTGACTGTTTACTTTTGGAAAAATCAGATATAACCGTCTCCCTCTTCATTTTCCCCCTAAATTTCCGAAGCCTGCTCACCTCACGATGCACTTTTTTGCCTCGCTATGCCTGTTGAGATTCGGCTAAAGCCGCCAATGACGTAACATAAACATACAGTGTAAGAATACAGCTGATTGGTACATATCAAATCGCAGTTCCCAGTGAGTCACCTGTATCATTTTCATTGCCTAAAATCTCATTTTTTGTTTTAAGAAACCGATATATAAGTCAGGGTCTTATTAATAAAGTGTTATCAGTTGGCAATTGGGGAATCACGATGTGGTTAAAGACGCTCTGAAATTAAGCAGACATGCCTCTCTCCGCCCCCCAATTCTGTGGTCCATGTATGACTGCACTAACAATAACCATTTTCATTTTGAAATAAAAATGCCGCAAAAGTGGACCAAACAGTGGTGGACACATTTGTTTTCTGGCATTTCGGAATTGCCTGCTTCTCGTTTTCATGGTTTAAATGACCTTGCTCAGTGTTGCTTCTAAATTACTGCTACTTAGCTGGTGTTTTCTAGTGATGGACAAAATGAGGCTTTGTGAACCATTTGATGTATTTTATGCCTCCACTAGATGGTGCTCTTGGTTTGTTTTTGGCCGCCGCGCCCCCTTCTTCACACCCTTTTTTCAACCAAGCGCCCCATCTTGGGGGGACAAAAAATACACCATCTGTTTCATGAATGTGTCTTTTCGCCCACCACTACTGTTTTCCCTTATTAAAATAGGTAGAAATGAATGTAATCTGTATATTATAATTATGTTTACAAGACAGGAAAGATGAACAGCAGTCCCAGAAGTAGCTAAAATTTATCTTCGCTGTATGGATTATGTTTGAAATAAGTCCTAGTTATTCCAGAATTTAGGGTTAGCTTGTGATTCGAAGTGGGTACTTGACAGGATTGCTCAACCTTGAGGTAGTGGCCACTTGCAGCGGGGCTGGTGAGTCTCTGGCTGTCCTCCTCCACTGCCTACCTCATACCACTCCACCGCTGTCATGCATTTTTCATTTCTTAGTGGCATTGGCCACAGATGGGATCCTGGGTTCGGAGAGAAGGATGGAAAGAGTGAGGAAGATGGAGACAGGGTGGACTCGGATGTGACTCACACATCACCGACCATGTCCACCAAGCTGAAGTCCCATGAGCTCCCAGTTCCATTAACTCTTATTATCCATAATCCATTTAATCAAAAATGCAAACAGAAATTAGTGCTGGACTTAGGTTTACAGTCAGGTTGTTTGGCAGTTGTAAGACGTCACGTGACACTGAGATGGAGCCCCGTGGATTTACATTAACATCTGTGATTATGGAAGCTGAGCCACATGTATTGATTTATTCACATATTATCCCTTTTTAGCTTTCCTTGATGCATGCTCTTTCTCTGCATCACAGCAGGATTTATTAAATAGCTTTCACCCAGCGATTTATTAGAACAGTGTTTCCCAGCCTGGTCCTTGGGGACCCCCAGCCGGTCCACATTTTTGCTCCCTCCCAGCTCCCTGCCAGACAGTCCATATTTTTGCATGGAGTAAAAACATGGATTGTCTGGGGGTCCCCCAGGGCTGGGTTGGGAAATACTGTATTAGAGCTTTTCAGCCATTTTCCTGGTCGACATTGATGTCAGGAGTGAGCTTTTGAAATAGGAAAGTGTCCGGATTTTCACATCTGCGGCACGTGGCGGGGATGAAACACTGATAGTTCAGTATAGACCTCTGGAGGCTACAACTCTGGAACGGAGAGTTCCACTGTGTCCCGGCTGCCTCAGACTGCTTGATATGAGGTCCAATTGCTAGGTAGGTTTTATGTATAAAGGTCTTTAGTTTTTCATTTGAGACTTTGTGTTTTTATGAGTTCAGGAACAGTAAAGACACCGTATTCACTGGTGGAGCCCCGTCAAGACAATATATTAAGTTTATTGCAGTCTTGAAACAGCATGCTCATGATGTCAACTCTGTACAGAGAGTGAACCCAGAACTGCTTTTAAAAATGTTTTATAAAAGCTGATGTGTGTCACTCAGGCCAGTGGAGTGGCTCATCTGGTTGTGATGTCATCAGTGCGTGACGTGTGTTGCACCTTGCTGTAACAGAGCGCCTCAGCCCCCCCTCACATGTTCGGCTGGACACGGTGAACTGCACAGCCATCAGAGTGAGATGGAGGTCGCCACGACGACACCTCGGCGTCATCACCGGGTACAAGGTACGGCCACCCCCCCAGCTCAACCCACACCATATAGCTGTAGTGGAGTCAATGGAAACATTTTACTTAATGGGGCTCAAATAATGTAGTATTATGCTCTTACTCATGTATTAATTAACCACAAACAAAGTCTTAGTTATATACTGATGTCATGTTAATTCATCATTAATGAATTTACCTCAAGCAGTTAATATGTTTGTTTCTATATCTGTTAATTCTGTGAACCTTTGTGAACTACTGAAATCATGAATAACACAAATAAAATACTGATCTCATGTTTGTGCATCATTAATGAATCGTGACGCATCTTTTATCTCAAGCAGCGGCTATTTTTGTTCATGATCTTTGGGGCAGTCGGAGTAGGAACTGAATTATTACTAAGTATTTGTGCCCCGTCAAGTAAAGTGTTACCAATTCGACTGGGCATAAGGGAAGCTGGCCTGAGCTTCCAATCAATGATCAGGTACAGGAAGCAGCATTGGAGCAGGAACTAAAGATCAGCAACTTATAGCAAAGTAAGAGCCTAAGGAGACCTGCTATTCAAGTCAGCAGGAAGTGGAGGAGCAGCCAGGGCATTCGTGGAACATGCAATGGAACAGATGGGTCTTCAGAAGTGTCACCATAAAATCTATGTTGTATCTAAAGCTTCATCATATTGTGGGCTTTAAGCTTAGTTTTCCTTGGCTCAACATCTGCCATCCTCCATTCAGCAAGAATGATGTGTGCTGCTGGAGAGAAAACAGTCACATCTGAAACCTGACTTAGGACCTGGTCTTTATCCTTGCTGCTGTCATGTGTGAAGACTGGTATAAGTCAGAAAAGTCTTGCTGGATGAGACCTTTCTTTGCTTCCAGACCACACAGCGTTCACGCGCAGCACACTGTGCACCAGGGACTAGCCGCATTGACTTGTGGACAGCATCCGAACAGCTCAGATGAGCGGAGCGGTAAAATGTTTCTGTTGCCATTTACCAGAAGGGATAACTGTCTTGTATGGAGACTCCCTGATGGATGTCTGTAAGAGAACTGCCCCCGAACTATGAATATCAATGCTTCAGCAATGATGGCAAGGCTGGGATTTTTCTGGCTTGGATCCATTTGCCACTGAAAGCACGCATGTGGCTCCACCCACCAGCCCCAAATCCTTTTCTTACATGTGCATGACTAATGGCTCTCAGAAGACTCAATCAGATAAGGAAGATAAGGAAGCAGTAGAGCAGTGATTGAACCCTTGGAGTTGATGCATCTTGTTTTCACGCAGATTAGAATGATATCGCTGGATTTATTGTAAAACACGTCTATGCTTCAGACCCCTGTTGACATGTAGGAATGTTCTGAGAACAGCTGGGCTGCTCCGAGTCTCACACGTCCTGATTTTGCCGAGTTCGATGTGTCCCTGGGTCAGCGAGGGAGGGGCTTGCGTTTCACTTCTTTAACCAATCAGTGTCTTCATTGTATGACATCACCGCACTAATTAAAGCCAGTGTTTCCTGTTAGGTGGCAAGGTGCACAGATTTTTAAAGTACCTGTTTTATTGCATATGCCTTTTGCTAATGGACATGTCATAGATAAAAATAAGAATCTGCTGATCTGCGGAAGGTGTACAGAGCAATGTGAGGGTGCATCTTTATTTCATGATGATGATAATAATAATAATAATAAGACTTGAGCCAACAACCTTCCGATCACCCCGCTGAGCCACACGGTGCTGCTGGTTAGAAGCCTTGAGTTTGAAAACGCGAGAAAAAACGGACCAATGTAGTGATGTCATTCCGGGTGTGGCCAGTCTTTTCCTCAAAGGGCCGGTGTGTAGCAGGTTTTAGGGGAAACCTGTAGGTAAGGTGTTCAAACCTAGGTGTGAGGACTCTTCAGCCAATCAGTTCTCTAATTAGTAATATAATTAAGTTACAGTGAAAGCCCACATACCCGACGAGCCTTTATGGATAAGATTGGTCACCCTTGTGTCATTGGTTAAAGGAGTGAAACACAAGCCCTTCCCTCGCTGACCCATGGACACGTTGAACTGAGGATATCCTCTCAGTTTCCCAGCATGCCTGGTCAGCCTGTCCTGCAGAATCTGGGTCTTCTGCTCCACTTTGTCTCAGAGTTGTGTGTTTGGAGACTTTTAAATCCATTTGACCTGCACTGAAAATAAACAAATAAAAAATCTGAACAAGGAGCAGATCGGAGCCTGATCAGTGGCCTCCCACTTTCTGTCTGTGTGTTTGTGTGTCTTCAGGTCTTCTACACAGAGAGGAAGCACAATCGTGCAGCAGGACCAACAATTGCCCTGGATGTGCCTCACAATATGGGCACAATGACCACTGTGAGTCCATTAATTGCCTGTGTGCCAGGCCAGAGGAAAGCCCGCCCTAGCATTTATCACTTAAGCCTAATTATTACACTGCAGATAATCCTCCTTATTCATACCTCCTGGATAATGAATTCTGACAACGCCTAATCCAAGGACTGCTTTCATAATGGATACTGCAGGAGTAAATGCACAGGAAGTGTACTTATTTACCTCTTAGAATCATCAACCATAATTGTTCCTCTTTCTCTTAGAGACAGCATTTAATATTTTTTAGCATTTTGTGTTATATCTGAAGATTATTACTTTGCTGAGAAGTTAGATATGACCAAACTACATATATCAGGCCTCGAAGCTTCAAGTTAGGCTCATCTGCTTTAAGATTGCTCCCTTTAAGATTAGCCTAATGTATCAGTAAAGAAAATACTATTTTGATAACACATTTTTCACAGTAAATGGCATAAGCCTATAATTTAAAATTCTTGACTGTCACATCAACTTACTGCTAGTGAGTAATGAACATTCGCTAAAAAATGTTACTGGGTGAGCGAAACACATGACTGCGAATAATGAAAGCCGTCGTAAGGCATAACGGACAATCGGATGACTGATAGGACAATTTGGGTGTGGCAGATGTGCCGTCCTGGAGCCGATACCATTATCTCTCTCCCTTCAGGATGCGGTGATCGCGAAACTGCGGCCTGCCACCACGTACCGGGTCAGTATCAGGGTTATCAGAAAGGAGGGAGAGGGCCGACCCAGCACAGCGCGGGATGTCAGAACTGCGTCACGAGGTGGGCGGGGCTGCCTGGAGGCTGGTGTAACTGTCCCCATCTTACATCCTGTTCCACCCATAATCCTTTGCCTGTATCAGGAGTGATGTAAAGTTATGTGGGCTCTCTATAAAAGGGTTAAGCATATAAAGATATGTGGAACAAATTTTACTGTCAGAGATGTAAAATCAGTTCATTGACAATGAAAATGAGATACCTATTACAGCACAGATGATCAGTCCATTATTAAAAAAATTAAGAAGCTTTATCAGGTCGTACTGAGAACCCTAAATTATCAGCACGGAGGCAGCTCTTGCCTTAATGGCGGTATGTATATTTTTATACATGTAGTTCGGTGTAAGTTTGTGTGTAAGGAATATTTTTTATTGAGTCTGTATGTTGGTAATAAACTCTGACTCTGGTTGTGCCATGACTCTGTGCCCCGCAGACACCTGCAGGTCCCCTTCGCCGCCCACACAGCCCAGGGTGTCTGTCATGTCAGACACAGAGCTCGCATTGTCATGGAGACAGGGCGAGGCGGAGGGAAGCTCGCCAGTGCTGTACTTCCTGGTGGCCTACATCAGGTGGGGCTGGGTTCTTGACCCGGGGTTTGTGATGGATTATGTTATGTGCAGTAAGCTTAGCTGGCTGGTCTACAGTGGTACCTCATACCCTGGCAGCTCTGCAGGAAGACCTCACGAGGTCTTGCATGCACGGGGTGGTGTTACTGTATGAGTGTTTGTTCCCCTGCATCTACTGCACTGCTTTGGATGACTGGTAATGGTGACGGGAGAAACCTTTCTAGGTAGCGGGTGGGGAGGTTGGTTGAGTTCGAGTGCCTGGACTTGAGGTGATAAACACTTCTTGCACACACAGCCCTCCTGGCAGGCGTCTGCGATCTAGGGCGGCCAAATTAAATGTACGCTATTAGGCACCGACTGGGTCCGCTGTAAAATGAGTCCAGTCTAAGGTTGCTAGATCCTACTCAACACAGCAACCACCACATTTGTAGGCTGCTAGGATTTGCTATGTTTGGATGCTTTACAATTCAGGCCTAGTTTCTCATCTAGCCATTTGAAGGTGGGTCTAAATTGCACCACATAAAAAACTATAATGGCTGCATCTCCTGAAGCTCATTGTCACATTACTCATGTTAACCAATCAGATTGTGCCTCATGGGGTCAGGGTCAACTAGACGGTTTAAAGCTAGACCTACGCAGTAGGAGAGGATATTTCTCTGCGCACAGTACAGTGGGCTCTGTTTGTTCAGTTGCAGAGTTCAGATGTTTGAGGTTGCTGGACCCCTAACGCTAACAGAGCATGTTTTTCATAAACATGAGCAAACCGTGCTGACATTATTCTCCAAATGAGCCCGTTTACGAGGCAACACAATACTCCACAAGCTGTATCAGAAACGACGCCATGAGCACTGTGAGAAGCAGTGGTTTTTATGGATGCTTTGAAAGCTGCCCCAAATGCTGTCATGAACTTTTTGGCACTGAACATGGTGGCTGCTTGTCTTCTACTTGAAGAACATGTTCTTGAAGGAACGCAGTCCGTGCTTAGACTGTCGGTGGACCAAACTTCGGAGCTTTGCACAAAGATGTCACAGATTATGGAGTAAAATTTCCCTGCATCCAGGGGCAGGTCAGGGAACTTTGGGCCCCAAGAAAGCCCCTAACTCAGACTAATCCAATTATGTCCCTAATTGTTTAGGGCTTCTCTCACTCAGCCCGAAATTTGCCAGTTTGGGGGAAACTGGGTGTGGGGAGTTTGTCGTCAACCTGGGAAATACAAAAAGAATCTGGTAATAGACTGTCATTGGGTAACCTGCTCAAAACATTCAAAACATCTCCTGCATCGTTTTCCATACTGTGAGAATCCAATAATCAACGCAATGTAACCATGACAGTTGGGGTGATTATATTAATGAGGGTCTGTGCCTTGACTTCGGGTATATTAGCACGTCTATAACTGCTGTCCTGTGACTGAACTCAATTAACCCCACAATACTGCCTAGAATTACTGGAAAGTTCTTCAGAGGTTAACACTGCAGGGGTGGTGGTTGGGTGAGCCCAAAGACAGAACTTGGCATCATGGAGTGATGTTGACCATGCCTGAACTGTACTCTACAATCCCATTTGTTTCAGAGCTGTGGCTCCACTCTGTCACCCGAGAGTTGAGATCACTCTTATTTGTAAACATTGTACACTTGTTCCCGACAGCTTTGGCAAAAATATACATTTCTTGCAGGCCTGAGCTGGACTTGGAGTGGATCCATATTAGGGAGCCAGTCATCTCCAACTCTATGGTTCTGAAAGGCCTGGTTCCCAACACCCAGTACCAGTTTGTGGTCCGAGCAGTCAACAGGCATGGAGTGAGCCTACCCAGTGCCGTGAGCGAGCTGGTCCGGACCTTCAGTAAGTCCCCTAAGCATCACTGGTGTGTTTGTATGCTTTGTATTCAGAAGCCACGTTCCTGTCTTTTTCCTGGATCTCTTATTAGCTCTCTTCAGAAGGAAGTCACTCTTAACATCTGACCCTTAGCTTTGTCTACGCATATGGCACATCATCCACCGGTAATGCAGCAGCGATCTGGTAAACACGCTGACATAAGCAGTGGGGCTGACTATCCATGCTGAGAACAGAGAGCTGATGTTGAAAAGACTCTTGAAACCAAATCTGACTCACTGAGCTTTCAGCTGCTGCACTTCATTGCACTCAGAAATAACTTGTACTTCCTGCAGAGGTCATGACATTTCCTGTCCAATTTCTCTTAGGTCATGCTTCCTGTTCTTCAATATCTCTTGTTGTGTTTCCTGCTGTCCAACCCCTCTTGGGTCCATGTTTCCTGCTGTCCAACCCCTCTTGGGTCCATGTTTCCTGCTGTCCAACCCCTCTTGGGTCCATGTTTCCTGCTGTCCAACATCTCTTGGGTTGTGTTTTCTGCTGTCCTACCTATCTCGGATTATGTTACATGCTGTCCAACCTCTCTCGAGTTACATATCCTGTTGTCCTGCCTCTCTCATGTTGTGTTTCCTGCGGTCCTACTTCTCTTGGGTAGTGTTTTCTGCTGTCCTACATTACCTCTATCGTGTTTCCTGCTATCAAACCTCTAACAAGTTGCATTAACTGGTGTTTGGCGTCTCTCAGGTTGTGTTTCATGCTATTCAGCTTCTCTCAGGGAGTTTTTCTTGTTGTCCTACCTGTGAGGTTGTGTTTCCTGCTGCTCAGTCCTTCTTGGGCTGTTAATGCCCGATATTTGGTACAGCACCGAGAAACCAATGTACAGGTTAGTGGTCAATAGGTCATGGGTTTCTTGGTCAACCTTAAAGATCACACTGTGAAGTATCTCCTTACATTCTCGGGTTACTGGTAACCTTTATCCATAATGTCCTGTATTTGTTATGCAACATGGCTCCACAGGGTAGGTAACAACCTACCTTTCTAGACTTTAATGGAAGATCCTTCACTTTTATCTTCATGTCAACATGGTGTTAAGGAAATCCCAGGTTATGGATAATGGTCCCAGGGACAAAAGAGACTTTAAGCAGGCTGTAGAGGAACAGGCATGCCTTGCAGTTATGGGGTAGTGGGTTAAACTAGATTATGTTAAGCATCATAAAGTGGAGTCATTTGAGTTTGGAACCCGCCTCCCACGTCAAACTCTATTTGAATTGATGAGGTGACATCCCCTTGTCCTCGAGAACAAGACTAAGAATGAAACAAACGCAGTCAGCTCACAAATGGCAAATGAAGCATTCTTGTGTCTGAAAGTTGGGTGGTGGGACTCCACTCCCCCTGGCCACCTACAAAGACATAATGACCCAAATAACACAGCAGTCTAATGCTGTAGAACGACTATCCCTGTGCAGTGCTTAGTTAGTGTTATGTTTGGGGAATCCAGATCTGAAGTCCAGCCCAGCCCTTCCACTGTGTTCAGTTCAGCTTCCAGTGCCTCACTGGAACATTCTGATCACATACCACCCCCTTTTTGAATCTTTGCTTGGTGTTGTGTGTTTGTTGCTGTCACTGAGCTCTCTTCTCATGTCTTCTCTTCTCTTATTTTGGCTACTGTTATGGTTTATGTCATTAAAGACGTCTCGCTCTGTACTTGGATCTAATCTCGTCACCTTTTCAACTGCAAATTTCAAAGAACAAATTTCCAGAATTCACTCAGTCCTCGGCCTGGCCATTCTTATGGTCTTGCTCCTCCTCGTCTTTTTTTATTATTTTTTATTAAAATGCTTTTTTTATCCATAATTCTTTTTGTAAAGAAAGTTTGTTTTGTAATGTTAAGTAATTAGCTAGCTACCACCAAATGTCAACGAAGACAGCCCAGTACCCAGTACCCTCTCATGCTCACACAAGTCCAGTAACCAGTACTCTCTCATGCTCACACAAGTCCAGTAACCAGTACTCTCTCATGCTCACACAAGTCCAGTAACCAGTACTCTCTCATGCTCACACAAGTCCAGTAACCAGTACTCTCTCATGCTCACACAAGTCCAGTAACCAGTACTCTCTCATGC
>JAODJX010000042.1:5623615-5639223 GCA_026776945.1 Isichthys henryi
CTCACACAAGCCCAGTACCCAGTACTCTCTCATGCTCAAACAAGCCCAGTACCCAGTACTCTCTCATGCTCACACAAGCCCAGTACCCAGTACTCTCTCATGCTCAAACAAGCCCAGTACCCAGTACTCTCTCATGCTCACACAAACCCAGTACCCAGTACTCTCTCATGCTCACACAAACTTCACCCGTCCCAAGTAGTGTGAAGTAGATCTGTTGCTTGAGGACACAAAATGTACTTTTGATCAACGATATCATATTATTTCTGTGGGCTTTAAAGTCAGATTGACAGGATAATAGATCAGGTACCTGTTCTACAAAGCGGGGTTACTGGCTTATCGGGGTAACTTTAAGGTAGTCTGGGAAAAATGTAAATGAACAAATATGAACTGTGGCCTAACGACCTTGTGGTCCATGGGATCATACAGTATCTGTGGAATTAGTGAATTTTGGAAATATAATTAAAGTTCTTTGTTGGATTGCATGTGGAGTTTTGGTTCCCAAACTGTAACATATGATGAGGAAACCTGACTTTAGGTCTTTGACATCTCATCTTCAAAATGACATAAAATACACTTGGAGAGTTTTCGAAATTTGCTCTTCAGCTAGACTTCATGTATGAAGAACCTGTGTATAATAATGGTACAATAATGGTAAATGAAACTCCAAATGAAAATACCTATTTTTTCTGCTTGTAACTACTCTGAGATGGGATACATCCCACAGCGTGGCTGATGTTTAACCCAAGTGTGCTTCAGCCTGTGACATTTTTCAGGTGCAGAGGAGATGCCAAGTGGCAGCCATCGACAACCTCATCATACCAGCTCCAAGATCACAGAGGCCTCCTTTGATACAGATGACTCAGACCGTGACGTCTACGTTGAGGAGGTAAGCATGTCCGAAAAACCATTAAATAATCTCTCTGCATTCGTTTTAATTCCTGATGATACTTTTATTTTATAGCTCCACCCGTTTCCTGTCATCCGGAGACACAGAAACAGGAAATCCCAGTTGAGGTCCAGGACAGGAAGTTCCGCCTCCCAAACTGAGATAGCAAATGTGATATTTCAGCAGATAGCTGCTGGTGCCAACATCACTGGCAGCGTTTCGGAAAGTGTCGTGACGAGTCTCCCCAGGACCACCGGAGAGTTCTTGCTCCCAAGTACCACCCTAACTGCTGCCCCATCTGCAGTTACTCTCACAAACGCCACAGTAGGGTCTCCGTCTGTTAGATTTGCTCCCTCAGCTATCAGACACTCTAATCTTACTCCTATCGAGGCCACAGCTGTGCCTCCCCCAGACCATGCTCCTCCCAGCTCCCTGGCCAAACATCCTCCTTTAGCCCCCAACTCCTCTGGCCCCACTGCATCTTTTCTGGCTCCCCCCTCCATGGACACTGTCCACCCGTGGAAGGGTGCTGTCCCCCGCCTCAGCAATCTGGCATGCGAGGATACAGTGTGCCCCTATGACAGTTTCTGCATCGATGAGTATGACAGCGGAGGCTCGCGCTGTCACTGCAGCCTGGGCCGGAGAGGGGACACCTGCTCCGAAGGTGAGCGACTGCACTATCCCAGCATGCTCTGCTTGTGGTCCTCCCTGTCGTCTCTGTGTTGTACGTATGATCTCAGTTTTTGCCGATTTGAGGAGAAAATGCAATTACTCACTGTCTTCACTCCTCATGTCATCTTATCCCAGTGGCTCCCCCCCCCCCATTATAGTCACCATCTTCCTGAACACTATATACCTTTGAATATGGATAAGGAGTATACAGGTGGAAATTTCAGTTCCAGACAGTAAAGGTCCAGATCAAGATCAACTAACCAGTTGAGTATAAAGTGTCACAGTTACAGAGTATTCAACTGGTTGGTTGAAACAAAATCTTGGTCTGGATTTTTACTTCCTGGAGCTGAAATTTCCAGCTCTGGATGTAGGCATGGAATGTCAGGGAGAGTGTTGTGTCTCTCAAAGCTTTTCCACATCCCAGACACGTTCAGTCGTATTACATGTGGCTTTTTATAATTGTTCTCAGTTATCTTGTAAAATGTAATTCTAGAGCTCAAAGTCATCACTGTTAATTATCTTAGCAGATGTTGTGATCTGAAGCATGTCATGCAGGACACACTTACATGCACTTTTATTCATTTTTATAGCTCCGTATAATGATCTCTCAAATGTATGATCTTTTGATTGCAAACCCAGTGCTTTGACAACAATAGCAGCTGCTGTTTCTCTGCACCAAAACTGCAGTGTAGAAGATGTCATGCGGGACATTTGTTAGGCTGGTCTCTGCGCTGAGAGGCAGGGTTGCTTATGGTGTGATTAGAGCTACTCTTGGTGTCATTGTTGGTGCTGGCCTTAGCATTGATGATGGTGGTAATTCCTTTGGTGCTGGAGGCGATTGAGCTGTTAGTAATGGTTTGGGATTTTGTGTAAATTTTAGTGTTGATGCTGTAGTTGGTTCAAGTTTCAATTTTTATTGTGACGTGCTATCAGAGGAACAGTGAAATTCTTATGTCACATTTGCAGGGGAGGGGACATGTGCGGGGTGGACAATAAGATGAACAACAGTGCAGTATACAAGAGCATGGAAGACAAACACTGCAGTATGAGTCAAGAAAGTGGAAGACAAACAGTGCAATACGAGACAGGACAGTATAAGACAAACATTGCAGTACGAGACAGGACAGTGCAGGACAAACACTGCAGTATGAGACAAAAAAGTGGAAGGCAAACACTGCAGTATGAGACAAGAAAGTGGAAGACAAACACTGCAATATGAGACAGGACAGTGCAGGACAAACACTGCAGTACGAGACAGAACAGTGCAGGACAAACACTGCAGTATGAGACAAGAAAGTGGAAGACAAACACTGCAATATGAGACAAGACAGTGCAAGACAAACACTGCAGTACGACACAGGACAGTGCAGGACAAACACTGCAGTACGACAGAGGACAATGCAGGACAAACACTGCAGTATGAGACAAGGAAGTGGAAGACAAACACTGCAATATGAGACAAGACAGTGCAAGACAAACACTGCAGTATGAGACAAGAAAGTGGAAGACAAACAGTGCAATACGAGACAGGACAGTGCAGGACAAAAGGTGCTTGTGCTGATTTTATTGTCAATACCGGTGTTGGTGTTGAGTTTGTGGTGGTGTTGGATCTAGTGCTGGTGTGGGTGATGAGGTGAAAGGTTGTGTCGATGCCAATGCAGACCTTGCTCCTAGTTTACACCTGCTTCATGAGCTCTTCAACCACCACTGGTCATGTGGCCGCTGGATTGAAGTGGGAACGAGCAGCGATGGATACGGCGGCAGGGGAAGACTGAGGGAAACTTAACGCATGGTTAATCATCTCTGGCTCCTATGAGAAACAGTGCTCGATAGTGACCTTCCCTCCAGCTCCATGTCTCTCCTACAGGCTTCTCTCCCTGGGACAGAGAAAGAGGTAGACAGAGCGAGGAAGCAGGTGGAGCTAGAAAGCAGACAGAAATATAACCCAGAATACTAACAGCGCACTTCAGCGTGCCTGACCTACAGCCCTGCTTTTTTGTCAACCCCTCAGCGAAATTCCAAAATAACCTTCTTTTATTTCGACAGGGGTGACGATACAGTTCCCCAGGTTTAACGGCCACTCCCACATGACATTCGAACCCCTGAAGAACTCCTATCAGACGTTTCAGATCACCTTGGAGTTCAAGGTAAGCAGGTGCAGATTTTGGGCCAAAGCCAGAGGGTAACCTATATTGACTCTGGCTGTAATTTCTCCCCATTATTTGCATTTCTCCCCCCCCCCCCCCCCAGGGGCCTGGCAGCCAGCTCCTCTTCCAGGTGGTGGAGAAGGTCACAGTGGTTCTGGCATCAATCTTCCTGGCTCTGTGTGGCTTGCCCATGCATGTACCGGTGTCTCTGTATACATGTACCAGTGTCGGATTCCATGGTCGACACCCGTGATCGTTTGCCTCTATGTGTGTCTTTCCAGGCAGAGAATGAGGAAGGGTTACTCTTCTACTGTGGGGAGAACGAACGAGGGCGTGGTGACTTCGCCTCCCTGGCACTCGTGCGCCGAAGGCTGCACTATAGGTGAGTGGGTCTGATGGAGTCAGTCCAGGGTGTGATGTGCGGTGGAACAGGAAAACGCCACAAGTAGGATTGTGTAGCACAAGTGTGCTGGTTGGCTCCTGATCACTTAGCGTGAGGGGTCATGACAGCTAAGGCACAGAATAGTAATGCTTTATGTGGAAACTATCCTTTCACCCATCCCATCTTATTATCTCCATGAGACATGATGCAGACATATATATATATATATAGGTGAGAGAAAGTTTTGAGGTTACATGGACTGGCTAGCTTGCAGTGCCAATGGAGCAGCTGAGGTTGAGGGCATTACAGACAGTTTGATAGCTATGTAAGTAATCCGTTATGTGTACGCTTACATAAGTCAGGTTTTACGCAAGCACCACCCCCCTCCCTATACCATCCCAGACACCTTATAGCACAAAACGCATAAGCTTTCCAACGGTTCCCCTCGCAGGTTCAACTGCGGCACGGGTGTGGCACAGATCGCCAGTGAGAGCCCGGTGTCCCTGGGCCAGTGGCACACTGTCACAGTCTACAGGGATGGCCTGAGTGGCTGGCTGAGGCTGGACAATGACACGCCCGTCACAGGCCGCTCGCAGGTGAGAGCGCCCTCAAGGCCGCAAAGCAGACTGCCTGAACAAGAACTCAGAACAGGAACAAAATCAAAAACCTCACATTAAAAGCAAGTTTGTGAATTTCATCCCGCTGTTACCTCTAAACTGATGTCTGCGATAAGGCTTATATTTTGTAAGGGATGAAAGTCTAGTGCCACCTAAGTTCTAGAGGCTGCATTGCATGGGATTGGAGTCATATATCTGTGTCGTCATAATTATATTAGAGATTATTTTTTTTTATTTTTACAGGCTTCTGTAAAGGTTTTAACAGACATCCTATCTCGAAATATCCTTTGGGGGAAATGAGACTTTTAAAGCCACTTTGAGGGTGAACTGGGGCAGGTGGACGTGGTGCTGATTACGGTGCCTACCTAATCCTCCTGTCTCCCTCAGGGACAGTACACCAAGATCACCTTCCGCACACCTTTCTTTGTGGGTGGCACCCCCACGGTGTACTGGCTGGCGAAGGTGGCAGGGACCAGCCACGGTTTCCGGGGCTGCCTGCAGACGCTGCTGGTCAATGGCAAAGTCGTGGACTTGAGGCCTTGGCCACTGGGTGATGCCCTGAGCGGGGCAGACATTGGTGAGTGCTGGGCACCTCACCTGAATATGTGCTGTTGTTCATTCTTCTCGACACTCTTGGCCATTTTGTCTGGAACAAGAACCATCCCTATGAGTCTCCCCTAGCTATATGACACCCACACATGTGTCACCTGCTTATGTTCACCTCACTATGTGACCTAATATCTTACCATCATTGTAGCGAAGCTGTATTGGTTCAGTTACACTTGTAGCCCTGTAGGTGTCGCTGTAGAGGAGAGCTCACGCCTGACTACACACAAGCCAATTTTCCTTGCCTGGGTGTGTGGGAATCAAACCCAGGCGAGCTCGCTTACACCTCTGTGCCCTGGAGGGTTTCGTTGCCCATTTTTTCCAGCACGCTGCACTCTTGTCTTCGGCTGAAGGTTTCATGTGGTGTCATGCAGCGCTTGGGGCAGCGAAGGCAAACGGCCGGCTCGCAGATGGCTCTCGTGCTGGTAGGGGGCTCTCTCAAGGTAGCTGGCCCAGAATATTCCCAGTAACAATGTCAAACCACGGTCTGTCCCTAAGAGAGGGCCCTGACTGGAGGGAGTCATAGTAACACAGTAACTGTATTTTCTGCAGTGATGGATATCACCCAAATAACCTAACATTTGCAGGACGATATTTGTAATGATTCCTTAAATTGGTTCAAGGGTTTGGCTGGAGACAGAGGTGCTATTCACAGAGCCGGAGTAGGACAATGTGTACGCTCTCCGTTACTCTGTTGTTTTCAGCCTTCCCAAACTGGTCTCACTTGCCTCCTGAGGAGTTTGTGTGTGAGTGTGGGGTGGCGGGGTAGGGGGTTGGTCAGGTGACTGGTGGTTTGCATGCTGATCAGTATGCCAGCCCCCATCCCTAACACGAGGCATACTTGGGGCGCACTGTTTTTAACCCCATTAAGCAGGAAAAGGAGCTGGTCGCCAGTCCCAGACACTAAAAGAACCTCTTTATATTTATCGTTATTCTTGTCAGTTTATTTTTGTTTCTGTGTGCAGGGCTTCTGCGTTTCTCCATGTTTACAGTGGTGACCTCAAGCCCCCAGCTTCTCCTGAGAAGGAAACCCAGTAAATCTCTGCTCCCCTGCCCACTCGGGCCACAGGCTGCCCTGTCACTCTACATGGGCACGTTCTGATAAACAAACCGGTCTTCTCGCGACGCTCAGTTGACCGAACCGGTCCGGTAGTCTCTGTGCATCTGCCTGTATGGATCAGTGGGTTTCAGCGGCTCGGGAGTCTGATCCGGTATGGGCTCTGCATGCTTCTGTAGGAGGCCAATGACTCGGTGAACGCACACTCCGGTCATGCTGCCAGGTCTCATTAGGCACACACACACACACACACACACACACACACACAGACACACAGCCCTGTAATTATATCTTCTGTGGAAAAACCCTAATCCCAGCAATGATGACCCTGAACCCTACCCAGCCCTAGCCATAGGTAACCAAACAAAATTCAAGACTTGTGGCATTTTTAGTTTTTTGATTGCATTCACAGATTCGCATGGCCCCCACAATGTAATATATACATGACCCACACACACACACACACACACACATTCCGTGGAATGGCTTGTTACTGGCACTCGTTGTGCTGGCTGTATAAATAACAGCTGTGAGTTCCATACGTGTGACACTGTCGCCATGGGTGGTGGTGTTTTCTTCACGTCACGTCGCTCCATATGCTGTTCGGGGGGGGGGGGTCGTGACAGCACAGGCGCGTGGGACAGAGGGAAACGCGCTCCGTGTTTGGGGGTTTGGGTGTGATGTCCCCTCGTGTGCGTTTGTTTTGTACGCGTGCAGTGATTTCCTGCGAGGTGTGTGAACGCGGTGACTGCTTTCGCCTGGCAGGCGAGTGCAGCGACGGAGTCTGCAAGGAAGTCACCTGTGCCAATGGAGGCGTGTGCTTCGCCAACCGAGCGGATGGGTACATCTGCCTCTGCCCGCTGGGATTCAGGGGTCCGCTGTGCCAGGAAAGTGAGTCCCGCCTCTGTCTCGACCGCTCTCATCTCGGGGACCGGCAGGGTGTTCGCAGTGCTGCATGGTTGTGGGGTTAAATCCCTGGAGAGCCAGCATCTGCTGCTGCAATGTGCCAGTCTGATACTCAGCAGAATTAATGTGTGAACTTTGGAATAAAAATATCCTCTGATACTGCTTAAACTGTAACGAATGTGGCTCAATCTTCAAATTTAAGTGTTGTCATTTTGAGATGTAATGTTACTTTTTTGCATCCATTAATGAGGAACAACATGGACAGACTTTCCCTGGCAGTATTCTGCACTTACTGATGCTCGTTCCTTTAATTTTTCATTATTTCTGACTTTAATCTCTCCCCCTCTCTCTCCGGTTCCATGCCAGGTTTCTTGCTCGCCCTGCCATGGTTCAATGAGACCCTGCTCTCTTATGCTAGCGCCCCCTGGCCGCAGTCCTCCAGGCATTACCTGTCCTTCATGGAGTTTGAGATCACCTTCCGGCCATCGGTGGCTGACGGCACACTGCTGTACAGTGAGGATCAGGGCAGCCGTGACTTCCTGTCCATCGTGCTGGTGGGCGGGTATCTGGAGTTCCGTTTCGACTGTGGCTCTGGGGCAGTGGCCATCAGGTGTGCTGGTATCCTATGTCTGCACTGGGCCTGTAGCATCAACACCTTCAGAATACCTTGCGGCTGCATTTCTCCTCGTCTGCTCTAGTGGCTTTGGTTACTAAATGGAAAATAAATTGCCCCATCTAGTGGTGGACTTGAGCTAAGCCTGGTAGTAGCATGTTAACTGCATTTATTGACATTTTTCTCTTGTTTACAATGGTATGTATGTTTCTGTACTATATATTAGAGCTTTTTAAAGAGCTCTTTGTTGATATAATGGATATTTACATGTGTTTCTAATTTGTTGTTGTTTTTATTATTGCTTGGTGATTGGACTCCTGTGTGCACAGATCTGATTGGCTGTTGCTATTTCGGGCAGGAGCAAAGAGCCCGTGAGCCTGAACATGTGGCACGAGGTGTGGGTGTCTCGCACAGCCAGGAAGGGCATCCTGCAGGTGGACAAGCAGAAGCCCATGGAGGGTGTGGCTGAGGTGCGGGACTCCCTGGCAGCATGGTGCGGAGTCTGACAGGGACCTGACCCCCTTCCCCTCTGTCATCCCACAGGGCCCCTTCACCCAGATCCACTGCACCACCCCCCTGTATGTGGGCGGAGTCCCAGACTACGGAGCCACTAAGAGGAGTGCTGGGATCCTACGTCCTTTTAGTGGCAGCATCCAGAAGGTCCTCTCCCACCCCCCCACACACTCACACCCCCTACAGTGAATGGCCAGCCCATCAATGAGTCAGTTGGTCAGCTAATAAATCACTGAGTGACTCAATCAGCTAATCTGTGAATCATGAAATTAATCGATCAGTAGATTTACCGACCGGCCAATCAATCAATCAATCAATCAATCAATCAATCAATCAATCAATCCATCCAAACTGACCAGTCATTCAGTCAATCAATCAGTCAATCAACCAATCTGACAATCAAAGAGTAAATCAATCATCTGTCCAATCAACTAATTGTTCAATTATCTTACCAATCAACTAATTAATCAAATATGTTTGTTAAATTTACATATGAGAATGACATTTCTGATTTAAAAATTTCTAACACATATCTGACATAAAGTGGAAGTTTGCTGTAGGAATTCTGCAGATAGTATCGACCTTCCCCTGTTCTCCCGCAGGTTTTCCTAAACGATCGCGTCATCCCACTGTCCCAGGGCCTTGCCTCTGGTGTGAATGTGGAGAATACAGTGCATCCGTGCGCGGAGCAGCCCTGCGCCCACGGAGGCACGTGTCAGCCCCGGCACGACACCTATGTGTGTGAATGTCTGCTGGGCTTCGAGGGAAGGCACTGCCAGCGAGGTCTGTCCCTCAGGGGGTGACAGTGCATGCAAATCAGAGGCAGCAGGCGGCGTAGTAGCTAGCAGAGTCTTACAAGAACTTGCTGTTGTACCCTTCAACTAAGTCCTTTATTTGTGAGGACCCAGTGAACTTCTGGCTTTATAATTGAGGGGAAATTATACATGGTAAACGACATAATATGTAAGTTGGTACTGGGGAGGGGGGTGGAGGCTGATACAGTGTATATGGAGAGCAGATTTTCTCAGACTTGCCCTTCTGTAATAGTCAAGAGGTCACGGCATATCCTGCTTCAGTGAATACGTCCATCCCTGCAGGGGACTACGCTAACATCTGCTTCTCTCTCCTGCTTTTTGCTGCCCTCAAGCAGAGTGTGGGACATCCTGCCTGAACAGTGAGTTTCATATGCCGCCAGGACGCTTTCTCATACGTAGCAGGGTGTCTTTGTAACTTATCCATTTTACAAATCTACAAGTTCAAGATCATCCTATGATCGACAGGAATCATACGGTGTGGTGTGTGAATGTGATTTCAACGTGTCTTAGTGCATTTAAATACAGGTCTTTTGAAGCGTCTGATAAAAAAAAAAAAACCCGGTTCCGTGCGACCTCTAGTGGCCGAGAAGAACAGTGCGCCACATGGCTTTGTGTTTTCTCAGCTTTCACAAAAGCCACAGAGGTCCCACAGTTTATTGGCCGCAGCTACCTCACCTATGATAACAGAGACATCCTTAAGAGGTAAGGGACTGAGCAGAGTGAATGCGATGTCCACTGAATGATGTCATGTGTTCACTCTGGGGCAAGGAAAAAATGGGCCAAGCCGAAAATTGCAAGAACTTTAGTTTATTATGGCTGTAACAACAAATTAATGGTCAGAAAATGAGAAAAAAATGGACAAAATAACAATTATATGAAAATAACAATTATATGAAAGTTTTTACATTAGATTTCCTCCAATATTGAAGCCTTTGTGGATGAACTTACAGACAGCGTTTTACTGGAAGCTGAATATTGTTCCTCTAAGTTCTGATGGCCTCAAACGGTAGTAGAAAAACATTCCCCAGCTGGTTTGTATTTAACATGAGATCAGATATTCTCTGTAGGGTTTAAATCTTGACTCAGACCAGGCCAAAACATGAGACTGATGGGCTTGCTCTCAGTCTACTTCCTGGTGGTCTTTGCAATGCAGACAGGAGTATATCTTTGTTGAGAAGTAACTGTTGACTGTTCCTGCTATGAAAATAACATCTCAGCTGAGAAGTAAGCCTTTTTGCAATATTCTTCTATAATCAGCAGCATTAATCAACTTTAAGTGAACCAGCTACCTGGTACCAGCAGCTGAAAAGGCTGCTTACACGACGACGTCTCTTCATCCACACTTTACTGTGGTTGATATGCATTCTTCTTAAACTGTGATACATCACTCCACACAACTCTTCTAAAACCACTTAACATCAAACTTTCCATACAGACTTTCCGTATTTTTCTCAGAGAGCAGCGCCTTTCTAACACATCTGTCTCATCTAGACACAAAACCAGCAAGACACAACCTTCTTGTACTTATCCTTCAAGAAGTCTCGTTGTCTGAGGTCTTCTGACATGCTTCATGGGCTTTTTTCTCTATTTCAGGACCATACATTTCAGACAGTGGCCATCCCTGCCTACCAGATCCTTTACTTCTAGCAGTATGACCTGTTTCAAAACATTGACCTATTCCCTTAATAAGTGATAGGGAAATGTGATTTTTCTATGCCTTTCAGGTGTAAAGGAGAACAAATTATGGTACAGAGGCTCTTGAGAAGGTGTAGTATGTATTTTAAGGTGCAACATGTCTTAATATTACACAATCTGCATTGACTGGGAGTACATTTATGGAGAAAGCTACCTGGACCATTTGTTACTGCCCCAGAGTGCATATCTGTGTAGGTGATGTTCTGTGTGTCTGCGTGTACGTGTGCACGCGTGCGCATTGGTTGAACACTGGCTGTGTCCTGCTGATCCATCCACGCACCCCTCTGCTCAGGGTCTCAGGCCAAAGGACCAGTCTGTTCCTGCGTTTCCGCAGCACGGCCAGGGACGGCCTCCTGCTGTGGAGAGGAGACATCGCCACTCGCTTCAGTAGCGACTTCCTGTCCCTGGGTCTGCAGGACGGGGGTCTTGTCTTCAGGTCAGGACCCTGGTGCTGTGGAGTGAGGGGTGTGGGTAACTGGTCAGGCTGGTCCAGGTTGTGTGCTTCACTTTCTGTCTTCCTCCAGCTACAACTTGGGCAGCGGTGTTGCCACGGTGACAGTCAATGGGACGTTTAATGATGGACAGTGGCACCGAGTCAAAGCTGTCAGGTGAGCTGTAGTCATATATTCACCACAGGGCTGGGCGATATCATATCGATATTATATCGCGTATGTACAATATAATGGTATACTATGGTTCGGTAAACTATGGTTTGGTATACGATGGTTTGATAAACTATGGTTTGGTATACGATGATTTGATAAACTATGGTTTGGTATACGATGGTTTGGTAAACTATGGTTTGGTATACGATGGTTTGGTAAACTATGGTTTGGTATACGATGGTTTGATAAACCATGGTTTGGTATACGATGGTTTGATAAACCATGATTTGGTATACCTCAGTGCAATATGTCCTGAAGTCATGGTGAAGAAAGGAACAGCTCAGCAGCCACAACATCTTTTAAAAGAGGAGATCTTGTGAATATACAAGATAAAAAGACGTCAGCAGTATGCTGGTACTTTCATTAGACATAAGGATATGCTAAATTTACACTGATACTGACTTCTGGGTGTCATAAAATGCCTCATTAATATTTTAACTATACTACTAATCTGCTTCACAAATTGTGGGCGTTAATAAACGTCCGTTTAGCACCGAAAAGCTGGCGCCTGGCCAAATCATAGCCAATAATCCTGGTGATTATTGCACATGCGCGATGCATTATCGATATGATATCGCCCAGCCCTATCTTACCATTGGCATGGTAATGGATACTGTCACCTGTATGATGCCCACCACCCATGAGATGGAGAGAATTCAGTGCTCACGACATCGGTGCTTCTAGATCTGATTTTTTGTCTCAGTCCCCTTAAAATATTTTATTCTAGGAGTCTGGGGGTAAGGTGGTGGTGCCCTGAGCGCCCCCTTTGGGTGCAATCCCATTACTACCCCTAGTTTGCAATGAGACAAACTGGTATTTTAGTTATTACTGAGCTTCAGCTAGTCAAAAAAGTAAATCTAACAGGAATGTAAACTTCAAAAGATAATAAATACATAAATCATGATAAAATCAATAAACATTTTAAATGCATTCATGATGGACACCTATGCCTTTTCTTGGACACAGGGACGGTCAATCTGGGAAGCTGACAGTGGATGGAATGGGCACTAGGACCGTGAGGTCGCCAGGGAAGATGAGGCAGCTAAATGTCAGTGGAGCCCTCTATGTCGGTAAGATGGTTTTGAGATCATTGTTCTAAAGAAGATGCATTTCTAAAGACGTCGTTATAAACTGGGGCTTTGCTGTTTTGGATTTTCTCTGCTCACCGCAGGAGGTTGGGCTCCTCCTTTGGGTCTGGTGAGGGATAGGGCTTCCTCTGCCGACCCCTGGAGGGCCGGCAGCCCCTTTGAGTCTGGTACCTGGAAACCATGGTTTCTTCCTTCTAGGGAGTTTTTCCTTGTCACTGTCACCACTGGCTCAATCTCTGGGGGCTTTGGGCGGGGATAATGTAAAGCGCTTTGAGACAATGCAATGTTGTGAAAATGTGCTATATAAATAAATTGAATTGAATTGAATTAAGTTATGATGGTTGCGGTTGTCTCACTTGTCGCACAGGGGGAATGAAGGAGATCGCTCTACACACCAACAGGCAGTTCATGCGTGGTCTAGTGGGCTGTATCTCCCACCTAACACTCTCCACTGATTACCACCTCTCCTTGATGGAGGACGCCGCAGATGGCAAGAACATCAACACCTGTGGCAACTGAGGGCCACGGCGCCTGTGTTTCCCCGGGGGACCCTGTCAGCAGTGGGACTGTGAACACATGGGCCAAATAAAATGGACAGCGTGATGAGAGAGACCGCAGGTGTTTCCTACGGCAAGTGACAACATTTCCTCTCTTCTGTGGACACTGACTGTGGAGTTTCCCGTGTGATTAAAATCTTATTTATTATTTGGTGTTTTTGTACATCGCAAGGTCATCTAAAGACTTCACAGGTGAGTAATGAATGGTGTTTTTAAGGATGTCAACACAGATATTTAAGCAGATTTATTTCCTGCAAACCGTTTCCTGCCACCTCTCTATTGGCCGTGCCACTCTTTGTGGTCCATGGTTTGTTTTAACAATGTGCACAGAGGGAAGTGTTTCTGTAAGGGGGGTGGGGTGCCCCCCCACCCAAATAGGGGCTATATGTTATGTCTGTGCAATGGGCAGTGTGACTGTACTGGTATGAAGTCCACTAATAAAATTTGAGCTGTCAAAATGAACCAAACGTCACGATGCCTGTTTCCAGCTACCCGCCAAGACAGGGCGGCTCGCCTCCGTCAGCAGGTCCATCTCAAACTCCACCCCATAGTCCCAGATCTTTTCTCAATTTTGCTCCATTGACCTCCATCTTCAGTACATATCTCAGTTGGTACAGCTCCCGCCATGATGTCCTGTCCAGGTTAATTTAAGTAATTTCTCATAATGCCTGGATCAGTCTCTTTATGCGACGGGCCAAATGGAGCACTGATGTTTGTAGCCAGGTCCCTGTATAAATTATCATTGACCCTAACTGCTCTCAGCGGGCTAAGCTTCTGTGCCTGTGATCGGAAGGAAGGCCACTGATTCATGCCCAGCCTCAGCAGAAATAGGAACAGCCACACGGCAGTGGACCCTTGAGCAAGAACCTTAACCACGGGTTCCCATAGTAGCTGCAGGTGACAACCAAGCTTGCTGTGTGTCTCACGGAGAGCAAGATGGGGATTAATAAAGTGCTGTTCTTGTTAATAACCCTTTTGCACCCGTCCATGTTTGCTTTGTTCATATTTACACTTGGAGGGAGGAAATTAACAAGAAAAAGCTGAATTAGAACAGGAAGTGTGGTGCGTAGAGAAGATGAAGCAGCTGTAACAAGCCTCATGAGTCATGATGCATCCCAGATCCCGCAGGTAACAATCATCCCCCTGAAGGTCAGGTGAAGCAGCTGCTTCTCTGTGTCCGTCTGTCTCTCAAGCCTTTGCTGATCCTCAGGGTGCTGGACGTGCTCTTCATGTTGCATCATCAGTAAAGACGCATTCGGATTGGTCGGATTGGAGTTTCAGGCGCATTTTGATTGGTGGAGACACAAAGGCGGATGTTGTCTTTGTGCTAATGGTCATGCAGAGGCTCTTGTGCTCCGTCAGCAATCTGAGAGCCAGGTGCCGGTGGTTCATGCTTCTGTTGGTGCAGCAGCTGCTGCTATAGTTACCATGATGAAGCAGCTGAAACTCTGAAGGTGATAAAGTGTAAATTACTGAGCCCCGGCGTCAGAAACCGCAGGTCGGTGCTTTGGCCTGTCAGGGTTTTTAAAAACTAAATGTGAAACTAACATTACTTTGTATTTGTTTCTGTGTATAAATGTGTATATAAGATGAACTGCAGTGGTGCCTGCAGTTCCCAAACACGATCCGTTCCAGGAAAGTGGTCGTGAACCAATTTGTTCGCGAACTAAGGTAATTTTTCCCAAAAGAAAGCATTGAAATTCAATTAATTCGTTCACAAGCCTACCAAATAATAATTTGTGTTGATTAATTTTCTGGTTTTTATAGTAAAAACTTTAAAGAAAAACGGGAGCTGAGAGAGACAGTGAAGACTTGCTTGCCAGGGAAATCAGGTTCTTTATTAACAGGCTTTAATCCTTGTGTTGTTGTTGTTAATGCTAATGGTTGCATTTCCCTATTGTCACGCGTGTGTTTGCCCGTGTCTTATGTGTAACCGGTCCGATCCCCGCGTGTATTTAGCGTGTGTAAATCTCCCACTGTGTGTCAAGCCAACATGAACCGAAAGTTAAATAGTGCTAAATCCCTTAATGACTCCTTGGAGACGCTGCTCTGCTGTTGTAGAGTTGACCTGCAGGAGTGAACTTTGAATGCGGCGTGTGAATGAAGAAATGCTCCCCAGTCACACGGGGTATTTAAAGAAACAGGTGAAGGATGTAATTTTCATGCAATGGCCTATGTTTCACTGTAACTGGGTAAATCAATTCAGTGTGTTAAATCATACAGACAGTGAATGTACGATACAGCATTTAAATTTACTTTTTTAATTAGTTTGCTCAAATTGCCGGTAGACTGCGTCATTGTAATCTTTGTATTACATTACAGTTAGCTGCTCATGCAACTGCAAGTAAGAACAATAAATTTTGGGGGGGGGGGGGGGGGGGGGGGGGGG
>JAODJX010000042.1:5670726-5685544 GCA_026776945.1 Isichthys henryi
CAGCCTGTCCCTCTTTGTTCTCCCCCTTTCTCTGCTTGAACCGCGGAATTACCGTTGCCTAGTAACCCCCCCCCCCCCCCCCCCAAAAGTGATGACTGAACAGCAGTGATGCTTTCTGACGATGGTCAGAGATTTCCGCTCTGGCCCTGGAAGAAGGCCACCTCATCTTAAAAAAAAAAAAACATTCTGTTTCGTGTCAGGGAGCAGATTTGTGACATTCATGGACTGAGGCAGGAAGAGGCCGGCTGACTGTAAAAGCGAAGGTTTATAATCCAAATGAGGTCTGTATGAAAGCTGCTTTGGCTGGAAGGCTCCGCCATGGCTTCCAGTGAAATCTAAACGCTCGAGCCCCTGTAATCTCACTGCGCGGTCAGCTGCACCCGTCGCTCATGCGCTGGGTGCCTGTGCCAGACCAGCTGCAGTAACACACACCACATGATTTATTTTTTGACCCAAATGAGAGCAGATTTGAGCCGTTTTGGTGATCAGGACGGTAATGTGGGTATCTGTAATGGCCACATACTTCCGATTCTGGAGTCTTAAAAAGATGCTGGTCTTCTATGCCTGAGAAAGGCAACCAGCCCCCATTTCATCCACAGCTGTATTCAGACTGAAGGACATCCTGTGGGCCACTAGGTGGCGGAGTAGCTAAAGGCCGGATGATTTTTCTGTGCAGGAAGCATGTAGGGATTAAGCAGCAGAATGAACATCCTTGGAAAATGAGTACAATCTAACAGTAACGGTATATAGCAAAAGGGTCTTCAGCTCTTTTGGAAGGTTGGGCACAAAGAAGAGACTAACCACGGAGACGGGGGGACATCTTCAGCAGGATTGTTACTAACTTGATCCTTCTATAATCATGCTTCATTGTTTATGATCATTTCTCACTCGTGGGATTTTTACTTGCAGAAAAATGTTCTGAGGGCAGAAGGAAACACGATTGGTTTAGAGAGATAACCAATCAGATGTCTTGGTCCCGCTTCCTCTAGTTGCTCGGACCCACCTCCTACACAATCTGATTGGTTATCTCCCTTAACCAATCGTTTTTCTTTCTGTATGGGGCTTCAAAACTTTATTTAAATTTTTTCATCTCGTAAAGGTGAGCTCTGTATGAACTTTAAAATAACGTGACCCATCTCTCAGTTCCCATGCCCAGATAAATGGCTTTGCCATTGAGCACATAAGCATGCTGGGACATAATTGCTCTTGAAGACCCGACATTGTTCCCATGGAGACAGCCCTAATAACAGAACGACGGTCCTTCTATAATTTCTCGGAGCCATACTCACCATCTGCGTCATGCTTTCCTCACTGCTTTCCTCACTGGCTCCACCCCCTCCCTCCTCCCTCCTCCCCTCTCTGTAACATCTCTGGTCACGTGACCTACAGACCCAGGGTGTCAGTGTTGCTCCGAAGGGTTCAGCTTCGCCTGGCTCCATCCCAGCGGGTCATTTTGTCTCACAAACAACATATGAGGCTAATGAATTACATCCTGGGATGAAAAAAATGTTCATTTAAATCACCCTGTCTGGTTTATTGAGCTCTGGGGCCATGACCAAATAAGGATTGATTTGTGGGAGGTGTTCATGTGTTCATAGGACAAAAAAAAGCCTTTTTAATGCCATGCCTGTTCAATATCATAAGAGACATTTATTCTTCACTCCTGGGGGAGGAAATGAGAGTGAGTGTGGTCCAGGGCAGAGGGAGGCTTGGCTGCTTTGATGTAGGTCCACTAACAGATGCCAGTACAGTGCAGGGTGATGAACACGCCAGGCGGTTAAGCGGCTGTGGGCATGTGCTGCTACATCTGCTTAGGGAAACGCACTAGGCCATCCAGATGGCACAGGGCTGGCAGCCGAGACTGGCAGCCAAGACTGGCAGGAGGGTGAAGAGAAGCAGGGCATGCAAGGACGACAGACACTGCTCTCTGAGTCTCCGACCCAGACCCTTGCAGTATCTGTTTGGGTTTGGTCTGGGTTTGGTCTCAGTTCCACCTTAAAAGCTACCACCCCTGTTGATGTTTGTTTCTTAAAATATCCATCTGGAAGTGCTCCCCCGCCAATGGTATAAATGGGCACAGCTCTGCCTTGCTATCGGCACTCTCCGCTGACGGGTCCGGGGAGGTTCAGGAAGTCCAGGTTCTGCCCACCTGCTTTCATCCAGGTTCTTTAGCTCATTTTGTAGGCTGACCTCTGAGTATCCAGGCCAGTTTATTTTGGGGGTGGGGCGGGTTGTGGGGGGTTTATGGCACAGTTTTGTATGTCATGTTTGTACCTTCGGTGTATTAGCTTTTATCTGTGTGCTGACCTTTTATCTGTATCTCCCCCTAGTTGTCCTGTGTCTCTTAGCTGTCGTTTGCGTTGTTTTTCGGTTTCCAGATGAACATCTGACCAATACTGTCTTCTTGCTACAGCAGTAATTATTAGATTATTTTAAAAAAACTCCTGATCTGTGAGACTCTCTATGAAGATGACGGTCTATAGATCTGAAGTCATTCATGCCGATCGACTCACTGCACAGAAAGACCCTCTAACCTGGTCGTTTTTTTTTCCACAGGAATTTTCAGAGCTGCTAACTACACACCTGAACTCCAACTGAACTTCACCTGAATCCCAGCGAATCCCAGTGAATCCCAGCAAACCCAGTGACCCACTAACATGAGCAGCAACTACAGCGTGTCCCTGATGGGCCCAGCTCCTTGGGGGTTCCGCCTGCAGGGGGGCAAAGACTTCAACATGCCCCTCACCATCTCCAGGGTGAGTCATTCTCTAGGGACTCCCCTCTCTTTGCCACACCCCCACCCCCCGCTACTCTGCCTTGCATCATTGCAATACTCACACCCTTGGAATGGCAGAGATGTGCGTGATGATGCGGGAGCGCTGAGTGGCCATAAACCATGATTTATCGCTCTGCTGTTACCAAAGCCAATGCTGAGGCATGATTAGCTGTTTCAAGCCCCTGTTGCCAGCTGTGTGCAACCCGCCTGTGTCGTGGGAGCCAGAGGGCCTGTCTGAAGAACTGGGTCAGGGCACTGCCCCCTTGTTCCGTGAGAGACCATCACTCCGCTGAAAGTGATCTCATTTATTTTTATGTAGTGTCACACGTCTTGGTGCTTTACGGCTTTTCTGTGTCGCTCTGGTTACACTTGCCTGTAAATAAATAAACCGAAGCATTTTTCTCCGCAGTGCAGCCGCCAGACGAGGATCTGTTTCAGCGTGGTGGGCTTTAATTTAACTCCAGGGCTTCGATTTGTCATAAATTGTTTCCTCAGTTCTGTACGGAGTGGAGTAGCCACCAGGGGTGCACGTCGAACATCCCAACAGCTCAGTGTCTGTCTTATTCCTGGCAGGAGGAATAGGGACTCGGCGGCAAGCGGAGATTTGTGGTCCAGCAAGTGCTGCGGATCTCACACACGACATGGCGTCCTCTGGGTGTGTGCTGTCGGTCATGTGCGTCCCTCTCAGACTCCTTGGCATCACTGCACGGCATTGTGGGAATGACTCTTCCCCGGGGGCTCTTCTGTCAGCCATGGGCTCCTGCGACAAACGTCCCATAATTAGCCTGGGACTCTGTCCATCATCACCCCATCTCTGTCAGCGCCCTTACAAGACATTAGTCACCATCCATAAAAGCCATTGTTGTCAGTTTGGTTGAAAACACTCTATAAAAATGAAAGGCACACACGCACACAAACGCACACGCACAGCGATGCCCGGAACTGACGGTCTGCCCTTTTATGGGAGGAAGCTCTCCTTGTTCTTACTTGATTCATTCTGTTGGCCAGAAGGCTCTGATTGGTGCTCCCTGTGTGTCTTCTCCCTCCTGATTGGTACTCCCCGTGTGTCCTCTCCCTCCTGATTGGTGCTCCCAGTATGTCCTCTCCTTCCTGATTGGTGCTCCTGATGTGTCCTCTCCCTCCTATCGGTACTGACCACTTCGGATTTATGAGTCTCTATTTTGTTCTGTTATTTTGGACTTTTAGGTTTCGCAACGACAAATAACTGTGATATAGCCGTTAAGTTTTAAGGTCTAATTTGTATACATATAATTTATAGACATCATTTTTAAAAATACATATATTATCTCATTATGCGGGTAATATTTATATTCGTCGTTAACACTACATCATTTTTTTATACTTAAAATCAGGGCTTGCTCAACACCCCAGTATATCATAGTGCCAAAGTGTGAATAAAATATTGGCTCAGATTGAACTGAAATGGGCAGGAGGGGGTACGTGTGGCGCCCAGGACCAGGGCATGACCAGAGGTGTCCACTTGGCGGGCTTGGATCAGCTGGTGTTTATAGCAGCGGCCTATCTGGAGCTGGGCACCAGATGTTCTTAGAATCGACGCTCATTTCAAAACTGGTTTCCTGAGCTCTAATTCTGACGGGTCACATGACACACGTCTGGGTTTTTTATGTGTAGGTTTCTTCGAAGGGTCACGTGATATACGGATTATTTTATTAGTAGGCTTTTTGGAGGGCAGTGCCATGACTGTGCCTTACCAGACTCAGGAGACTGTGGCCTTTAATGTTCTTTAATGTTTCTTCCTGGTATGTGTCATACACTATACTCACAGCCCCCTCTGCTCTCCTCCTTCCGCGTGCCGTGAGGCCTTGGCGTCTGGTATGAACGTACCTGCCAGGGAAGCCTGCCCTCAGCCAGATGGGAAGGTGGTGGCGAGGAGAGAACACTGGGGCTTTTCAGAGTTCTAGAACACACCCAGTGTTCCACCATCGCACCAAGGCCTTCTGGGATATTGCTTGAATGTAGAAGTAGGATTCAAAACGACAGTCCTAAAGCTGTTCAGAAAGGGTCTCGTCCAAATGGGCCTGCATGGTTAATGGTGCCGGTGGCCTGGTGCCGGGCACCATCCCCAAGCAAACAGTCCTTGACCGTATGCATGCTCTGCCTTGTCCAAACACTTTCAAATAGGGCTGCAGTGTAAATTTATTTTCTTTTTCCATTTGCAAACCCGGATTTATTAGGGATTAAGCAATAGACCGTGGACTTACGGAATAATAAGATTTCAAACGAGGCTGTAAAAATCCCCCTGCGGGCCACATGCCGAAAAGAACGTGCTTCTCTCCTAGTCAGAAGTAGGGGGCGCTGTAGTCATCCACACTGTGGCGTCGAGGTCGGCTCTATGCCGTGAGCTGTGACAGAAACGGCAGCTCTTGTGTAGAGAGCGGGAGGCTCCAATTTTAAGGTGTCGTTCCCACCGTTCCATAGCCCTCAGTCAGCTTCGGACCTGCCTGGCAAGCCTCCCCCACCATGGTGTGGTGGAAGCCCTTTCTGCCCTGCGAGGCAAGCCCTCTGACCTACACAGTCATGTGGACTCGGGTGCAAGAGGAAGGGGATGTTGTCCGGGCATCATGGGGATCCGAGTTGGTCAGATCTGCACATTCCTGGGGTGTTTCTCAGCACCAAGAACGCAAAGATCATACTGGTGGTCTTGGCAAGACCAGTTGTGCTAACTTGTCTCCCAATAAGTAACTTGGTCCACAATGAATCATGGGATTGGTCTCGTTCAGTGAGGATGTAACCCATTTTTACTATCCTCTATACTTCTGTACTTCTGGTCTTCGGATGACATAAAATGAGTACGTGAGAACACAAGCACACGTTTTGAGGAACAGCCCTGGAGTAACGGATCTGGACCCATGATGTTCTTTGGATTAAAAATAAAATGCAGGGAGAGCTCCAGCGTCTGCCGTTTATTGCCCACAGCGATTGGTTGCCGACGGTATCCTGCCTCTCCGCTGTCGGTCCATGCGGGCACATCTCACAGGAGCCATCTCACGTTGTACAGTCTATACACATGCATAATTTATGCCGCAAAGCAGGAAATGATCTATGAGCGGCCACTGATCTCACATACTCCTTTCGTCAATGCTTGGGTTAGCTACCTAAGCACTGACGCTTTCACCGAGTTGTAGGAACAGGCTTGTTCGTCGATATTCTATTTCCATAACTTCTGGTTATATATAACGTTAGGATAGATAAATAACTGCATGTCTGTATAAGAAACCTATTTCATGTGTGTCTACATCAGAAGTGGCCAGTCTTATCTTCGAAAAGGCCAGTGTGTGTGCAGGTTTGTGGGATAACCTTTAGGTCAGGTGTTCAAACTCAGGTGTGAAGACTTCAGCCGGTCAGAGCTGCAGTGAAAACTGCATACACAGCGGAACTTTCTGGAGAAGATGAGCCACCCCTGGTCTGCATTGATGACAGACGTGTTGTTTGCATAGATTTATGGTTGCAATGGAAGATGAACATCTTTCTAAGCCTCATAGATGTCTTATTTGGTTAAGGAGGATGAACACACAGGTCCTGAGTCTTTAACGCCTGGCTTTCCTTCTTTCTGCTCACTCGTCTTCCCTCCACCGCATTTAGGGAGAACAAACAAACCTTCTCCCTTCCAGAATAAAGAGCGCAACTTGTTCTCTGGTGGCAGGAGTCAGGAAACGGAGCCCCAGATGGACTCGGCTGTCTAGGCAGTTTTGCTGGAGAGACATGAGAGCAACGGACAAGAAGATGGATAGAAACCAAATTGAAAAACACAGACTAAACTGAACTTGACGAGACGGCGGTTGGGTTTAATGAATACAGTGTCAGAATGAGTTGGGCCTGAAATGATGAGGTGTGGAAATAATACAGCCAGTAGATCATGTGACATGGCATGATTCACGCTCAAAGAGAGTGGGGGTGGGCTACTGGAATTTCACACCAGTGGTGCACAGTGATCTTTTTCCCTATTTGAAGGGGTTTCTAGCTGGTCCTTTTAGCGTGATCTGGGTCCAGGTCTGAATTCCGCAGGGTGGCCAAGAAGGCCTGCCCTTACATTTATGTCTTTTAACCCGTCCCCCCCTTCAGGGGCCTGTGGATTGTACTGCTGCTGTACTGGGAGCCACGGCGTTCTGGGAGACTTCAAGAGAAAATAAATGTCTGTATTAGAGGTCTCAAAGATTCTCCGTTCATGAACGATAACAGATGTGGGTCCACCGTGCTTTTTGCACCTGCAAGTTCAACAAACATAAGCTTGTGTTTTGCTGATCCGAAGAGCAAGGTGCCCAATTGGGCTAGTCAGAGAGTTTTTCTGACACCACATAGACACACACGCACTGAAACACACACGCTCACTTCCTCAGTAGACTGGTCAACCATTTCTGAGGAATTAAACCCCCATCACTTTGTGACATTAACTCCCTCCACATTTTGGTTGGTGAACATTCCCCTTTTTCACTATCTGTCCGGACACAGTCATTGTAATTCGCTGTGGGCAATGAGTGTCCAGTTACCCGTTTGTCACCGTCAATGTCAGCCATGTGAGTTACAGCTCTGTATGATTACAGCTGAATGCCAGCCGGCCCTGGGTCTGTCCTCTGCATGCAGGAGTGACGGAATTAGCCTAAATGATCCCGCAAATGTCCGTGGCAAGCCTGCTGGCTCAGGCGGCACCGCGCTCTGGGAGGGGCACCATATATACCACAGGGGCTGGCAGTTACGTTTGTAAATCCTCCTTTATTTTCTTTCCTTCAGCTATATTCTAACCAAATACCTTCTCTCTGCTCCATATTTCTGGTCGAGCTTCTTCTGGCCTCCAGGACTGGACTGTCACGCAACAGATTCATGTTAGCATTAGCCTAGCATTAAGTCACCCCAAATGCGTAGGAGAGAGTTTGATATTGGGGAGACATAACTTAATCATTTAAATGCAGCAGTCTGTTTACTGGAGGGCTGATTGATGCCAAAATAAATATTCATCCTATGATGAAAAGTGTGCGTTTTTTAAATAAGAGGAGGGGCAGTGTTAGGCTGCATTGCAGAGGGGCTGGGGGAAGTTGGCGGCATCAAATGGTGCTGGAAACGGTAGCTGGGAGATGAGGGCACTGCTGCCAGGCCGCATCCCTGCTAGTACTGTGCCTCTGCTGTGCCCATGTTTGGTCAGATTTTGCTGCCGCTCCAACTCTAAAACGCTACCCTGTGACTGTGTCCCAGCGCTTCATTATAGCCTTGGATAGATATCTCAATGCCCTCTGATGGCTGGACTGAGTCCATTCCGGCCTTTGCCCTTCCCTTATCACCACTTACTTCCCCTGGAGATGTCCTTTACGTCTATACAGCCAGCCACTTAATTGCGCAATTCACTAAAGGAAAGTTCTTCTGTATGGGATCCAAAAGTGGAGGTTTTTTTGTTTTTTAAAACCCTACTGCCCGTCGCAGTCTCAGTGACCGGAAATGATAGTCAACCCCATGATTTCACCCAAGAAAGCCAACGACGATTTCCTAGGACGGCTACATGACATAATGGAATTATGAAGAAAGCTACCTGAAGTAGAGGGCTGCAGTCCTGTAATGAAGGTGACCCTCTTCACCACACACTGCTCATGTCAGCATGACTGCATCTGTGTAATCTGTTGCTAGGTTGAGCTGTCTTCTGCTGGACTTTCCTATGACATTGTGCGTTCTGGGAGCCCTCGTGAATATTACCAGGCTGTGAATCGAACAAGGGGCTCAGGCCTCCCTGCTAGGGGCGGTGCACCCTACCTTTTGAGGTAGATACAACTCCAGGTGCCATGCCCAAACAAAGCTGGCTTTCTGAGTACGGTTGAGGGGAGGTGGGTACGGACTAAAAAACAGAGCCAAAACGCCAGAGCCAGAACTTGTATCTCGGTTTTCGGAGGGTAAGAATCTGTAAACGTTTTATGGGTTTGGCATGTGCGTGGAGCCGTGGCTAAAGGAACGTGGCTTTTAAGTCATTTTTTGAATAGCTTGCTGGGTAATAAATCGTAGTTTTGAGTTGTGTGTGCAGCTAGCGGGTGAAAGGAACTCTGTTAAAAATGTGCAGTGCTCAAACTCTCCAGACGGGCCACTCTTTTGATCGTTAAGAGAGATTTCGGGCCTCTGTCATGGCTTATGAAAGCCTTTGTGTGTTATATTAAATCTTACTGCTAGATTACTCAGTTATTTATAGGTAAGTGCAGTTGGACTTGAAGGCACTTAGCTGCCCCCATCTGTGCCTTATTTTTGATGCCTGGCATTTGGCTGTACCATTGAGTACTGTTGGATATGTGTGTCTCCCATTTAGAGACGTAATTACAGGGGTTATGATGGAGGTCGTGTCCAGAATATTCATGCGCAAAGTGGAACATTTCGTCCTTCTCTGGAGGGTTATTGTGAAGAGTCTTCCGGTAATAATGTACTAGGTGACTTTAGGGCGCACGTGATGCCACGCTTCCCTGCTGGGCCGGTTTATGTTATCGCGGTTCACTGAGGTTTAGTTTTCATTTACATTTCTGCACGTGTGCAGTGAGCGGGACTCGAAGATGGCAGCGCTTGGCCCCACGGGTTCCATAAATCTTGCAGATGTCACATGCATGACATGGATGCTTTCGAGGAAACTGCCAGCAGCTGTACGGTACTTAACCGTGGTAGTTCCCCTTCCACGACGCAGAACTGTAGACTACCCGTCTCATTCCAACTCTATTAACTACCTCAGCCAGCACAGAAACACACTTCTACTTTCAATGTTTGGATTGACATGGCATTACTGATTGGATAATGCTATGTTTTGATGAGACACAGTGACCGATTGGCTGGTTCTGATACGTCTTGTGCTATGTTCTGCCTGATTGGGTGAAACAGACCTACAGCTAAACCGACCTGATGCAGGTTGGGAGAGAGAGATTGTATTTTCAAAATCTGTTTTTAGCCACAGGCTCAGGCCTGAACCAGATGAATGTTATTTTACCTGCAGGCTCCTATTCCAGTAAAAAATTCCTTGGAAGAAAGGGAATAAAACAATAAACTTGGTATTTCAGTACAATGTAATAGGAGGCTTTTGCCAAGGTTGACTCACAGTTTACTTAATGGTATGTAACATTCTACAATACTTGCTAGTCTTTGGTTTACTTGATATGGGTGGCAGGTCTGTCATACAGTAGCAAAGCAGAACAGTGTAGAGGTTCCTGAAATTTACCTGTCATTCACCTTTCTGCTCTTTCGCGGGTTCTGTCTGCCCTGGTTAGCGTATAATAACCTCAGTCCTATGAAGTGAATAGAGTTTCTGGTTCCTAACTGCAGAATTGCCTGTACCCTTCCAGGTGTCTCTGAAACAACTTCCCTGTTGAGGACGCATTCCTTTCTGTTACTCTTACAGGACAAACCAGTGTGATGTGGTTCACGTTAAAATAAGTGGGTCATTAAGGCTCGATGCTAACTCCAGACTAATGAGTGTTTGTCTTGCAACAGATTACTTGAAGACCTTCGTTAGCTAAAGTCGGTTTTGCGATGCCCGTAAGGAAGACTGTTTCACATTTTTTGGCTTCGCACAGAACTTTCCAGGTTGTACCGGATGTGAGAGATTGCCATGCATGCTGATGGGGAGGTCCTTCAGCACTGCCGAGCAGCTGCAAGAGGCTGAGCTTGTAGATGTTGTTCAGTCTGAGGTGACTCACCTGCAGCTGGTAAAATGTTTGCGAAGCGCTGCATCGCTATGGGATAATTAAACGTAAACCTTTATCTGGAATCTGGATCCGGATCCCTTTATTTTCCGTTTGGAAGTGGCAGAATTCCTCAAGTTCGATGGGCGAAACATCTATGTTAACACGAGTCAGGGGGAGATTATCAGGTTAACCAGTTGGCTGGAAAAGGCTTATGGTTTTCCACAGTGATATTAGGGGAAGTTTATGCATTCTGAAGACTTCACAAATATCGATTGCAGTGTAATAGATAATTACTTTTAGGTTCTGTTTGTTTATATGGTTCCGTTGATGCAGGCAGTAATTATTTTGCTTTTTTGCGGCTGCTCTGCCAGGCGGTCGGTAGGCTACCGGGATCATTCATTTTTTTCCCTCTCCGTTGACGGCGTGGCTTAGCATAGCGATACAGCTCCAGACGGAGTATTCTTCTCTTGGGTCGGCACTTGGCCTTGCGAGCATGCTGGCATCCTTTCGCCAAGCTGTGCTTCTATGTGTTCACCTTTAATTACACAAAGACTTCGCTTGTTCTATGATTTATGTCTTTTTACAGATGCTGAAGCTCCAGGCCTCTTCTGTCATTTTGGGTCCGTGTCAAGGACTTGGACTCTAGATCATGGTGTCTGGTTAATATAGTCAGGCTGTGATTATGGCTACGTTTAATCCCACTAAGATCCTTGCCCTTCTCAGATTCGCGATCATACATTAGACCTGGTTTCACAGGAGGCCTGATATTGGCAAGCTGTGCTATCCTGTGTGTAGTGAGGCGACCGACACTGGGCACTGACCTGGTCCCGGCACAGTCTGTCCTTCCTGAACCAGACTCCCATGGACAGCCACTCCCATTCTCTGGAATTCTCTGTAACCACATTGAGAAATTTGTATGATTTTATTGGGAACATTAATCCTGATTTAGACTGAGAGGATGGAGAGTTTTACTGTGAAAGGCTCTCTGCAGGCCTCAAGATGGTGAGTAGCGGGAAAAATAAATACTTAAGCATTGATAGTTATTAATTTGCTTAACTTCCTTGACACGGTCATTTAAAGGGACATAATGCCCTTTTGTATGTAAGCAGAATAAGTAACTCTTTAACTTGAACGTTTGCAGTCTGGCTGTTAAAGACATGTCCCCTGATGCCCGGGAAAACCTAACATTTCTCATTAGGGGCAGAATGTTCTGGGGTCGTGAGGAGATCATCAACTTGGACTGCAAATTTCAAACCCAGCAAGGCGGGTTTAGAGGGCAGGGCTGAACTTCTCTCTCTTCTTTACATGTGGTATCCGGACACCAATGTGAAGGAGTAGGGGACAAGATGACGTTAGGGGCTGCCATTTTTCCGAGCGTGCAATATAGGCAGCCCTGGGTTTGTCACCTACCCACCACTCCCCCACACTGCCAACACAGAGTGCTGTTTTGGTTATGTAGCCATGGCGATGCGACTCAGACCTTCTGGAAACTGAGTAGGAGAGTTAGAGCGACCCCACGGTGTCTTTCAGGCACGACGGCACTTCTTCTTGTATATTTTGCCTCTGCTCGCTCCTCTCTCTGCGTTGTTGTGAAACACGGGCCATCTGGGCCACAGCTGCATGGTGCATCCCATGAAAACAGACCTTTTTATAGGTGCCGTCCACACCGAGGTCTGAGGGGGTTCATGACTAAAGACGTGTCATGTAAACAAACACTGACACAGCCCTGGCGGCGAATCCCGTCCTCTCTCTCTTTGCGGGGGGACGTCTCTGCGGATGCGAGGCCCCGAGCACCACCTCAGGGCGGCCTGCACTGCACACGTGGCGCAGAAGAGGTGGTGTGGACCGTTCTGCTTTTGATTGGCACTGTCTGCTGCAGGAATTCCACTGTCCTGATTGTGAGAAGATGGATGATGTGATGTTCACGTCTCCAGACGACTTCCAGATGAATCCAATAACGCACGCCTGCCACGGGTACAGACCCAGATTTTATATCTTGGAAACTCCATGCATATATTTAATTCTTTCTCAAGCTTCTGCTGGGAAGCACCCCGTCATCACTGTGAGTTATTAATAAGGCTTCATGTATCAGTCATTTGGAAATAAGCGCGCAGTTAAAACAAATTTTCCATCGGACACAAAACATATATTGCTGTTAAGTGATGGAGAACAGCTCCTATCTACTAAGTGCTTTAGATGTGGGATGTTCATGGACGGCGATATAGACGATTCCGCTGAAATGTTCTGATTTGCTGGGAATTACTAACAGCCATCAAGAAAATTAAATTTTTGAGAATAGACAAACTTTCCTACACACACCCTTTCTGCTGAATGTCCTTTCCAAAAATGCGTCGTATTCAAGATGTTCATTTATCGCATGCGGCTTTCTGTGGACAGCGTTCATCTAGATTTTCATAATGATAAAATATCAAGTCAGGTTGAAGTTTTAGGCTGAATTGGGTGAATAAATATGTAAGGCTGTGATCACACTAGGATTTACGCATTATGATTCAGCTGCTTGCTTCCAGAACATCTCCTGGTCAAAGTATGTCTGAGGGAACTCTACCTCTGGACTGGAGTTTCAGTAGAAACTATCCCGCATTTGACTGGAAGGAAATCTTGGGGCTTCTCTCCACACCACTAATCCCCAGTCATGTGTTTTTCTCTCTTTTCTGGCTGGACGCCCTTATCTCGACATACAATATATTATACATTTTCCATGCTGAGATCCCGTCAGTCCATCAGAACTGCATTTTTGAGTACTTGCTTAAAGCTGAAAGGAACAGAGGTTCCATCTGATAAGAGAGTCAGGTGAGAATGTATTGATCTGTCTGGTGACTGATGGATCGGATGTGTCACCGCAGTCCTACCTATCACCTGTTTGACGACTCTTCTCGAGCCCAATGTCCTACAGGGTGTTGGTTGAATGATCCTTGAGATCTGCTGTACTTAGCTGTATTTTCTGGTCAGGGACGGATTTCAGACAGCTGATGTTAATATTTATTTTTTTCATCCATCCATCCATCCGTCCTGCACTGGGATGTTGGAGACGAGGGAGCTAGAGCCTGTCAGGCAGCCTAGGGCACAGAGCAGAAATACACCATGGATGGGAAGGCGACTCTTAAAGTTTCATTTAAAGTGCACTGTGTTGCTTTGTGGAAAGTGTTTGCTGCTACATGCAGCTGTTTAAATAATCAGTCTCTCACTTTCAGTATTATTGATTATTTTGAGTCTTTCCTTATGAAGCCCATTGGTTAGCACTGTTCCTCCGTGGTAGGAAAGTTAGGTGTTCGAATCCCACCCCTGCTGCACGTCTACAGTCTCGCCTGGAGCCCTTGGGCTCCTCCTGCAGTACAAAGCCATACAGTAAGGCTAATTGCCCTTGGTGTGCGATGGAGTGTGTGCCCTCCATTGAACTGGCATCCGTCCAGGGTGAAACCCCAGCCGGGTGCTCCGTGCTGTCTGGGACCCCCCAGCAACCCTGACCAGGATAAGAAAGATGAAGATGGATGGTTTTAAAGAAGGCACAATAGCCAAGAACTGTATGTGTGTGTGATTAGGTTTATATTACATTGTGGGGACCTAATGTCCCCACAATGTGATAAAAACCTTCTATTTAGACATTGTGGGGACCATGTTTCAGGTCCCCATAAAGATCTGTGAATAGAATCAAAAGACTAAAAACATCAAAAGTCCTGTATTTTGTTTGGTTACTTATGGTTAAGGGTAGGGCTGGGTGGGGGTTAAGGTCGTCATGTTGAGATTAGAGTTTTGCCCACAGAAATGAATGGGGAGTCCCCACAAAGATATAATTACAAACCTGTGTCTGTGTGTGTCTGAGAGAGAGAGAGAGAGAGAGAGAGAGAGAGAAACGTTACTGTACTTTTTTGACAGCACCACATAACTCCTGCTATGCCAGTAAGAGCAGTCTGATTTTTAGAGCACAGGTCAGTTGTCAATAAGATCACAGGGGAAGCTTCTGTCAGCAGCAGTAATCGCATTTGTAACATTTATGACGCTACAGATATGCCACTATATTTCTCTGCAGTATAGACAGATCTAAAGTCGGCATATCCAGAAAGGATCAGAGTTATGGGTCTGGCTGGAGATCAGGCACAGTAAATATCAGCGTATGCTCAGCTGTTCCCATTGAGGGAAGTGGAGGAGCAGGCAGCTAGTGTTTGCTTAGTGTCTCCCTTTCCATGGCCCCTAATCAAATGCAGCTAATTCTCTGCATGTTCCCTAATCTCCTCTCCATACACGGCCCCTACTCACACCCAGCTAATACCCTGCATGTTCCCTAATCTCCTCTCCATACACGGCCCCTACTCACACCCAGCTAATACCCTGCATGTTCCCTAATCTC
>JAODJX010000042.1:5692153-5705583 GCA_026776945.1 Isichthys henryi
CTCTTTAGCATTGTAGCCATGGTCCCCTTTAGCATTGGTCCTCTTTAGTATTGTAGCTATGGTCCTCTGCGTACGGTACATGCTCCCGCACACCTGTCCTCACTGACATTGGGCGATGGCTGCGTTATGGTGCTACTGTATATTTATGTGCTTTAGTGGCTGACTCCAACCTCCCAGTGGAGCACAGAGCTGGAGCAGCAGGAGCTCTTGAACGATTTTTATTTCCTGTCACTTCAGTGATGAGTTTTGCACCAGCAAGAGCACCTCTGGTGCAGCAAACTGCAGGACGCAATGACAAAAAGCTTAATTTTAATGGGCAGTCGATGAGGCCCTTCTAGCTGGTTCATTCACCAGTTCAGGTTTTTGGATCTCCATCATACTCTGCGCTTTCAACCGTCTGAGAATTTCTTGACTGAAACCCTGATGGGGAAAAATTATGCCTTTTTGAGGAGCAACTGTAATGGCTTTTTAGTGAAGTTGTAAAGGACTAATCAGGCTGAGGAGGTTGTCCTGATATTTGTGTCACAGTGGTGCGAAGAGCAAAGCTTACTAGAAAGTTCCATTTCCATTCCTAAGGCATGGCTTAGCAGAGAGGAGAGCGCGCAGGGTTCAGCTGCTCAGTAACACTTTGGCTGCTCAAGGGGAAGTACACACAAGATACGCCTTGTGTTTTAAACATGGAAAGAGGTGAAAAGATACATAAATATCTTACAGCTATCGAGCTCCCGGTGCTGGGTCTGCCAAAGACATCAAGTTGTCCTTCGGTTCATTATGTTGACTTGCCAACCAGGTCTTTGAGGCGAGCACAGGTGTACATGGCGTGGTTGGTGTGGAAGGCCATGTGGAAATGGTCACATAGGGTCAGAGTCCCAGGCACTAAAATTTAAGGTACACAGCTGTGTGGTTTTAGAATGTGATATGGTGTCCTTTTGGGGGTAATATATACACTTTCAGCAAGACTGAAAGAGACTCCCCAAGATCAGCGCTCATTGATTCTCCATCCAGAGGTCATTTGTCTTTCACAGCTGTTTCATGAAGATTTCATACGTCCATGACCCCTAATTCATGAGATGCAATATTTGAAGTAGCTGTATCCAAAATATGGTGGGAATATAATTTGGTAGGACCATGAGTAACCAGTGTCCCTCTTAGCTTGGTACTCAACAGCCGAAGTTCTATATGAAGCTACCATGTGGCTTGATAATTCACTCTTAGCCAACAGTTTTGAGAAATGAACATAAGTGTATGCAGTTGTGCAATAAGAATGACACAAGTATTGGTTTTCACAAAGTTTGCGGCTTCAGTCTTTGTGCATCATTTCGTCAGATGTTTCTATAGTATACTGAAGTATAATTACAAGCATTTTATTGACAGTTACATTAAGTTTACGCAAAGAGTCAGTATTCTTTTTCAAGACCTCTGCAATTCACCCTGGCATGCTGTCAATCATCTTCTGGGCAAATCCTGACTGATGGCAGCCCATTCTTGCATAATCAATGCTTGGAGTTTGTCAGAATTTGTGGGTTTTTGTTTGTCCACCCACCTCTTGAGGATTGACAACAAGTTCTCAATGGGATTAAGGTCTGGGGAGTTTCCTGGCCATGGACTCAAAATGTTTTGTTCCCTGAGCCACTTAGTTATCATTTTTGTTCCATCACGTGAGAAAAAGCATGTTCATCGCCAAACTGTTCTTGGTTGGTTATGAGAAGTTGCTCTTGGAGGATGTTTTGGTACCATTCTTTATTCATGGCTGTGTTCTTAGGCAAAACTGTGAGTGATTCCACTTCCTTGGCTGAGAAGCAGCCCCACACATGATCGATCTCAGGATGCTTTACTGCTGGCATGACACAGGACTGATGGTAGCGCTCTCCTTTTCTTCTCTGGACAATCTTTTTTCTGGATGCCCCAAACAATCAAAAAGGGAATTCGTCAGAGAAAATGACTTTACCCCAGTCCTCAGCAGTTTAATGCCTGTACCTTTTCCAGAATATCAGTCTATCCCCGATGTTTTTCTTGGAGAGAAGGGGCATCTTTGCTGCCCTTATTGACACCAGGCCATCCTCCAAAAGTCTTTGCCTCACTGTGCGTACAAATGCACTCACACCTGCCTGCTGCCATTCCTGAGCAAGCTCTGCACTGGTGGTGCTCTGATCCCACAGCTGAATCAGCTTTACAAGACAGTCCTGGTGCCTGCTGGACTTTCTTGGGCATCCTGAAGCCTTCTTCACAACAATTGAACCTCTCTCTTTTGATCATCTGATAAATTGTTGATTTAGGTGCAATCTTACTAGCAGCAATATCCTTGCCTGTGAAGTCCTTTTTGTGCAAAGCAATGATGACTGCACCTGTTTCACTGCAGGTAACTATGGTTAAGAGAAGAAGAACAATGATTTCAAGCACCATCCCCATTTTAAAGTATCCATCTGCTATTATAACTCAATCAGCATGACAGAGTGTTTTCCAGCCTTGTCTTCATCAACACTCTCACCTGTGTTAACGAGAGAATCACTGAAATGATGTCAGCAGGTCCTTTTGTGGCAGGGTTGAAATGTAGTGGAAATGGGTTTTTGAGATTAAGTTCATTTTCATGGCAAAGAGGGACTTTGCAATTAATTGCAGTTCATCTGATCAATCTTCATAGCATCTTTAGTGTTTATGCAAATTGGCATCAAAAATATCAAGGCAGCAGACTTTGTGAAAATTTATATTTGTGTCATTTTCAAAACTTTTGGCCACGGCTGTATATCCTGTAATATTTTTAAAAAACCTGTCATGCTTTTCCTCGACTGATCCTAAAAATAATACACAGGCTGTATAATCCATATTAAACAGAAATACGTTTGCGTATCGTAATTTACTGTATAAAAGCAGAAGATGCTTATGCAGTTAGTGCAGGAAGACTGACTGACTGTCTCCATAAACTCATTTATTATAACGCAGCAGGATGCTCACCGCGGGAACTCGTCTATTGACGTTCACGGTACATTAAGAGATTTGTGAGAACCCCGAAAGAATGGGAAAACCAAAGCAAGATCCAGGAGTGCCATTAATGTTTGACTCACTCAGTCTTCCTCCTCTTGGAGGGATTTTCGTAACTCACAGACCTCTAAAATGCAGGTTTTATTTGGTTCCACCTCGGAGCTGAGGGACCGGGGCAAGGGTAGGGAGTCAAGGGCAACCTTCAGGTAACAAAACATGAGGAAGTGTGTCTTTTCTCCTGCTCTCAGTGGATGTCTAAAACTCGAGAGTAGCTTTGGGTGGGATGGAGATGAGATGGGGCTCAGATGGCACAGTCTTGCGACGCCTACAGTCGATACCAGACAAAGAGTTGGGCTCGCTGAAGCTGTCAAACCTGCACTCATTCCTGTCATTCTGTTTTACAGAGTGATTTGAGGTTGGAAATTATGCCGGTTATGTGAAATCGTGGTTACACAACTTAAAAATCACTAGCTGTTTGCGTAAGATGATGGGTACTTTGTCAGCACGCAGCCTAGAGTGACTTGCATACTTCTCGGATTCCACCAGAATCCCAGATACACAATGTCTGGAACACATTTGTCGGAATCTGATGCATTTATTGCCAGAAAGTGAGAATGGATTCGCCAATGATGTCAAAAGGCTTGGGAACGCAGTGAGGAAAGCAAAGTTAGGGTGGGAAATTCAACTGCTTGGGGTATTTATTTTTGTACAGCAACATAAAATGGAAAGAAATGTGAACTGTCTGGGCAGAGCTGTCAATGCTTTGCTTGGGAAGCTGTGATCCAGGGAATGTTGTGTGTTTGCTGGACTAATCAAGTTTAGGACAATTCTCAAGGGTACAACAGAATTTCCACTACACTCGAGTCTGGTTCTTGTTATTATAACCCATGGCTCATTAACCACAAAAGCCAATGTATTACCAAAGTAACTCATCTGAGTTGAATGGCCCAAAATTAATTATAGTCCTTCTAGACCCATCTAATGTATGTTGTCATTGTAAACAAAAACATTCAAACAAAAAGAGTCACAGGCAAATGCACGGTGGCAGCTGTCACACGTGGAAATGAGCCTGGGGAACTTGCTTCTGGGAAGTGACAGCATTGTGAAACGGACGGAGGGAAACAATGCAGAGAAACTCAGAGAATGGAAGAAGGCTCTGGACGGTCGCAGATGTTACAGATCTGATGCTTTATTAACAGCGTGAGGTGTGTTTGGAGAACTGTCTTCCAGGTGCTTAATGATGTTCTTGGGAAGTTTCATGCTGTCCAATGCTAAAGTTAGCCAAATAGATAATGAAACATGGGACCTTTCAAGTGATAAAGTGAACATGACCCCCTGGCAATGTTTTGGACTTGGTCATTGCCCCCCCTATTCACTTCTACTGCCTGCTGCTATTCAGCTGTCCAGACAAATACCGGCTATCCGGTCTGCTGTATAAACTCGAGCTTTGTGTATAATCCTGTGTAGGCGGCACTTCTGTTCTGTCATGTTTGTTTTCTGTCTCGTAATTTTCCACGGGATCACTAGACTTTTCCATGTCAGCTTCGGTTTCTATATGGTCTCGGAGAAATTAGGCCCTAACCCTGCACTTTTGAACGCGGTGGCCGGGCAAAAAGGCGGACATGAGAAGCAGTGTTTGATCGATTTGCTAGCGGCTGGCACCAGCTTTCACCACGACGGTAGTGCTGTGCTGTGGAGGCTGCTGGCACTTCTCCGGACGCCTCTGGTGATTTACGAGAGGACTCCTTGGCAGATGGCATCGCCTGTGTTATTTTAACCACAATGCCGCTACATATCCAGGGGGTCATGTTACTGGAACTGGGCAAGAAAATGAATCGCCAAGATGTATACCCAGAATTCAGTGCGTCAGCAGGGGAGTGATGTTACTATAATGCTTCCCCATGGAGCCCTCTCTGTTTCTGTCTACTGGTATATCGAAAAATAACAAGTTAAAGATTCGCTTTTCTTTTAGCAGTATTTTGTTTGCATGTGTTCTAACTGTAAATAGAGCTTATCTGGTCTTATGCGCTGTGTTGAGGACCATGAGCAGTGCAGGTGTCTGTGGTAGATGGTGGAGCAGCTGTCGAAGTGGGTTTTGGAGAGGCTGAACCACCCACCAAGCTTTCTCCCCCCACCCCCCAGGCTTATCACGTCATCAAAATGTATACTGGATGGATAGGCCTAAGTATGTTTGTGTGTGGTCTGCATGTGCACTGTGTGTGGTATGGTTTGGGTGTACATGCCTGTCAATGTGTGTCTCACACTGTATGTTTTGATGTTGGATTTGTGTGTGTTTGAGAGCTGCCTGGGCAGCCCCCCAGGAATGGGATTCTGTAGGTTCTCCAGTGATTAACAATGTCCCCCCCTATACAGTACATCTCCCCGATGCTGTTGATGGCACTTAATTTTTTTGTTGCAGTTTTTCGGGTGGATTTATGCGAATGTGTCCCGAAGGCTGTCTGATTAATGAACGCCGAGCTGTAGCAGGGAGACTGCAGGGAGATGTTTACGGATCGTTCAGTGCCATATCATTTTACAAAATGCTGCACAACTTTATGGTAAAGAGCTGCTTGGAACCAAGGTAACGGGAGCAAACACAAACAGAGAGAAGACTCTCCTGCTGCCTGCCAAGAAGAGCTGGCCTTATCAAATGTAGGGTTTGGCAGCACACACACACACACACACATACGCTTGTAATTATATCTTTGTGGGGACTCTTCATTCATTTCTGTGTATAACACTCTAATCCCAACATGACGACCTTAAATCCCACCCAGTCCTAACCTTAACCACAAGTAACCAAACACAATATGAGACTTGTGGCATTTTTAGTTTTTTGATTGCATTCACAGATCTTTGTGAGGACCTGGAAAATGGTTCCCACAATGTCAAAATAACCGGTTTTCATTAAATTGTGGGGAACATTTGTGGGGAACACACACACACACACGCACCCCACATGCCACATGAAGTGTGCCGGCTACACCTCCTCAGCAAGCTGCCTCTGAACACATGCCAGCTGTCTCCCGCTGCTTGGATCCCGGATTGATTTATGGAGGGGAAAGCTGAACCTAGGGAAGCTGGGAGATCCTTCGGCAGATGTCACTGTGGGCTCCCGAGGTGATTTAGTTAGCCTAGCATCCGCCGTTGCTCGGATGTGATTTTGGGGGACATGGCGGCGCTTCAGCTGGGTGCAGATGCAGCCCCATGGCCGTTGGCCACAGGAACTCCTGAATTCTCTTCCTAGAACCCAGTCTGCCCTCTCAGGAAGCTGGCTTATCGTTACGGTAGCCGATTGCCACGCACTAGCTGGGATGGTGGCATGGATTGTAGTGTGGCCAGAGGGTGTGTGTATTGGAAAACAGGCCCTCGTTAGCGTGGGTGCCAGATGTGGTGTTTTAGTGAGTTTAGAAGGCTTGTGGATGGTTGCACGACCCAGAATTGTTTGGGTGAGTCTGTTAGCCCTTTTCGCGCAGTTAGCCTAGTTTGGAGCCATTTTGCATTCCTGAAGTGTACATGTAAGCTGGCCGTCCCTATAGCAACAAACATGGCGATAACGACTTCTGTTCCATGTTGATACCCCATCCTGGGTTGTTCCCTACCTTGCGCCTGTATCCTCTGGGATAGGCTTCGGGCCCCCTGTGAAAGTGATTACAGAAAATGGATGGATGGATAGACGGATTGATGAATGGATGGATGGAAGGACAGACTTCTGTTCATGGACAGTGATGGAAGGATGTGTTTCCATGTTTCAGAAACTACTTAAAGTAGGCTGTATCCATCTGACCCTCCTCCCACTCCCCATCAGGGTAAAGGTGTTTTTTTGTCTAGTGACTGTTGGATCTGATGGAAAAGTGCTCAGATAAACCACATTATTGGTCAGTGAAGCTGTTTTATTTTTAGCTCATTGATGTTGTGGTGATCCGGGTGTCTAAGAATAGGAAGTGATGCTTCCTCGTATCATACCGAGCCCTTACAGCAGACACTTTGCATCCCTCGCAGGCCACACGGAGGCGGCTGTTTCATTGCAGGCTTTGTCAGGAGCCTTTTTACGCCGGCTTCCCTCTCCCATTCTCGTTTGATACGTTTATGTCGCAATATAATTGCTTCCAGGTGCTTCGTAAAGTCTCAAGTATAAAACGTGTAAGACGGCAGCCATTTTGAATCCCACCGAACCAGGGGGGTTGCGTCCATGAAATCCCAGTGCCGAAACTGGAAGTCAGTTGACTAGTTTAGAGGCACGAAGAATTTATTTGAGCGAATGAATCCGTCTGTTGAAATGTTGGGCCCCGTGTGATGAAAGGTGACCCCGCTGGCCTTTGCTCCTGGAAAACTGCTAACAGGTGGCAACAGGGGCTACGAGCCCTAATAAAGACACTGAGAAATGCCATAAGCATTCGGCTTTTTTTAACTTTCCTCAAAGTGCTCAGCTTTGTTGAGTGGTATGTAGCATAGTGGGTTTGGGGGGTCTGTGCTTGTTTCCAGAAGGTTGTGAGCTCAAATCCCATGGCAGGCGTAGTCATACTGCCGGGCCTGTATAAGGTCCGCAGTCTCTGACAGTTCTAGTGGTGCAGGATGCTGGCAGCTCCGGTCCGCTGAGAACATGTTTTCCAAACTTGTATGCTACTTTGGAAAAAAGTGGTGTCTGCTCAACAAGTAAACAGTATTACCAGTAAAATACCACAGCTGCTTGTTAAACAGCTCATTCTATAGCTGGACTGAACTGGGAATAATTACTCAGAATTGTGTTTTTCTACCTGTAGATTATTTGGGCAATTAGTAGGTTGTTTGTGTGCATTCTCGTTAGTGTATTAAGGTTCTTTGTTTATTTCCAGGAGTTCGGGCGAGCGATACGTATGTTTGAGCAACGTGTGAGAAGCTAGAGTGAGTCAGTTTGTCCGACTTAAGCTGAGTGAAAACAGACGTCTTCCACACCGACCTGGCTCATAATTGCTAGCATTTCAGGCCCTGAGATAAAAAAGTGACACCTTCGGACGCAGCTGTGAAACTAGCCTTCTGCGTTTGACAGAAAACACACTCGCCTTCTGAAGGCTGAGCAAATTGTAGGCTCTCTATAACGAACTGCTTGGTTTCTATGTGATTATGTAAGCTGCTATGAAGAGAGCGACTGTTTTGTTCACAGTTCACCTCAGGTCTTGCAGCAGACCCAAGGCGTGGAGAAAATCCATAAAGCCCCAAAGCTGACTTGCTTGATCAGCATGAGGAACCACCTGCAACCTCTCGGGGTTTGCTTAGAGGTTCTCCTCGACCTCTGTGGGACTGGAGACCCTGTGTCCAAGGGCTTGGTTGATGTCACCAGAGACGTAGCACACAGGGGGCAGGGGAGATGTGTCCCCCAGCAAATTATATTTGGCCTCATTCCTCCTGCCTATAAATAGACCTTTTCATGTAAATTGTTAGGGTTGTACCACCCCCACCCCCCCCAATATCAAAATCTCCTACATCTTTGGGTGTCACTGAGCGTCTATGGTTTAACATCCATGAGCATTATTTTGGATCTGAGGGTTTGGTTAGGGGTGGCATGGTGGTGCAGTGGTTAGCACTGTTGCCTCACGCCTCTGAGATCCAAGTTTGAGTCTCCACCTGGGTTACATGTGTGCGGAGTTTGCATGTTCCCTTCATGATAGGCTCCGGACCCCCTGCGACCCAGAAGTATAAGGAAAATGGATGGATGGATGGATGGATGGATGGATGGATGGATGGATGGATGGATGGGTTTGGTTAATGTCTGCTCATGTTCTTGTACAGGATTAGTTTGGGTTTAGGGTTAAGCATGCACATATAAACTTAACTTAGGTACAAACTTGTAAAGGTACAATCCTCAAAGTCAATGTAATGCTTTACATTAAATGCACCTTCATAATGCATTCATAGAACATCCATAAGCTGCACAGTTATATGATAAAGATTATAATCGTTATTCATATAATGTTTGTTATTAATTTATATCAAAACTGTTAATGTGATGATATTAAGGTATACTTACATGCTGCTTATGAATGTTCTATGATTGAATTATGAATGCACTGTGAAGGTGCACTGAATGTTCTATGAATGCATTATGAAGGTGCAGTTAATGTAAAGCGTTACCAAATTCTTGTGTCAGTTTTTTCATCTGCATGAAAATGAACAGGGCACAGTGTGTGAACCGACCCAGAAACTTATAGCAAGGAGGTTTGTCACAATTCAACTGCTCTTGTCTTTTTCATGGTTCTGCGTTTTCCTCTCTGTGTGTAATTAAATCCATCTTTGCTCTCCATTCATCATATGTTCATGCGAATCCTGTCCAGCCCTCCCCCCGGCATTATGCCTAAACATGGTGATATTTACCTCGTTCTTCATTCCTTATGGATGCTTGGGTGATAAAGGCATTTTATTTCTAACTCTTGCCACCATCAGTGTGTGGATTCTATTTGAAGTGAGTCTTGTTCTGCTTTCATATTTTGCAGGCAGCCCTGTTTGAAGGTTCTAAACGTTTTATTTAGCTCACGTGTAAGTTGTTTGTACTGGGAAAACGAAGCCTGTTGGGAAACCCAAGGATGCCACCGGAGATTTGGATAGTCACAGCAGGAAGAGGTCAGGACTCAGGGAGAGAACCGGGAGGTCACTCTGTTTCGGTCTAAAGTCCTGCTGCAGCAGTTGCCTCAGGCTCCGTTCCTGTTACTGATTAAAGGCACTGCACTTGGTGTTTATGAGGTGATTTGGTGGAGCTTTTCCCTACCATAGTGATTATAGCTGAGCCAAGGCTGTTATCAGGCCGAGCGAAACGCTTTTTTCAGCCCTTTGGAAGTCGTGTGTCATGGAATTTACTCCACGCACGACGGAAAAGCGGATTCATCCAGAGTTTCCTTCATAATAATCCTCTCTCTGAGTGGCAAAATCTTCATCCCATTGCCTCCATAGGCTCCTATTGAAGCATTTTAAGACATAAGAGCCTCACGTGATTGGCACTGGGTAGCCCTTTGATTTTCCGTGCCGGTTCACGCTTCCAGGGAACGCACACGGAGCGCACCCTGTGTATTTCTGGCCAGAAAGCAGTTTCCACTTCTTTCCATTGTATCGGACCTGACCATCAGGAAAAATAAATATCTAATTACTGCAATTAGCCTCCAGCTGCAGGCCTGAAAGGCTCCGCCTGGCCCTTGCGTGACCCTGATTTTGTGGGGATGTTTACCTGCGGTGAAGGTCCTGAGCCAGGAGGGCCCTGGTTTTCCTGTCTGGTCTCCTGACCAAAGGCCCCAGCCTCCCGGCATTCCTGGGATCGCATGCACAGAAGGACACATGGAAACTCAGGTTTCTGGGTAGCCGGGGAATTTAAATTAGCTGTTTAAGGAGAAATTGGTGAATAATGCAACATCTGCTTTGGAAAACTACTTCGTTTAAGCTGACTTAAGTCTTGAGTGTGTGTTTTGGATGAAGAAATGGTGCAGATGAGTAAAAAGAAGCAACAGATCTCACCGCATTCTCTTGTCCTAACTTACACTCTGACCACGCTCCATCCTGTTTATATCCCTCCCTCAGCCGCCTGCCACTTTTCTTCTATCCTGCTGACAGCTCATGGGAGTTTTACTTACACAAAAATGTTCTGAGGGCAGAATGAAAAATGATTGGTTTAGAGGAATAGCCAATCATATTGCAGGGGAGGAGGGTCTAAGCAACTAGAAGTGGTATTACCAACCAATCAGTTTCTTTGGCCCACCTCCTCTACAATCTGATTGGCTGTCTCTCTTAATCAATCATGTTTCATTCTGCCCTCAGAACATTTTTGTGTAAGTAAAACTCCCACAAGCCTGCCAACAAGCCATTGCCTGTAACACAGAGCCTTTCCAATCTGCTATCTTTGTCTGCATCAGTCATCACAGAGCCTCGATAGGCCCTCGTGGTCACCAAAAGGTCACGTTCCACCATTGCTGTCCCTGATGCACAGCCCCCTGGGATTTGTGGTTCAGACGGGTCTTGGTGGAATTTCACGATGGGCAGCCGGTATTTCAGGGGATGCGTAAGCATGGCAACAGGTGAGGTAGGATGACAGGCCGGCTGACTGACTTCGAACGGCACCTCAGCTCCCCTCCCAGCAGTGCCCGTGTCGTGACCCCGTTCACTTGGAATTCCAGCTCCGCCCTCTATGTATACGTGATGTGAAAGTCACGAGTTTATGATCTATATTCTCGCAGCAATCCCTCCAGGCTCCAACGGGCCATTTTCCGAGGTTGCCTTATTAGGGCATGGGAATCTCAGAACAGGTCACATCTCTTCCTGAAAAGAATGCTGCTTTATAGCAGCCGGAGTGTACGTAAACACTACAGGTGTGGCCATATTAAGGCACCTTTTGTGAGGCTTTGTTGGGCTGCCTTGGAAATTTACTGCTGGGTGACCTGCTGCGTGAGGTATGTGAGAATCATACAAGTTTGTGAGTATTAAGAGCAGCTTCCAGTCGCTTAGGCCTCCACGAGGGACGCAGTAACCCATTATGATCCGATCTTCATCACGCTAGCAGATTTTACCTGATTTTTATTTAGATTATCTAGTCACATAACTTCACCTGGAATGTGTGTCTGTATTCGGAAGATCACAGGTTCGAATCCCATCTTCAGTAGGCTAATCACATGACCTTTGGGCCATTGAGCAAGGCCCTTAAACCCTGAAATGCTTACGGGGTGATGGATAAATGGCCCGGTCCTGTCCTCTGACACCATACTTTACTGTCAAATGTGTGTGTGCGTGTTAAAGGAGAGAATGGGGAATATGTAAAAAGTAAAGCATTCCAATGTACCTGTAGTCATACATCAGAGAGCCCGCAGTTAGGCCCAGTGGCGCCTCTTAATTGCCCGTGCGTCTGATGTGCTCTGTGATGGACTGACATCCCATTCAGCGTCACCTACCATGTCAATGTGGCTTCAGGTTCTCCGTGACCCTGAATTGAATAAGCAGTCGGGCGGCATTTTGTTTTGGCTTAACAAAGCATATTTTTGAGAGTTGGTAATTGCTGTTGCAGGGTAATAATTAACATACTGGCACATTATCTTGACTTGAAAACAACTTGATTACGGATGTTTTCTCCCATGACGGCTCCCATGATAGCTACTAAAATGGCTGCCAAATAGCTCTTTACTTCTCCTAGTGCGCATCTTCCTCATTCATCTTCCTCTAGTTCGGTTTTGTCTCTCATCTTCCTCTGGCTCAAACTTTCTTTGGGTTTTCTTTGTCCATTTGCTTTGAAGACATAAATCGCCTTCGCTTCTGTTCTTGCCAAAATATTACAAGACGTGACACCATTCTCGGGGCCTCAGAAAGCCCCATTCTATGGAGCTGAGTCTCCCTGTTCCATTTCTCATTAAATCTCTGCAATCAACTCTTTCCTGTCTGGTGTGAAGGTGCCTCCTCTAGTGCACTCAGACAGAGAAGGATCCAAAGCACATTTTCAGGAGCTTGGGCTTGCATGGCTACAAAAGGATATCATACCAAAATAAAAAGCCATTTTTGTTTTACTTTGGTGATTTAATGTGATGCGCTCTAGAAAGCTTATGTAGGGATTTCAAAGGGAGCCCAAAACATATTCAGCCAACTGAAAGCTTAGAGCTGCTCAAATGAGAAATTCCTGATGCAGCCTGTAGGGGGGTGCCATCGAGCCTCTCCTGAGGGTTGGGAGGGGATTCATCTTATGCTCTCTGTGTGGCTCTGTACTGTCATGTGGCATGAATGAGCGCATTTCTTCCACTAACTCACAAGATGTGGGACATGCTGGGTAATTAATGTCAGTGCTGTGATATCAGGGCTGTAGGCCTCCTGCCTTTGAGACGTCCACTACGCCGTCACCATGCACTCCTGCTTGTGGACGCTTTGCAACGGGCAGCTAATACCACAGGACCTAGAGTCTGGGCCGTGACCCGCGGCAGAGCCGCCGTCGCCAGCACACGAGACCCAGCCCATCACGCTGGGCCTAGAATAAAAGTTGCTGGAAAATTCTGTACAGTCTCCCGAGTAACACTCACCTGCAGCAGGCACGATGTGAGCGATGCAGGAGGCAGCAACCCATGCGCTAATGCACTGGAGCTTGACATCAGAAGAATAACACAGGAAGGACTGTGATAAGACCGAAACAGCTACCACAGCCCCGGGGGGGTGGGGGTCCTGGGCGGGGCTGAGGAGATGTGGACATTCTAGTGATGCAGTGGCATCAGAGGATTCTGGGTAAAACATCCAATCAGGCGTGCAAAACAAGATGCAGTGCTATGCCATGTACTGGGAATAGAAGCTGTCAGTGACAGTTTTGGGGCTCCGTTACAGATAGCCTGCCCTGTCTTCACCCCACCCCACCCAATCCCAACCATACCCCGCAGCCCTGCCCCCACTGCCTCTCCCCGTTTCCTTGGGTGGTTTCCGGCTTCTTGTTTCCAGACAGTCCGTGGTGGGCGTCCGTTCAGGCTGCT
>JAODJX010000042.1:5707124-5720907 GCA_026776945.1 Isichthys henryi
CCCCCCCGCCCCCCCCCGCCCCCCCCCCCCCCCAAAGGGCCAAAGATGGGGCGTGAAGTATTTCTGGGAGTTGATAGTGTGTTCCAGAACATTCAGTCCAATAGACCCTGGGGCACGTTGAAATGTCACCCTGGGGAAGATAGGGGATCCCCACAGGAGAGAAACAGAGTGACAAATAAAGGGAGCCGAGCCTGTCACTGTCCCTGTCACTGTCCCTGTCACTGTCCCTGTCACTGTCCCTGTCACTTCGTCTCTCGTCCTGTCATTCTTGTTGTCAGGGACTTCTTATGCTTTGCGATGGATTGCGGAGTGTGAATGATGGCAGACGTCAGTGCTGATAGCGTCGCTCACGAATGCTGACAGGTACACACTGTGCCATAACCTGGGGCCTGGCCAAGGCAAAAGCCAGCTGAGCGGCTGCTATGGGCCTGGCCAACACAAGGGGGCCCCGTCAGCCCATCGGCTGTTTAAAACAGAGATACCGTGCTTTCACTGCCTTCCATTCCAGTGAAATGAAGCAAAAATACCTTGACAGAAAACGTTTGTCAGATTCGAGGCTTGAGTCTATAAAGCTGAGAGTCAGTGCCGGGTATGCCTACTTATGGTGTAGTACAACTAATTTTTGGGGGAAAACAAAAAATTTGCAGATATCAGCACAGGGGATACTAATGGTTCGAATTAGGCACTGTAGATGGAAAGACGGTTTAGATGAGATGTGGAAAGTCGGCTGTTTTGCCACTGAAACACATGCGGATGGATAGTGCAAAAATTTGTACTGCAGCAAGCCAGTAGGGGGCGCTTGTCCTGTGGTGGCTTCACTTTTTTTGATATCTTACGGTGTCTGATTTTTTTTACAGTTGATGGATCAACCTACCAGAGTTGAAAGGAAGATGACAAATGACAATTAGGTTAATCAAATTTTGTTTAGGGTACCATAAAGAGTTGGACCGACCCTGCTCATGGCCTGACCAATCCCACCCCCCCTCCCCCCCCGCCATGTTCCCTCATTTCCAGGATTGTGGTGCCTGGGCGGTTTGGTGCCCTCTGCTGGCGAATGTTGGATTTACATGTGGAGTAAAGTAACAGGTGCTGGCATGGGTATCAGGTTTCTGAGAAAGCTTTCATGGTGTTCTCGTTTTCACAGGGCCTCCAGCCTTCCTACTGCTATCGCTCCAGCCAAGGTACGTGGCTCTTCTGTTACCGTAAACCTAAATACATTTTATTGGGTGGGATTACATACAGATGGAATGACAGATACTGATTGAGTAATCAGTGAAATATTCAGCCGCTGTTACGTCCATTACCCTCAATAGTAAATGTGGTACTGGAATGTAAAATGGAGCCACAGGGCCTACAGCAGGAGAAGAATGCTCTTTAAGGCAGGAATGTTGGCATGGAAACACAGAGTGACATCACTAGGTCTCTACAGAATGACGTCACACTGTGGCAACAATGCACTGTGTGTTGGTGGAAGTGTTGCATGCTAGGACCACAGTTAACGTCTGACTGCAGGTGCTGATGTTTGTCGCTCTTCTCCCATGATGCATTGCCATTAACCATAGCAGTGTCAACATGTTACCCAGCACGTGTCCTTGCCAGCCGGAAGTGACAGCCTTGCATGTGTGTATGAGGTCCCTGCATGTGTTTACCCCCCCATGTAGGACGAGCCTCTGGAGCTTGTTAAACCCGTGCCCATCACCCGACCGGCTCCACCCAGATGTACGCCCACCACCCCCGCCCCCGGTGCCACCCACAATAAAACTGCCCGTCCCTTTGGGGGCGGTGACAGCACCAACGGCGCCATCTTGGCGCCAGCTCCCTATGTGGCTTCTATTCCCTCTGCATCTTCCGCCTTCACCCCTGCCATGGCTGCTCAGGGACCTCCCCCCCAGCCTCCATTCTGGACTGGCTCCGCCTCCTCCTCCTCCTCCCCCTTGCACGTGTCCCCTGGCTCACCCGACAGGGTGACAGTGCCCTGTTCCACCCCGGTGCCGCCACAGCCCTCCGTCTACAACACCCCCATCAACCTGTACTCCAACGAGAATGCCTGCGAGGTGGCCATGGGCCAAAGGCGGGGCCTGCTGGAGAGCCAGGGCGGAGCCATGCAGCACAATGGGTAGGTGTCGTTCTCCCCGCCCCCTGATTTTGACCCCACCCCCTGGCGGTGAGCCCACCCCCCCCTCACAGTGCTTCCTTCTCAGGTGACCTGCCGGCACCGTCCATCAGCCCAGGTATGTTTCCTGCCTTGCGGTACCACTGCAGACCGGGACACGTCTTCCTGACAAGTCCACCGATCTGACTGGCATTTATCTCTCCAGAAACAGAACCTTTATTGCAGTCCAAAAGGCTGTCTGGCAGCCCATAATAATCTCACGCGAAGAACGAGAGCCAGACATTGTGAACATGCAGCATGGCGCTGATTCCCCTCTGCGATGTCTGACATTCTGCTGGGCCGCCAACGTGCTGAGTCCATGCGTTCATGCATCGCATTTCTCAGGGGTTGCTGCACTGGACAGTGATTTTCTGGATGGTGCATTTGTGGAGGCTGACAGTTTGGCAGCACTGTAGACCCACACTGTCTTGGATGGCATCCCACCAGGAAGGAGAAAGAAGCTAGCGTGCATCAGCGCTACAGACCTCATGTGGTGGGGGGGGCGGGGGGAGGTGGAGCCTGTTGACCATGGCCCCCACCTGCAGAATCCCCCCCCCGCTCCACATTTTTGGGGTCAGGGAAACCTGATTCTTGAAGCATCATTGACACAGAACCAGTCAAAACTGGATTGAACGGGTCCCTGTGGCACCGAGCCAATCTGGTCAGCTTCCTGTGTCCTCGTCGTACCTTGGAGCTCTGCTGCCGGGGCCAGCCGCTTGCTGCCTGCGGCTTGTGAGGTTCTGGCACTATTCATGTGCGGGTCTCAGTCTGTTGGGGCCCTTTCTCCATGTCATGGGGTTCCTGCCTCCGCATTACGTGACTAATGCTCTTAGCAGACATTTGCCTCTTGGTTTTACGGTCATTTCTAGTTGCGCACGCGTACGGCATTAAATTTATATCCAGCCGATGGCGCTTCCAGTGCCGAGATGCTGCTTGGGGTGCATGTGGGTGAATTTATTGGGCCTCGAGTTTAAGGTTAGGTCTTAGCCGGCCCTGCAGTTCATCTACCACACTACAATATAAATTGGTAATATTAGTGGAGGAACGGAATCTTATGAACATCGGAATGAAGGAGTTATCAGTTCTTATTAATGTTTCCCCCTTCAAAGTCCGGCGGGTCGGCCCAGGTGAGGGGGTCCTCCTGGTAGCACTTTGTCGTGTCCGCTGCATTCCATTCTGCTGTCAGACGTGGAAACCTCTGTCCCCTATATCCTGCCATTGTTAAAATAATATCTTGCAGCTGTTGGAATGCAGACATGAACTGTAAAATCCAACCATATGCTCACACACACACACACACACAAGTCATGTGCACACATGGTGTCTGTCTCTCTCCTGTAGCACAGGGACACCTCTGAGACTCGTTTTTGTACATTTTTAATAAAATACTCCCAGTCAGGAATAACAGATTTGATAAGTGGTGATGCACATATCCTCTCTGCTTCACTGACTTCCGCTAGCGACGTCCTAAATTAGACACTGTAGCCTCGTTGGCCTCACCGACCTTTCAGGATATGAAGGGCTGCCAGGTTCATAGAGCCTCCAGATCCAATGTCAGAGCTACAGCCTCCAGGTTCCGTCTCTCCCGAGTTTTCAGCCCCCCCGCCTCCCCTATGGACCCTTCAAAGGTACGTAACCAGGAGTGCAAACAGTATTACTTTCTCTTCCAATCCCGCCTGCTCTTTGAAATGCCGTAATGGGGGGTGTGGGGGGGAGAGGGGGTGGCTTTGTGAGTGTCCCTCCCTCCTTCTGAAGATGCCGGAGGAAACAGCTGTCGTGCCTGTGAAAGGAATCTCCTGTGTGCTGTAAGCCAAAGACCATCTGCATGTAGGAGAACATGAGGAACCGGACCCGGTTCCCCTCGGTACAAGCCACTCCTGCTTTCAGCCGGTCTGCTGAAAGCACCTCATTAACCCAGTTTTTAGAAAGGCAGGCTGTAATTTACACTTTATGAACGCTGGCGGACAGCATTTCTCAGTGGTACAGCGACGGCGGCTGTCCAGCTTTCAGACCAGCAGCCTGCTGGGGGAGGGGTTGTAAATTGAAGAGCTGCCACGGTGTGGCGCCCGAGGGCCTGCGGTGGTGGGGAGGGGCCTGGCCTTGGCGTGAGTTGGCATGCGTGTGCTGTCTGAGCCTCCGGTTTCCCTGGGGCCTGCATGGGTGGTCCGAGCCGTGGGTCTGTGATTTCCTAACTGACCTGTGCTCCTCTCCCTCTTCTCTCTCTTTCTGTTACTCTCTTTCTCTCTGTCTTTCATCCCCTTGCGTCTCAAAGGCCTACACTCCAATCACAAAGTCAGTGGCCGTGCATTTGGGTGTTGTGACGTGTACTATAACACGTGTGCAGTTGTCCTAATACACACGCGAGCGATGCGCACAAGGGGGGCACTCCACAGCTTTGAGATGCAAGGCTGGAGTAGGAGATTAATTGGCCTGGTACAGAAAGGCCTTCTATCCAGACCTACACAGAACACCCTAGCCCGTCACATTGCAGGCCATGTAGTCTGCCGTGTCATCAGCGGCTTGACTTCTCATTGGCTTTTATGGGTCACATGTGTTGCTTGGTCACAATAATAGTAGCAGATAGTTCCTGATTCTATCCGAATGCTTGTGCAGTTATTGAGAGACTGAATGCACTTAGTGAATAAGATTGTATGTGACATTATTTGTAACTATGAGTGTATTAAATTTTGCTTGTGTTGAGTTTATTTTAGAGTATGTTTGAGTCTATATCTGTGTTGAATCTCTTTTAGGGTGAGATTATGTTTGCCGTGAGTCTGTGGGTGTGAGATTGTGCTTGAGTATCTGTGCATATGAAGTTGTGTGAGTACGCGTGTTTTTTAAAAGTCATGAATACAGCTTGTCACCTGTCTGCTTCTCCACACCTCCACCTCAAGACGGGTGTTTTGTTCTTAAATGCTCGTAATGATCTCCAGAGCGACAAAGCCAGCTTATATGTAACTCATACCAACGTCTATGAAAGCTGGTATTCATGAAGCCTTGATTTTAGCAAAGCTGTAGTGCCCCCTGGTGATGAGAGGTCAGAATTTCAGTTTACAAACTTCACTGAGGTGTGATACCCTCTCCTTTGGTGTCCATGTTGTCCTTGCAGTTAATAGCTTTGGTTGTTTTTTTGTGCTGTGAACAACCCTAACAGCTTTGTTGTGGCTCGTCAGTCGTCTTCTTTTTCTTCTGCATGCTGCGCTGCCTCGTACACCTGCTCTTTCATTCCTCTTCATCCATCTTCTCTTGTTTCTTGTCTTCTCCAGTGGACCCCAGAGCATTCTGAAGTGAGTATTGCCCCTGAATTTTTCTTTGTGGCCTCTCAGGTCACTCACACGCTACTAACAATGCCCTTTATCCACCTTCTGACTTTCACGCTCTGTCTCTCTTGTGTCTCTGTCTTCCCTCTCGGCGACCAGGAAAACGCCTCCAAGGTAAAACAGACTTTCCTTCAGCTGCATGTTTCTAACGAAAACATCTACTGTAGATTTATGCTATAAAACCCCACCAAACGGCTACTGTTTCATCATCTGTCATTCAGCATCAAAGCTGAACGTTACGTTAATAAAACTCAAGGACGTGTGAACATGCAAAATAAGGACTCACCAAACACACACAGACACCAGAGAAATGAACCAATATGTAAGTGGTTCAGTAAAAATACAAAACCTCCTAGTTTTATTCATTTAAGGGGATAGTTAGATGCAGGAGTGACAAGAAGTGGGATGAGATGCAGGTGTGATTTTTGCCGGCTATACTCTTAAAATAAAAAAAAACGTTTAAAAACGTCAATATCAAAGTCTGGTCTTCACTGCAAAGGTTTATGAATACATACCATGTGTCGATCAAAGGAGATTTCTGACAACCGCAGAAAAAGAGTTGCTGATATACATCAGGCTGGAAAAATTCACAAAACGATATCTAAAGACTTTGTGCCTTATCAATCCACTGTCAGGCAGAAAATGTACCATTGGAGAAAATTCTGTACTACTGTTACTAGAAGAATGTTCTGAGTGTGAATCGGGAATATACCATCTTATTTATGTTCGGCGAAGAACAAACACTGTTCTCCGGCATTAGGACCTCATCCCGACTGTGAAGCACAGTGGTAGCACAACACTGTCACAGAAAAGTGTACACCCTTGGTAGAGTTTTGTACCGCAAGGTACAAACTACATTAATTTATCCCCAATGGTACACAAATGTTTCCCGTAGTCCATTTCTACATCCTGAAAGGTACATTTATGTACAACTAGAGGACAGCAGGCAGACCCTTGAGGGTACATTCCAGTGACAGGAATTGTACCTTGGAAGGTACAAATTGGTACCTTTTTCTCTGACAGTGTATCGTGGTTTGGGGCTGTTTTGAAGCCTTGGGACCAGGGTGGTTTCACATCAGTGATAGAACTGTCAGCGCGGCAGCAAATTCTAAAGGGGTGAGGCAGGGCGTGTGCTCATGAACAGAAGGTGGGTCTTAAATCAAGACAACGGCAATGAAAACACAAGTCAGTCCACCACAGGACGGTTTAAGTGGCAGAAATTTTCCATTTCGCAGTGAGTCAAAGTCCAGAACTTAATCCAATATAAATGTTGTGGCAGGACCTGAAGTGTGGTGAAAAGAAGGCTCACCGAAGGGGTTTCTCTAAGGAGAAATGGGTCTAAATTGCTCATAGCTGATGTGTGCATTTGATCAGCAGTTCCCGTAAATGTTGGGTTGAAGTCACTGCTGCTCCGAGGGCGTGGTCACATCCTTTACCCAACAAAGACATTCAGTGTTGGTTCATTTTGATGAGTAGGTGAATGAAGAATACAACATTTTATGTGGACTTAGATGAAGATCCAGTCACATTTTAGACTTTAGACAATTCTAAATCGTTCACAAACTTTCTAGCACCCTGTAGAGCACAGCCTGGCCCGTGATCTCCAGCTAGCTGGCTTTCTCGTCGCAGTGTAAGAGGGTGTCATGGTGGGACAGATACGCCATGGGTTGTCAGTCTTTAGTCATTCAGCCAGATTGCTGCATATTGGTGCCGATTAGTGGTTTGCCAAAGTCAAATGTGAAATGTGGTGTAAAATGGAGTGGGATAGAATCATCATATTGTAGATGTAGCGTATTGTAGTTGTCATGGCGTGAATCTAGCGTTCTGTTACCGTCACGTTAAAGCTCATCATGTGCCTGACCCTGCAGGGTGCCCCGGAAACACGTCACGGAGACGGACATCCATTTCTACCACGTCCCGTCTCACAGCGATGCCAGTAAGAAGCGACTGATGGAAGACACGGAGGATTGGCGGCCTCGAACCGGCACCTCCCAGTCCCGCTCATTCCGCATCCTGGCCCAGATCACTGGAACCGAGCACGGTAAGTTCCATGGTGGCCCATTATTGCCCGCCCACCAATCAAACTCTGCCCCATCCTGCCCATCATTGCCCGCCTACTCTACCAATCACATTCTGCCCAGTCCGTCTTATCACTGCTGACCCACCAATCGCACATCAGTCTAGACCTGCTTATTAGTGCCCATTCAAAGATCATGCTCAGTATAGTTCATAATCATCTGAAGGTTGTAACATATCTGTAATTATACTGTGTAATGTCTCTATTTTAGAACAACCACAGCAGAAAGAAGTAGGAAAAAAGACAAAGTAAGTAAATGACTTTTAATATCTTGATGACACACCCCTTGCCTCGCATTGAAGTGTCCTTGTGATGTCACACAGCAGTTAGTCTTGAGAGCATTCTGGGAGTGCCAGGCTGCTGGGGACATGTGCCTCGTGCCCTCAAAAGCTACCAAGCTTTGTGCAGTGCTGGGGGAATGTGCTGTGAACGACAGCAGAGTCACTGCAAGTCAGAGAGAGAGACTGGATGTTCACCAAATAAGCATTGAGGGTTGATTTGAGCTGTTGACATTTGGGGGTGGTTCATGCTCAGTGCATTTTATTGGGCAATATCAGAGACTATGGTGGGGCGTGAGAGCCTCTGTATGGCCAGACAGTGCCTGATTTCACTGTCAGTAAATGTAGTGAGGCAGCCATTGGGGGGGGAGTTGAAATAGTGATTGATGGCAATGATCTTGTCTACCATCACTAATCAGCATGTAGGATGGTGTGTATAGAAAACAATTGACTGCACACCATGTGTAGGTTTTACAGCATCATGTAACTCTCATTATGAAGGCATGTCTGGGAGGTGGGCAGGTATGACTCATGGAGCATGAAACACAGATGCCTGTATTCCTGAGTTTGTATTCATCTCTTAATGGGGACAGTGTCCAGTTTAAACAGCAGCCTTACAGGGATGAAAGATGATGCGGAGACAAATCCTGGTCCCCACTGTGTGTGTGTGTGTGTGTGTGTGTGTGTGTGTGTGTGTGTGTGAGCAAAGGCTTGAGGTGCATGAGTGATCCTCTGCTTCTCCAGACGTGGCATCAACTTGGCCATTCACCCTTTCCTCTTCCTCCTTTTCTGTTTTCCCTTCCATTCTCCCTTTCTTTTCTTCCTCTCCTCCTTCCTCCACCTCCCTTGCTTCGCTGGGCACCAGGATGACCAAGGTGAACTCCCAGGTCATTGGACCCAAGTACACCAAGCTCCGGGACTGGCACCACGATGTCTCGGCACGGGTCCTCAATGTCCAGTAGTGCCCGCTAGCCCATCGTCCATCACCCTCTGCCAACTGTAGTCATGCCCTCGCCCCCATATTCCCCCTCCCCCATCTCTCTCGTACCTGTACCCCTATTTTTATCTTTCTGTTTTATTCCAAACATAGCAGGAGAAACGGTTTGACGTTTGTACACACATTATCTTGGCACAACGTGACACATTTTCCCTTGGAGGTCTGTCATCCCTTGTGCCGTAAATCACATGGACGAGCGTATTATCCCTGAGGAGGCATAACAAAAGGCAGTAAAACAAATAAACAGCCGGGTGGGCGAGCTTTCTGAAGGGACGAAGCTGCACTCCGCCCGCCATCACCCCCCCTCCCCCGCTGCGCTAATTACAGGGTGTCTCCCCTAATATGTCTGTCACTCGTTTCCCTTGTAAGGACACCGTCTGTTAAAGCTGTTTACAATAGCGATCAGGAGAACAAAGTAGCCTTCACTGGTTAGCAGCAGCTAAAAAGAGAAGGCAAGAAGAGAAAACTGGCGCTAGCTGGGCTTCCTCTGGTACCGTCGCACTGTGCTCAGGGCTGCTTGTAAATGCATCATTCTGCTAGTGCTGTACGACTGTTAGAGATTTAACAGGAATGTCATGGAGGTGACAGCTCTGCTTGTTCCAGTCAAGCATTGATATCTTTCAGAAAGGATACCAAAACACGTCAACTAATAAATACCAAAAGGTTTATTTGATTTTTTTTTCCCACCCTCTCATAGTTCCTGGTACTCCATATAACCCATAGCCTGAGAAGGTTCACGTCAGGGATGGAAAGTTCCAGTCCAAAAAGTACAAATGCAGACTGAGATTTTGGTCAGTCAACCAGCTGAGTATAAAGAGTCACGTTCACGGAGTACTCGGCTGGTTGATTGAAACAAAATCTTGATCTGGATTTGAACTTTCTGGACCTGAACTTTCCTCCTATAGAGCAAGGGTTTTCAAAGTCTGGACCACAGTCCAGATGTGGACTGAACCAGAAGTTAATCCGGAGCCAATCGATAATAAGTTACACCATGTGAATCAATATGGTTAACGTAAAAAGACGTAATGTGGTTTGAAGTACAAAAAACTGTGTAGAACCACCAAACGTAATAAACAGACACATAACTCCCATGACAGAGAGTCGAAACAATCAGGGACCGTTAATAAGTTTCCATTTCTGATACGTATTGATGTCTATATTGAAAGCTATTGTCAATCCATTAAAGTTCATGAAATGCTGTTTTGTTATTGAATACTGTCCCGAACCTCTGACATATGGCTACCATTAGCCCAAGAGTCTTAATAAAGCTGAAGATGTCCTTCTGTGAGAGCCCAGCCAGCTTCAGTCATCGCAGACACACAGACCAACCTTGCGTTCGCACATTTCTGAGGACTGCCACAGGTGACGCGATGACAGTGGCTGATGCAGATGATGATTAGTCAAAGCCAGCTCCGGCTTTTCAGGGGCCCAAAGCAAAGTTTTACTTGGAAGGCCCCTACCAGGACAACTTATGATTATCTCACTTCCTCCACAATGCAGATAATTTAGGAGCCCGAGGCCCTAGATGCGACTCTGATCATAGCTCTGCTGGTGGAAATCGATGCTCCCCCCATGCAAAGCCAGGTGGGCGGGACATCACACAGTTGACAGTGTTGAGTGACAGTGTTGGGCGGAATGAAGTTTGGTTAAGCTGTCTCTAAGGGGTGGATTTTAGTGAATGTGAGGTATAAAGATGGGAGAGTAGAGTGCATTAGAAAGATGCTTGGGATTGGAACCACCAACCCTGGAGAACTAGAGATGAGAAGGTATGGCACTGGACCTGCACAGTGGAAGGTGACAGGATGTGTCTCACACACATAACGCCGAGGACTGAGAGATGAGCGGAGAGGGTGTGGCTATCACAGAGGGCGGGTCTACGACTGGTGCCCTCTGAACTGGAGCCTTGGTACGTTTGAGTTTGCTAATTTGTTTCAAGCTGCCCCTCCACCCTCCAGGCTTTATGTTTGCACCTTTTAGTTAATGCTAATGGATAATCAGGCTGAATTTTAGCAGTTTGGTAACGTAATCTGTAACGTGGTCGTTTCAATAAAGCAGTCTCTGTCTCACATTCGCTCCTTTTCTTCCTGATTTTTTTTTCTGCTGTCCTCTTATCCATCTGTCCTTCCTTCCTCATTCATTGATACTCCTGGGAAGATTAGACAGGGAGTATTCAGGTCAGGTCCGTGCACATGCTGTGAGCCTCCAATCCCTATCCTGTCCGTCACTCCACTCCGTTGTCACATGTGCTGCGAGAATCTGCTCTCTGGTAATCTGAGCTGCCGAGCCAATGAGCTCGCTCGGCCATGCTTCTGACCACTTCTTTCTGATTGGCTGTGGGTGAGAGTAAGTCCTGATATGGCAGAGTTTGTTCTACCCAGAAATTCAACGAAGGAATGTCACTGCTTATAAATCTGTTGTATTCTGTCACATGATCCTCAAGGTTCCCTCCCTAGCTGCAATCACCTCTAGCACTGTCATGGTCGGTGTCATATTATTCATCTTCACAAGCATTCCTGCCATGCTTTCCAGCCTCCTCTGTCATTCCCAGTACCACCCTTAGGGGGCACAAACAAGTTCAGTTGTTTCAGACGATGGATTAGGACTGAAACATAAGCCTGACATCTGCAATCTGCAGTCACTAGGGGGCGCTTTAGAGTAAGAAATAAACCAGAACCAGTGACCCTCTACCACAATTGCATAATCATATAATCACATAAGCATTAATGACTGGGGGGGTCTTGAATGTATTCACTCTGAGTATAAACTTTTTCATAAATCAGATGATGATGTCGACATTTTGTCGATTTGCGATATGTCTCTGTGGGCTTCCTACTGGAAGCCCCTGTTTTGGGGTCCAGAAGGGACCTGGATCCAGGGGTTTGAGGGTCTTCCTACAGTGGGATGATCTGGAAGAGGTAGTAGCCAACCACTACCAGGCTGCCTCTCCTCCACCACGGATGCTAGACTCTTACCTTACTGCACCCCTGCCTTGGCACATAGACTGCCCTCTTCCAGCTGGACATCTGCAGTAGCTGCTGCGGAGACGGCAGGCAGTGAGAGGCAGAGAGACCTTCCAGTGTGATCTGAACTTGTCCTGCCATAGCATACGGAGCCATTTCTGTCCGTCCAGATGCTAACAGCGGGCGTTCTCAGGGCAGTGGTGCATTGCAGAGCGTGAACTACGCTGTGAACTTTCTACCAGATGTCCCGTGCATTTGATCACGGCACGTGATCGCCGGCGGGATCACTGTAAAACAGAGCTCCGTCCTCGGCACATGGCTCCGCCCCCAGCGATAACACTGCCGCCCAGTACTGTTGCATTGGATCTCCGTTTACTCCTCTTAAGCTTCATCATATCTGAGACAGGAAAACTCCAATATAAAAAAGGAAGGAACACTGATACGGAACACGAAGCAGATCTATGCCAGCCTACGAATCAGACTCTAACATTGAAATTGCAGAACTGAGCCTCTTTGACGGCACTGAAAGAAAAAAAACCGGACACTGATACTTGATATTTTATGACTGTGATCCGTGAATAACACAGACTGCAGCAGTGCCTGTAACAGTCCGGATTCCCTCTGCACCTCACTGATACCGTGGTTGCCAGACAAAAGCTCCTTATTGATTTGTAGCTCATCAGACTGGTCATGCTGTATTTTGTCCACATTGCCACTAGATGGCATCAAACCCTTGTATGATCTGTACATCAACACGCTCTCTTCCAAGCACAGTACCGAGGTGTAATTTAAGGGCCGTCTTATTAGTTGACAAGCGCTGGCGTTCTAAACGATTACTTGAGGTCACGAAATATTTTCACGCATTACTCTGAGGGATTCTGCATACCTTTCCCTGTTTTTGATATTCACTGACCTGTTTTAGCCCTGTTTTTACTTGCTTGACTTCCCTCTGCCTTTCTCCTCTACACACCAGACCTGTAACTCTGCTGGGCACCTAGCCACGCCCCTTCCGAGGTCACACCCATGCCTCTGGCCTTTGGCCCAAAGGCCCTCCTGGCCCACATTTCCAGTAAGATACATGCTATCTGGTGATCAAAGCAAAGCACTAAACTCCATGGTTTAATTTTCACGTTAAATTCGCATCCATGTTAAATTCTATATACTGTAAATTACCCCTCTCCTGTCATGGTCGCTTTTCTACCGAGCCCTTTGCTCTCAGTACCCTAATCTGAAGTTACCCCACAGAGAGGTCTCCTATATGGGGTGATCGCCTGTCGATGCGAGGGAAGGTGACCTGTGTGTCATTCTACATGATTATTTTGATTGTTGATTGAGGCTAAATCCTCCTTCAGCTCAACAAGTAGAGCATTGTGTTGACAACGTGAAGGCTGTGTGTTCAAATCCGTGTGTGAATTGTAGTCTTTATCCTCTCATGTAAATTCCTTTATAGAACAGTGTCAGATAAATGTAGATGTTTTGTACAGCAAATAAAAGTCCACTCACAGACAGACTGGTGTCTGAGAATAGTGTGTTCATATCCTCGCGGGGTGGGGAGGTTGATTAAAGCCGTGTCTCGCCCCATCTAGATTGGTGGATAAAGCAAAAGTGCCTGCCCCCCCCCCCCCAGGGGCTGTGGGAATGTCACTGGTCCTCCAATGGGTTCACTAGTGCAGCAGTGGGTGGGGCCGCAGCGAGCGTGACAAATCCGCTGTCCCTCTCTATGCACACGGGGCTGCCACTGAGTTGTGCCGTCATGGCAACGGCAAAGTTATGTCTCCATGACGGCGTGGTGTGCCAGCCATCCCGCTAAAATAAGCTGGCGGGAGTGGCGGTCTGGCCGAGTTCAAACGGCGCCGTATCTCAGCCGTGTGGGGGGGGGGGGGGGGGGAAAGCCGGGGGGGGGCCGTTTTTGGGGGGGCCGCGTGTAAAAACCCGGTGTGGTGTTGCGGGGGCGAGGGCGCACCCGGGGGGGGCCCAGCGGGCCCACCCAACCCACCCC
>JAODJX010000042.1:5766465-5783625 GCA_026776945.1 Isichthys henryi
AGCGGGCCGGAGCCTTTAATCTCCGTTTATGAATCCGACAAACAAAATCGCTTACAACAACAAACATCCAGACACTTAACCGCCTCCGGCTGCTCGGGGAAGTGCCTGACGCTGGCTTGCGGCTTGCCGACTTTGTTTGTGTTATAATTTAGTTGGCCGCTGTTAGTTTAATCTTCAGATGAGTTCTGCCTCGTTTATGCGCTCGTGATAGCACACTGGTCTGCCAGGAGTTTTCCAGAGCGACAACGCCGACCGCGGCATCGCTGTTAAATGTGCCGTACAGCTCCGCTCAGCCGTTAAACTCTTGTGTTTTTTTTCCCTCCACTAATCCTTTTCTTACGGTGGTGGTTGGAAGAAAAAAATCAACTCGAGCCTGGCGAGCCCTTACAAACAGGGTCACCATTACTGGAAGGCCCGGTGTGAGGTCCGTACTTAATCAGGAGCAAGGAGCCCACCCCTCGGAAAACGAGGCTCTCTCCCAGCGACGGCTCGCTCGCGTCCTCGCGGGAAGCCTGCGAAAGGAAGGATTTGTGGGTAATCCCACCATGATCCCTGCAGAAACAGGGCAGTATGGAGTTATAGTTCCCCTCCCCAACACCCCACCCTCTGGCGCTAGTCTGTCAGGCTCCCACCTCCAGTGAAAACTGACACCCTGACAGAGTCCGAGCCTCTTTCCCTGGATCAGTGGGAGGGGCAGGGCTTTGGGGAAAACGATACCTTACAAGGGCGTATCGCAACGCTGTCAGTGTTCAGTGCCGTCCCGAGGCTGCCTGCTCGGGGGGGGGGGACAAGTGCTGATTTGTACACGTTTTGTGTTTCTGAAGCCGGGGGTTTTGTTTAGGCTGCCTTGTCAGAGTGTCACTTGTCATCGTTATTAGTGCGATTATCCACCCTGCCTTCATTTACCAGCTACTACTTATGTAATCCAGAGTCTGTCTTGGGAACAGCAGGACCTGCAGAGGGGTACACATGCGCACACACACACACACACACACACACAGACGTGTAACTCAGGGAATGTGAAATTGGAGCACTCGCAGGAAATCCGCTCCAGCGCAGGCCAAACTGGCCCTTTTGCTTTACATTATACGCAAACTTGGACCTTTACTAAACAGTAACAGGTTAACATTCTGTCGCTGCTGAGCCACCGAAGAATCTCCTGAGGTCCATTGAACGGCATTCAGTCATCTGGGATGTTCTTGAGGCCACTGGGACCCCCTTTGGTGGCATCGTCAGCGACCTGCTTGCAAAGTTTTCCTAAGAAGCAGCCAAGTGCGTCTGATATGTGAGAACTAGGAAGAAAAAAAAAATATATATATATATAATCTGTACAAATTTGTTTTGTTCTGTTACCTTCTTCAGACCCATGAAAAGGTTTGGAATATGTTCCGACATGGATTCGCACCGGAGAGGAGACCACGATCAGCGCAGGAATAAGACGTCCCGGAGTTGTTTGCGTTTCCGTAATAACGTAGTTTGACGGGAAACCCTCATCTCTGTGACGCCTCTTTGATATTTGACACTGGGTCCTAATTTCTTATGTCTAAAAGCTTGCATTAAAAGCCATCCAGCGCGGGTAAGGTTTCAAGAATTGTAGGGTGGGGGGGGGGGGGACATTGTTTTTTTTTTTGTTTTTTCTTTCATCTGGGGAAATGCAACACTTTTTACTTCATCATTTTGCGGCTCATTTTTTCTCATTAAGTAAAACTCAACTGATGAACATTCACTTCCAACTAATGATCATACGTATGAATGAGGGCACTGGAACAGTGATGTAATCCTTCGTTGTTTCATTAATGAAATGGTTTTTGTGCAGCTCATCCACTGTGGCACAAGGCTGGGGCTGCATTCTGGATGGGATGCTAGTCCATCGCAGGGAAAATACATTTTACATCTGTAAGTGACATACAGGTGGTACATAAACATGCATTTAAACATCTAGGCGTGGAGTAGTCGCTGGAGCATAAGGGCAGCTGGTCTGAGCTTCCAATGAAAGCCCAGGTATGGGTGTAAGCAGCGTTGGAGCAGGAGCTATACAAGAACTTCTAACAAACCAAGAATCTTCAGAGGTGCAACATTAAGAACATTTACAGAATGTAAGGAGACATTATGCTTGTGGAGGAGCAGAGTCATGATCTACTGCCAGTTTAGGGTCAATGTGGAGGAAGCCCAGGTGTCATAGAAGAAACATGACAAGTCCAAACACCCAGAGAGGAGGTGGGAGTTGTTCCCCTCGCCCTCAAGGCGTGAAGTAACAGTTGTACGTACTTAGCTACTATACAGCTCCATTGATCAGTCTGGATCAGCGCTTTATTGTGTATTAATCATTAAGCAAATAGCACGGGCATGCTGTTGGCTTTTTGTTACAAACACGCATCGAGCTTGCCAGCAGTTGAGAGCTCCGTGAAGTTTTACTGTAGCTTTCCTGACACTGTAACTGTGAGTCCGTCCTGGATCGGTCACGGGGTGTTCTACACGGAGCCCCCTGGTAATGGCATTCTGTAACTGCCCATATCCAAAACAAGGAAGGGGGTGCAATGCAGGCTTTACCCCGAACGGGGTGCCAGTCTGTGATTCCCCAGAGTCCCCCCAATGCTGCATACAGTATGTTTGGACTGTGGCAGTAGCCCAACTTGCATGCAGTGACTCGCAAAATCCATACGCATGATTTGGGGACAGTGGCAGTAAAAATTCTGGTAGTTGCTGGGCACCTTGTTGGCTCATGTCAGTCTCGTTGTCGGAGTGGCGGATGCTGTTGAGAGGTAGCCCAACAGCGTGGAGGCCTAGTCGTGTGACTCCGCCTTCTGCTGGGCCGTGTTACATGAAAGCCGCACTTTGATCAGCTCGTTTGGCCATGTTCTGTCTGGTCTGTATCGGATGTTTGTTACTGCTCTGCATTTGCGAAGGTCTGGGCGGGTCCTTGATGCCATACCGTCGGATTTGTTCGGGTTTAGGACTTCTGGAAAAGGTGGCACCCCCTGGTGGGCTCTCTGGCTGATGCATGACAACACAGCCAATCTGGGCCCGGGACAAGCCAACCGACAGCTGTTCCGGACCCCCAGGCTCTCTGGTTACACAACATGGCAGGACTCCTGCTCGCCTTCCTGCAGACAGGGGGCCCCACCTCCGAGCTCTCCCGAGTCCTCTCAGACCCACAAAATGAAGGGGGGGATCTGTACAGCCACCAGAATTTAAAGTAGCAGCCAAGATCTAAACTCATTTGATTTTCCAATCGTGAGATATTTTACTACCCGGTTGATTGCTCTGTTCAGCAAACATTGGAAACTAGTGTGACATTCCATTCCCAAAGTGATGGTCCAGTGTTCACACCGAAGGCCAAATGATGAGCTTTAGGTCATGAGCTGCTGCCACCGGGGCACAGTAATTTGGATCTTGGAGAAACAGGGTGGCTTTGTTTGGTTGCACAGGGGATCAGTCTCAACAACAGGAGCAATAATAATAATAATATTTACGAGGGGGGAGCAGGGGGGTAAATTCACTGGTGCGTTGGGGGTCGTTCAAACTCCCCAGTGTTGGTCGCCAGAGTGTCAGAGGATTGGATTTCAACATTCCGGGGCCTTATTTAGCCCTGACATGCCGCTAATGGGCGCAGACCACTGACCGTACACTGCGCCAACCCCTGTGTTTCACTGACCTCCAGGGGGCAGCGTTCTGCTTGCTGGCTGCCAGCAGGCCTCATGGCGGCCTGACCTGGACGGCTCTCCAGATGCTGTTTTACAATTTACGAGGGGGGGGGAGAGAAAAAGCCCCCCGTTACCCTCCCCCTTCGACAGTCAGGGACGGTAAATTACCCAGAAGATTTATGTGTAACCCCATGGAATATATTTTATTTCGCCTGTTTTATTTTCTGTGATTTGGAAGGTGTGGAATCTCAGGGCATAATAACAGGCCTGACGTGTTCAGTTTGTGAGCAGCTGAAGGGAATTTCTTGTGTTGAGAGTTTGGTAAATATTGCTTATTGCAGAAATACCCAGAAAAGGCTTTTAAATCCTTGGGGATGTTTGGTAAATGACACACCCCTTTCACTAAGTAGTGCCTCTGATTTGCACCGATTTCACTGATGACGTGTTTGGTCTTCGGTTCATGTGAAAGCAGAGGCACAGTGTCCTTTAACTGACAGGCATTTTTTCTTGTTCCCATTGCAAACTGGCCATAGTAAACCTCAGAGAAAATAAATTGGCTCTCTACAGGTCCTTACAGTCTGAGCCAGCAGCGAATGCAGGGTAAACAAACAGATAAACAAGCAATGAAAAAATATTTGGAAAGTGCAGCTCCACCACACAGAGGGACGTGTGTAATGACCAGGCCATCAAACTGCCTTTGCTTCCTGGTTTTGATGTCATTATCCGATCAGCTGCAGGGCAGCGTGTCTGGGACATGGCCGTGACCAGGGGGTGCAGGAGGTGAGCTGTCCACCAGGCCTCCTCCCCCCCCATCTGTCTCCAACGGGAAGCGTATATTGCCTGTTGGAATTAGCAGCTTGGCTTCAAGGATGGCAACCCCTCCTGCATGTGGCCCGAGTGTCCCGGTCTGTGTGTGTGTGCGTGCGTGCGCTGTGATTCCCACGTCCTGCTTGCCGATACCCCACTCCGGCTGGCCGAGACAAAGGGAGCATTGTGGCAGCGGAGCGTAACGGAAGGACTGCCTGTAACACGAGCGCGCCATGTGTCAGTGAGCCGGCGGGCGGGCGGTCTCGTTGCAGCACCTGTCCCAAATCCACACGAGACACTCTGCCAAGACCCAGGCCGCAGGGACCGGCGGCCAAAACCTACTGAGTGAAGAGCAGGCGGTGAGGTTTTAATCCCTGCTTGGGCTGAGAGACGTTCCTAAATAAACGGAGTAACCCTAGAGGCCGCTGTTCCATGGCCTGGATTCACAGTTCCCGAGTGCCTGCTCTGCACCTGTGGGGCAGAACCCCACTGGGCTGGTCCCGGGTGGGCCCTGAGTTGGTATATCCTGAGGGGATGTGTCCTGTATGGGCCAGACTTGAGTGGGCGGGTCCCAAGTGGGAAGTTCAGGGCTGGACATGTACTATGAAGGCGGGTCCCGAGTGGGTGGGCCCCAAACAGGCTGTTCCTGAGTGGGCAGGTCCCTAGTGGGCAGATCCTGGGTGGGCTTGTACCGTGAAGGCTGGTCCCCCGTGGGCAGGTCCCAAGCAGGTTATTCCTGAGTGTGTGGATCCCGAGTGGGTGGATCCCAAGCGGGCTATTCCTGACTGGGCGGGTAACGATCGGGCTATTCCTGAGTGGGCGGGTTCCAAGCAGGCTATTCCTGGGTGGGCAGGTCCCGAGTGGGTGGGTCCCGGGCAGGCTATTGCTCAGTGGGTGGGTCCCGAGTAGGGTATTCCTGAGTTGGTGGATTCCTAGTGGGCGAGTCCCAAGTGGGCTATTCCTGAGTGGGTGGGTCCCCAGTGGGTGGGTCCCGAGCAGGCTATTTCTCAGTGGGCGGGTCCCAAGCAGGCTATTCCCGAGTGGGCGAGTCCCGAGTGGGCGAGTCCAAAGTGGGCTATTCCCGAGCGGATGGGTCCCAAGTAGGGTATTCCTGAGTGGGCAGGTCCCTAGTTGGCGGGTCCCGAGTTGGCGGGTCCCAAGCAGGCGGGTCCCAAGCAGGCTATATCCTGGTTGGGCGGGTCCCTAGTGGGTGAGTCCAAAGTGGGTTATTCCTTAGTGGTCCCCAGTATGTGGCTCCCGAGCAGGCTATTCCTATTGTGCAGGTCCCAAGTGCGTTGGTAGGCAGGTCAGCCATGGAAGCTCGAGTCTGGGATAAAACTGCAGCCCCCCACATATCATCTGTGCATGTGTCCGTGTGTGGACAGTGAGAGCATGTTTGGTCCAGAAGCAGAATTTTTTGCTGAAGGATCTTCCCAGTCCCAGCAGCGTACAGCAGTTCTGGATCCGACAAAAATGTTTCACATAAAAGACGAATTTAAAATGAAATCCTAAATAACACGTTTTTTTCCATCTGGAAGGGTCACCGGGGAAGGTCAGTTTACTCATCATTACCATGTGAGTGAACTGTTCCGGGCTGAGGATCCTGCAGTCTGATGAGGGGTTCATTCCGGGCTGCTCCCCCCCCCCCCGCGCCGCCTTTGTCCTGTTGTCTGTTCCTGCCATCCCCTTCTTTTCCGGCCTAGCAGCTAAGGTCCTGCGCCGGAGTCAGAACCAACAAACCTGCGGAAAAACAGCAGCGGGGAACCTCACGCTTTTCCCGAAGGGCCGCAGCCGACTTCGTGTGGCGTTTTGTCTTCTGCGTCGGCAGAGGGACACCTGTGGGGGGGGGGGAGGGATGGGGTGCCACTGGAACATCTGTGGTTAGAAGAGGAGAAAAGGTGAAATGCAAGTCGAGACACATATTGGCTGGTGCACAACTGGATTTTTGATGATTTCCTTGAGTCTCTGGACCCCTCGGGAAGCACGGTCACACCCTCGTGGTCTTCGCAGAATACGGACTGTGACGTACTTCACGCATGCATGCGACTGATGGCAGAAAAAGCCTCTTTTTGTATGTTTTAATGCCGGGGAGTTTAATAGGATTTTTTTCTGAGTTTTCTCTGTTTTGCAAGATAACTCACACTGGGTTGGGAAGTAGACGGATTGTGGGTTTAAGTACAAAGACTAGCCCTTGTGATGCACCCTGACTGTGCTGTTTAATATACGTCACTGTGGCTGAGGTCAGGGTTCATGGAGACGACAGTGTTTGCCTCCTCAGATCTGAACATCCATTAATTTGGCCATGATTCTGCAATCATCTTAAGCTCAAGGTCCGTGTCGCATGTTCACATGGTGTATATTGCTTATGGCGTCACTCTCGCAGCATGTGTGTGTTTGTGTATCTGTTTGTGTGTGTGCGCCCCCCCTCCTCCCCCACAAGGTGATGTCCCTATGAGGGAGGGGGCCGGTTTGTGGGCTGGCTGCCCGTGGCCCTTTCCTGTCTGTAGTTCAGAAGGAGGTCTGCGTGCAGTCTGTGGTTTGGCACGGACCTGCATACAGGGGTGTGCGGGGGCCGTTTGCGAGTTCATCCCCCGTCACACGGACCGGCCAGCGCTGCTTTGACCCCTCCCCGCAGCGAGCCGTCGCTTGGCCTCCAAGACACCCGGGGCCTTACAGCAACCCTGGGTGGCCCCCAGTCTGGAACATTCTCTTCGGAAAGGCCTATTTTTCAGCATTGACCAGCTTCTCTGTTCCCCACTCGGTGTCCTGGCAGCCATGAGAGACCCCGTCATGGCCTGCAGGGGTTAAGATGAGCGCCCCCTTCTGGCTGACCTTTCAAACAGACGCCGACCGTACGGCACGCCATTGGTGCTGTGTTACATCCCCACATGCCGTAGCCTCAGGCAAATCCTTGCTCATCTGGAGTCCCTTTTAAGAGGCTCTGCCTTTTATGGCTGATTTACGACTTGCAGGTGAGCGGAGATGCTAATCTGGCTTATTCAGGGAGGGGGGGTCCAGGTGCTGGTCCAAAGAGGACAGATAGGTAGGACTCCTGTGAAGCTGCAGGCAGTACTTCCACTCTCCTGTAGGGGGCATTCTGGAGGGGGGGGGTGCTGTTTTCTGGATCATTAATCACAGCAGTAAATGAGCCACATTTGCCTTAATTTAGCAGATGCTTTGTGCCAATGTGACGTACAAGTGAGACACGTAAACATGCACACGGCTGACACGGACTCCCCAAGGCATAAGTGCAGCTAGGATGAGCTTTCAATGAATGCCAAGTTACAAGCGTAAGCAGGATCAAGGTAAGAGCTATTCAGCATCGTTCGAACACAGCAAGAAGCTAAGGCACCTTTTCAAATCAGAACATTCAGGAACACAGTGGGGAGCGGTATCAGGCTAGGAGAGGTGCTTCTGGAACAAGGGTCTTGAGGCCTTCCATAAAGGTTGAGAGGGAATCTGATGTTGGGATGTGGTTTGGCAGCCTGTTTTAGAACGCAGTCGCATCACCTTCTTGGTTGTGCGTTTTCCTTGCAAACGACGCTCATCTGATAAGATTTAGCCAAACACAATTTCGCTAATGCATTCAGTGCCTCCCTGTGACTCAGCGCCACTCCCTCTCCTGGCCCCGTGTGCCATGCAGGGCCCGACAAAGGGCCCGATTCAGCCTCTGTGGCCCTGCTCCGCTCTGACCGAGGATGAGGCAGCATGTCTTTGACTTTGAACCTTGTAACTTACTGGATATTTGTCCAAATTTAGTAGCAATATATTTCTTTACATATGCCAAGTAAAGAACTTCCATGTTGAAATAATGAAATGAAATTACTTTGAGATACATCTCCTGTGTTCAGCTGCGACAACGAAGAAATTTTGTAGTTTCAGGTAAGGATGTGATGTTATTTTCCAAAATGACCTTCAAACCTGTTCCTAAATCTAGCATTGGAGTCCATTTATTTAACCATTACACCACCGGCCGGCTATTATGTGTACTCCGTGCTTTTTTGTATTTTGTTGGTGTCCCGTTTGTGGACATTTAGTAGACCAGGCCCTACCTGTGGTAGATGTGGCAGAGAGGCGATGTGAAGCACGTTCTGGGTGTATCGGCTTCCTCTGAGGCCCATAAAGACGTACATGCATAGAACAGCGAGCAGTGTTTATGGCGGCCTGCGTCTACACGTAATGAGTTCCGACAGGGTCACGCCGTTCACAAGAAGAGCTCTTCTGTAATAAAGGCGAGGGCTTCCAGGGCTCCGCACGCTAACACGCTGACGCTCACTGGAAAAGCGACGCGGCCGTTTCCACGCAGTCTGCCAGGATCGGCGAGTGTGTCGCTTGGAGACATACGGACGCAAGGAGACGGGGCCTGCAGCCCGGCGTCTGCTGCGCCTGGTCAGACGGCCAGCTCGGTCTACGTCCAGCCTCTCCGGTGATTCTCCATGCTTGCCAGGATGCAGGCAGTTTGCTTCTCGGCATGACGGACACTCTGCATGTGTGTGTTTGCGTGTGAGGGTCATAAAAAATGGATGATGATATCATCTTTTAAACAACTGTCAGGAGGCTGGTGATAACTTTTCTTCGTGTTTGATTTGTTTGGAATCTGCACGTGGCTTGGAAAAGTGGATGTGTGTTCAAGCTATGGGTGCGTCTCTAAAGGACACCAGCCTTACCTGGCCGAATAGAACGTCTTTATTATCCTTGTACAATGAAACTGTAGATATTTAAGGAACTTTGTTTGTGTCACATTTTGGGTCTTTAAGTCAGTTGTTCTCCGCACAGCCCGTCTGTATGGGTCCACGTGCCCCATGGGGGTTGTAGGTAACGCTGCATTTTCCAAGACCCCAGTGCTCCACAGTGTGCTGCTTGTTTGCAGTGGCTGCTTTGGTCTACAACTCTTCGGCGCATTGAGCTGGGCCTGCGCTTGCGCAGTGTGCTGTCTGTAGTGTGGCTGCTTTGGTCCACGGCTCTTCGGCGCATTGAGCTGGGCCTGCGGCTGCGCAGTATGCTGTCTGTAGTGTGGCTGCTTTGGTCCACGGCTCTTCGGCGCATTGAGCTGGGCCTGCGGCTGCGCAGTGTGCTGTCTGTAGTGTAGCTGCTTTGGTCCACGGCTCTTCGGCGCACTGAGCTGGGCCTGTGCCTGCGCAGTTCGTACCTTACGTGTGACATCATGACTATTTATATTTCCAACCTTTTTTTTTTTTTGAAGAAGTGAAGCCTTTTGGGGAACAAAAGCCCTTTAACATGAGTCAGCCGGCTGAATACCCCCCACCCTTAGCAACAGAAATGTTAGTGTTTGCGTGTGTGTATCATGCCGTGTGTGTGTGTGTGTGTGTGTGTGTCACCAGCACTGAGCCCATTTGTTATTTTCCATACTTGCATCGGCCCGACAGACCAGCTTTTGTGTGGTTCTCACCATCCCGCGGCCTCCCGTGTATTTTGTGACTTTCGGTGGTCCTCCCACACCCGAGTGTGACCAGGTGCATCTCTCATTCAGGTGTCGTGCGGCTCTGTGGGTTAGGATTCTATCCCTATGACCGAGAGGTCATCAGTTCAGTTCCCAGGGTCGGCGAAGTGATGTCACTATTGGGCCCGAGGACAAGACTCTTAACCACCAAGTCTGATGAAAAAAATGTATTTCACTTTGTATAAAAGTGTCTGCTAGGTGCAGACCCATAGCCAGCACATTGTGAGATGCGCAGTAATCCTGGCGATATGTCCCTCTTGGTGGATGTTGCCTGATGAAGGAGGGGCTCAGTAGGTTTTGCCGACTGTAGGCGGGGCTCCTTCTATTGATTTCGTTGAGCATGGGGGTTCAAACTCCCATGACTTGCCTGATCGGTAACAAAAAAATTTCAAGGGGGTTCAAACCCAGTGTTGTATGTATACTGTATAAGTCCCTCCCCACTCCATAAAAATAAAGTGTGGCATGCAGACTCTATTCATTGTTTGTCTCATGTGAAATGTATATTATTTTAGGTAGAAGTCCTTCCTCTGTCTCCCCTCCCATTAAATTATTGATAATTGAACAGGAATTTTTTTTTGCACTATATAAATTTATCCAGGAAGGTCTTTAACACTGGAATGTCTGTCTGAATTACTGCCACACCCGACAGAAGCAGGCTTGGACTCATGAAACCGCTCCATTCCGGCACCTTCTGGGTTCGAATTCCCCGATGATGCTCTCCCACAATGCCTTGCGTCGCTCGCCTTTTGTTCCAGCGTGGCGTTTCTGTTTCTCCATTGTCTCCTGGCCCCACAAAGGCTGCCTCAGCACGGTTTAAAAAGCCAGCAGAGTGAAGCACCAGACGCTGTTCATCCCCTGATTCAGTTTTAATGCAACTTTGTAATTACCAGGAGGAGAAGGTTCACACCCTTATGTTAAACACGCTTCGTGTCTCTCTCATGCACCAAGCCAGACAGGCTAATGCCTGGGTAAAGTCTTTTTTGCAGACATGTACTGTGCCGAATGAGAATTCCGGAAGCTAGTTTATTCGAGGTGATGTTTGTCGCGCTCATTTTGGCTGCTGTTTAGCCCCAGATAACCTTCTAATATTTATTTCTCTTGCTCACCAGGATCGCAAGACATGGATGAATGGCTGACCATAATCAAGCCCTGAGTTTCTGAGCAACTCTGCGACTCGGAGGTGAGTCGACGTGGTGTCGGGCAAGGACAAGGGACGGGGTGGGCAGCTGAAACGACGTGTGTCGGGGACAAGCTGGGACGGAGTGACAGGGACAGGCCTCGCTCCGATAAACAGGCCAGCCTCTGCACCTCCTGCTGTTCTCATTAAAGCCTCTCTGTCTAAATAAACAAACCTGAGCCTCACTGGGGCCTCGTTTACACACAGGTGCTAAAATATTCTACAGCTTTGAGCTCCTGTCGGCCGTGCTGCCTGTGGGCTCTGGAGACACCTGATGTGATCTGGCGGGGGGGGGGGACATGGGGCGGGGGGTGCGGGTGCACCTGGTGAACGGGTCCAAAAAAAAGAATGAGAAATACTTATCTAGTAAATGACAGCTTCTGCTTTTCCATTACGCAAAGTCGATGGTGGCCTACAGCTTGCATATTATCCCAGCTACCAGACCATGTGTTCCTGCAAGCCTGCCTCTTGGTAGCTGTCCCGCTCCATTGCATTGTGGGATTGTGGAGGTTCAGTATTCCGCCAAGAGCTTTCTGCCTCGAGCCCCAAAAGATGGGGGGGGGGTTTAACTTGCTCCCGAGCTGCAGGGATAAAAAGCCCCTTCTCTGTCTGTCTGCAGGAGGGGCTTCCCTAGAAAGTGTGTATGGGGCTGTTCACTGACGTGCTGTTCGCAGCCTGCCTCTTGCTCCTGCCCCCCCCCCAGTTTTCTGTGAGCCATTTGTTTCTCCTTTGAAGGGCGGGATCTGTCGCTAGCCAAAGCAGGTAGTAAAAATTCCCAAAGTTGGATGACTGGGGCATCTCGGTGAAGTCTGCAGCACGGCCGTAAATTCAGAGTGTGTGATATTAAACATTAATTGGGAGGCTTTTAAACACACCATTAGTCAACGCCGGGGCAGCACAGACAGATTTATGTCCAAACACGGGACCTCGCCTGTATTTAAGGAAACGTTGAAGAAGGCGCTTTCTATACGCAGGAGGCGAGATTAATATCCATGGAGAAAGAGCGCGACGTGGAACTCATTAAACATTTGACTCGGAGTCTGTGGAAGAATCGGCCTATGCCTGTGCAGTGAGGGCCCCTCTGACGGGTACCGCTGCATATCTCTGTAAGTCATTCCATGTATCGGTCAGTTCAACGGCATTTATTACGAAAAAAGCATACAAATCCAGCAAGAAGTGTCCACTTAAGGCAGGAGAAACAGAAGCACTGAGCTCGTTCATCAAGTGACTCCCTTCTGTCGAGCAGACGTTGCAGTACTGTCCCCGTGCCGCGTTCACGAGTGTGTGCAAACAAACTACGTTAATTCCTCTTGGGTGATGCACAGCTGTAGATCTCTGCCAAAGTCAACACATGGGTATGGGTTTGAGAGGACAGTGAGGAGAACACTGAGGAAAAAGATTCCAAAACTCACTCGGTCCTTGTGTAATCCAAAGAAGAACTTTTGTTAAACTCACCAAAGTCCACAGAGATGTTCTCAAAAACGTATCCTGTGGACTAAGTGGGTTTTGGTCTCGTGGCCCTTCTGGTAGCATTTTCATAAATTATCGTGGTCAGCTGTGAGGATCTTAGCCGCTTGAGAGCATCTAGCTATGTTGGAAGGACCAACAGGAGATTGTGATCTGATTTCATGTAGACTGGATGTCACCGCGGTTTACTTACAGCACTGGAACAGGCCACGCTAAGGATCAGAGGTCGCTGTCATGCTCTCGGCTTACCTGTGTTCTGCTTGGGCCATGGGGCCCCCCTCTGATGTCGGCGGGACAGTTCAATGAGCACCGGTGGGCCAGTGCACATGAAGCGGGCCCCCTGTGTTCTGCTCGCTGAATGACACAGATCCTGTGTCCAGCCATCCCCGGCGGCCAGCGAGAGCCTGCAGATTGTGTGGCCTTGAGGCCCTAGGAGAGGCACAGGGTGGGGAGGCTTTAGAGGTGGTGGGGGGGGGGCAGAACTCAACAGTGGCTGCGCTATGTTTGGCAGCTGAAGCGCGGCTGATGGCACTCGCTGTGACCCCCCGCACCTGGTCGGGGGGCAGTCATGCCGTTCCCTCCATTGTGCGTGACAGCCTCGCCCTCCATTCCCAGCTCCCCCCCCCGAATTCGCCCTTGTTGAATGACACTAGTACTGCGAGGAAAAAGAGATATGTCACTCTGTACCAGCACAGTAAAGTCTGAGGTAACATCACTACCCACTGGGCTGCTGGTCTGTCACCATGGTCGAAGGTCACACGCTTTTGTCAGGGCGGGGTCTCCGTGGAGGGTCCCCTTTACTTTGCTAACCCACATGTTCTGGTTCCTGGTGTGAATATGAATTAAACTCTGAGACGGACCTCATTCCGGCTTTTGTATTTCAAATCCTGGTGTGAATATGAATTAAACACACAGATGGACCTCATTCTGGCTTGTGTGTTTTGCTTTCTGGTGTGAATATGAATTAAACACTGACACGGACCTCATTCTGGCTTGTGTGTTCTGGTTCCTGATGTGAATATGAATTAAACACACAGATGGACCTCATTCTGCTTTGCATGTTCTGGTTCCTGATGTGAATATGAATTAAACACACAGATGGACCTCATTCTGCCTTGCGTGTTCTGGTTCCTGATGTGAATATGAATTAAACACACAGATGGACCTCATTCTGGCTTGTGTGTTTTGCTTTCTGGTGTGAATATGTATTAAACACTGCGATGGGCCCCATTTTGACTTTTGTGTTCCGGTGTCTGATGCTCTCCTTTGTTTCTTCAGGAAGTTCATGCAGACATCTGGTTATTCCATTTGCCAGAATCCTTTCCTTTCCGTGACCCCGGATCTCTGTTCCCGTGAGGCTTCCCTGATTTTGCCCTTTCGACTATTTTTACATTGAAAGAAGTTAGTGAGCTGGTAATTTTTCTCATTAAGGGAATTCAGACTTGAATATATATGGTACTTTAGTAATTTACCCACCCACTGTGGCTGCAGCATTAGAAAACACAGACATTACCACATACAAGGTTTCTTCATTATAAACACTGTCAGTAGTCTGTCATGCAGCAATACACACATCGACAGTGTTATTACAGACATTTGAAGTGTCTAAGACTAAAGTAAGCATTGAAAATAGGAATAAAAGGCTTATAGTCCATATTAATGCAGTGTAATTATTTCCATCCATCCTTCTTCTAACCTCTTACTCTGATCAGGGTTGTACAGTACTGTCATTATTTGGCTACTTAATAAATTTTAATGGAGGTTATATAATTCACAGCAAGCCAAAATCATCGTGTTGAAAGTTTAGTGCTTTCTGTACAAAATCTGGGACAGATTCAGAGTCTGAGGCTGATTGTCACTGGACTCTTTCTTGGATGAAAACAGCAGTTATTGTTTGATTTTGACTGGGGCGAGAAGCCAGACCTCAGGGGCGGGGTCAAGCTTCGGGTGTTTGTGAATTCTGACAATGTTTGAAAAACCAAAAAAGAGAGTAACTGCAATTGGAAGGAAGGTTCAAAAGGCGTTGAAATAAACAAATATCAGCTTACTTGTAACGGCCAAATTAAATTACCTGGTTAAATATTTTTAAAATATATATGAATGTAGATGCTGAAACAGTACATCATGCAAAAGTTCAGAGGTCAAAGGTCGACTGTTCACCAGTGACAGTTTAAAAGAGTTTTATGAGTTGGACATGTGTATTTATTTGGACGGCAGATGCTTCTCCCGCTGAAGTTGGATCTCTAGAGTGGGACTTGGCTCCGAGTTCCATTTTCCAACCAGCTTCCTCTGTTACCTCTAGAGGGCGTTCTCGGAAACCTGGTACGTAATAAACAAGCTGAACAAACTGAAGAGATTTATAGCGAAACGCAGACACCCTCTCTCTCTACCTCTGTCTTAAGTGTGAAATTATACGAGCGAGAGAGAGAAAGTGATAATACCCTGGCAAGATAAAATCGCCGCGTTTAACACTTTTGTATATGCTAGCAGACGTGCTAACATAGTGCTGTAGACACATAAGCAAATATTGATTCGGTTTTACAGTTTTTCACATTTTCTTACATAAACATTCACTCTACATCTGTGGAGTGAAATTCCGACCTTTTAAATAATGTCTTTGCCGTGTCATGTACAGCATAAACATTATTTTATGTAAGAACAGTGTTGCATTGTGGTAATGTCCAGTGTGCCATGACTGAATAGCCTTTAACAACCAAGAAAGATACTAAGGAAATCAAAATGTATCTGGTTATTAATACGTATTATTTATCGCTGCCTCATAAGCACATATGTCTTGTTTGACCACTTGTTTGGTTGTTATATCTGCTGGCCCATAACGCCTCTCTCCACATCATCGGCTGCAGCTGAGAATCCCTCCTCCGCGAAGTCACCCTCCTTACACAGGCTCGTTAGTATGTGTGTGTGTGTATGTGTGTGTGTGTGTGTGTGCGTCACCCCCCTAGCTTGTAAGCACAGGTCTATGTCCTCTTCAACCCCTCTCACTGTCACAGTCTCACTGAGGGAGTCAGCACAAGCCCAACATCTCCTCCTCATTGTCCGTCAGGCCTGAGCACTGATACCCCACCCCCTTTTTCTTTCCTGATTGGTCCCTTTCTTCCCTCTGGACATACAGGTAATTGGCACATCGTTATTTTTGCTTTTTCTAATTGTGAGCCCTAATTGGGGCGGAGAACCAGCTGTTGACTGGCGTTGCGCTAATCCTCGTTAGCACTCTGTGTATTCCCTTTGTTTATGTGGAGCAAAACATGGAGGTTGGAGGGGTGTGAACCTATGGCACTGCACCTGCCTACCCATGCTCGGGCTGGGTGGTGGGACAAAGGGGGGGCTGGCTAATTCATGTGCCAAGGGGCGGAGCCACCACAGGCACTTAAACCCGTGTGCAGGGACAGGCAGCCAGGGGACGACCGTGTGGGACTGTGGGCCTCCTGTCACGTCCTGCCCAGGTAGCTGTGGGGGCCAGTACATTGCCCCTGTGTCCCAGAGCAGTAGCAAAGGCGCTCAGTACTGTCAACCATGGCCACAGGGTGCCATGTTGGGGGTTGTCACCTCCGGAAGATGCTCCGTTCAGAGGGATCTTGATGTGGCAGGACGGGGATGAGGGGGGCGCATTTGCAGATTAATGCACTCAGACAGGTGCGGGGGTCAGTGAGGGTTTGCAGGGCAGTACGGTGCCCCCCCGCCCCCGTAATTAGGCCCTCGGCCCTTCTGTCCATCCTCTCTTTCTGTCTCCAGCTTTTTGAGAAAGCTGGTCCTTTTATGAAAAGCTTTGTGTTTTCACTGAAGAAGCACTTTGCTCCCCCCAGTCAATCAGACACTGTGTCACATGCCAAGTGTCTGGTGGCTGAATTGGGGTCCCTCAGCTGACTGCTGCTGTCCTGCTTAGTTTTGTATCCTGGAGAGGGGTGGGGGGGGGGAGCATTTTTGGCTTCGTGGGTTTAATGAGAGGTTTGATGGGGGCTGCTGACACATCATAGGCGTAAGCCCAGGGTGTAGCTTGCATTGCCTGCTGTCCCCTGCCTCTGCTGGTATTATTACCAGTAGTGCTACTTTTAATACTATAGATTCTTCTACTGTACTCATACTGTAGTGTTACTGCTACTTCTCCTGTTACTCCTGCTTACTCTAGCCAGTCAGCAATTCCTGCTCATGTTGCTTCCCTCCATCATTAGTACTCCCATTAGAACTCATTAGTACTCTAATTACAACTCATTAATACTTTAATTAGTACTCATTAGTACTCACTAGCATTATTAATTCCAGTACTACAACTGTTACTGTCATGGTTACTTCAGCCAGCTGTCTGTAGTGTAGCACTTCTGTGTTACTAATTAACTGTTATTAATGCCTGGATAATTAGATAATACTGTGGTAGATGTCAACTTGAATAATATAATTGAAATTGTGTATTGTGTAATTTCAGTGACAGTAACATTTTTGAGTTCTTTCTTTCTTTCTTTCTTTCTTTCTTTCTTTCTTTCTTTCTTTCTTTCTTTCTTTCTTTCTAACAGACTGTACACGGGGGGGGGGGGGGGGGGGGGGGGGGGGGGGGGGGGGGGGGGGGGGGGGGGGGGGGGGGGGGGGGG
>JAODJX010000042.1:5808619-5820668 GCA_026776945.1 Isichthys henryi
GGTCGGGATTCTTTTGCTCCCTTTTTTGTGTGTGTGGGGGGAGGGGGTGGGGGCGGAGAATCCTGTGGGTTCATCTGTTGAGATTGATGAGGATGGCAGCCTAAACTGTCACCCCCTCTTTTCGGGAGGAATACAAGTCTCTCTGCGACCCGACAACGTCTCCTGCTGTTCCTTCTCCACCCCTGTCCATGCCGTGCTCTCCATCTGAACTTCTGGAACGTTCTGTGTTGTATTCAGCGCTGTCACGGAGGTTTCCTCCAGCAGCCTCTCCGCCAGCAGCCTTTACGCCGGATACCTTTAGCACAACACGCTTCACTTCCTGACAATGACTCACCAAAGACGGGGTCGTCTCCTTCGTTACCATCTTCTCCTTTTCAAATATGGGATTGTCCAAAATCCGACGCCAGGGGACTGGATTATAATCTCATTTACTAACTGAGGGGAGGAAGAGCTTCCCCTGTTAGGGAACAGGGTAGAGGTTAGTATTTGAAGGAATGCTCCAGGGTGAGGGAGCATGGCCGCTGTGGAGACCTGTGCAGTGATCTGCTTCAGTTCCTTGAGTACACACCTCGGGAAACGCTTTTCCAGCTGCATCGGCGCTTTACGAGCCAAGGACGGTGTGTCGGGCTGTCTGCCAGCACGAAGCGTCTGGACCCGCCTGCTCGCCTGGTGATATTTGTCCCTTGTGGGGCGCCGTAGCACACGAGCAGCTACAGCAGCAGACAGTTGTGTGCAGGGGAAGGGGCGTGATCTGTGCAGTTGGGTCAACCTAGTTATCATCCAATGATATTCTTTGAATTGGTGGTGAGTGACAGGTGAGGTAGCAGTCTGGCAGCCAATCAGCTTTCAGAACCCCAGCCTTGGCTGTGTGGAGAACACAGTGTGGCCAGCAGCTTCACTTGGAATGAAGGGAAATAAGCATAAAAGGCAGAATGGAGAGCCTAGCTTTCCTGTCCTAACAGTGAGACGTGGGGGACGTGAGATTGATTCGGACACTAACAGGCTAACACCTCACGTGACTGGCCGTAGGGCTAGTGGGGGGGATTTATGGCCACCCCCCCCCCCCCAAAGCACCTTGCCTGGCCCACTGGCAGCCTCTCCTCTGGATATAGAAGTTCTCTGTTGTTCTCCATCTTTTCAAACATTGGTGTACGGCACTTTTTCTATTCCCGTCAATATAAAGCACCAAGTGAATCCTGGAAAGGCGCTGCTAATCTGAATATGAGAAAATGAGGCAGTGAGGAGAACATGGAAGAGATGTACAGGAGCAGAGGCGTAATTCCAGGGCTTAATTACAAACGCCTAAAAGAAGTCGGAAGATTTAAAGTGCGATACACTCTGCCAATGTGTCTGACGGAGACCGAGGAGGCAAACAGAAAAGCAGATGGTTAAAGAAAAATCCTTTCTGTGCTCCAGGCCAATTTAGGCCCAATATGCCCATGTGACCATCGACATGTGACTTTCCGCCGCTCGTATGTCCTTGAAGCTACGTATCTGTGACATGGAGGGAGTGGAATGTGCAGAGAAACAAAACAAACAGGGAACCCTGAACGAATAACTGCAGTAAAGCCCAGCAAGTGCTGGGAGGCAGTGACCTATAACATATCCCCAGTGATAGCAGTTCCAGTGTCAATCACATGACCTGTCCCTTTCAGAAAACAAGCACGCAGGGAAAGGTCACTTAATGGTTCTTAGGTAGATAGCGGTGACATCTAACATTTATGTAAATTTTAGGGGACCAACCATTTGCATATGCTGGGTTTCACATCAATACACTTGCTGTCTGTGACTGGGCCTTCCGTACCTGGCAGCCTGGTCATGTGACCTAACAGCTCAGATTTTATAATCATGTGACTTCTCAGACTAAAGCCTCCTGCCGGACACCGGATCTGCCCCAAGGGAATATTAAATACCCTCTAGTGGGTCTCTTTGCCATAACATTGCTACATCAGTTTTTGCAGGAATTATTATCAGCCCACGGCCTTCTGGGAATTCTTCATCGGTCCAATTCCGGGTGAAACGCTGGAGCAGTCAAGGCACTGGCGCTTCATGCTATGCGCGATGCCGGGCGATCAGCCGCAGTCTCCGGAGCTTTCCAAGGCGCATTGCTCTCACTTTATTCTGAAAGTGAGGGGCTGAAAATGGTGGGCGAAATTCCTGGTTTTCGTCCAGGCAGCTGTGAGTCATTTTTCACCGTAATCCATCGCATCATTAACGTCAAACTCAATTCCAGAGGTGCGGTGCGGAATACGCTTTCTCGCGCCGTGGCGGGAATTAAAGCAGACATAACATGCCGCTAATGAAGTCTACATTTCTCACGCTGCCGTCACTGAACAATCTGGGTGATACCGTTAATCGGAGTTACCAAAATATTAGGGCTGGGGAGGCACAGGCTGTGTTTAAAACTGTTACCGGGGGCTGCGTGACGGAGGCGGGCAGGTGGCAGAGGCTTGGCCCCGACTGGACGGCATCACCTCATTGTGGGTGGAGCTTAGGGGTCTATCTGGCTGGCTTTTTCTCTGTGGTTTTCGGCATCCATAACCTGGTTATCTTGCCTCTGTGGTGCAGCTAAGCTAGTGAGTGAAGATAATGCCCAGGCAGCCTTGAGGTGGAGAGGCAGAGGGAAAGAGCATCACTCACTGCATAATGAGCGGAGGGCTTCCGGGTCTGGTCGCGGTGGGCAGACGGCCGGAGATAGCGGGGGGAGGGTTGTGGAGGTGGCTCAGTTTTCATAACTGGAGCTCAGATTGCGTATAGGTGGTGATCGCACGTCAAGCTGCCTCAGTCTTCTCATCCTCTCCCTCGTTGCAGTTTGACCAGGAAGGCGTTGGTTGGTTTTGATTGGTTGTCAGTGTCTGATTGACAGCCAGTTTAGCCACTCCGCACCAGTTGGCTCACTGGGGAATTCCTGGGCCTGTGGGGATGGTGATGGATGGACTGGAAGGCAGCGTCTGGCAGGTGGAAAGCCACGGGGCCCATCGGGCCTTCGGCGAGGCGTACTAAATCTCACTTACGATAACGAGCGCTGACCACGGGCAGCTAATAACACGCCATGGTTATTTATTTGCTTGCAAGTCATTGATCACAGTGGAGAGAATTTTTTTTTTTTTGCAGACATTGGCGGACCCCCGAGACGACACCATTTGCCAGCGCTGCCAGGCACTTCACGAACTTTGAAGTCGCGGCAGGAGGTCCGATTTGGCGTGGGCCGCAGTAACGTGGCCGGCGATACGTGTGTGCCCTGCTCTTGCAGTGATGGACACAGGCCCCCTTGTGGCCAGATCTCCCCACTGGATTGGTGGAGGCGTGATGAATGATCGTTTCTGCTGGCCAATAGCTTCTGTGAGAAAGGTCTGCCCTGCTGATGTGGACCTACTTTGTCCCCCCACCTCCGGCTGTTCATTTGGTCTGGTCCAGATGTCAGCCAGGCGGCCGGGCCAGGCCGGGTCAGCCGGGTCGGGCTGCACGGTACCGACCGTTCAGTCCTGCTGCGAGGCAGCTGTGCTACCATCTGGACTCAATGAAGGAGCTGGCCAGCGTTGAAGGGGCAGATTTACGAGCGATAGACACGTCCTTCATCCCTTCTTCCTTCATCTCTTCTTCCTTCATCTTCATCTCCCCTTACTCCTGCAGATAAAATCCGCGCAGCTCGCCCGCCTTACGTTTCCTTCGCGGTACAACCGCTTCGAGGCAGTAGGCCATATGACCGACGAGCGGGTCCAATGAGGACCCACTATGAATGAGCCACTTTGATCACGCACCATTAGCAGAGGAAGGGGTGTTGAAAGATGAGCACCCATCGGGGGGGTTGGTGTTGAAGTGTGCGGGTGCTTTCTGTTCCGGTGCTTTCCAGCACCGGTCATCCACCCAGTGAGGTGCAGAAGTCAAAGGGACGACCTCTTTGCTGCGCCAACCACTCGGCAGAAGCAGGGAGCAGCCGCCAGGCTCACAATCACAACAACGATGCTCTTCTAACCCGGCAGAGGTCTGACCTCCTTCTGCTCTCCTATCCTGACCTCTCACTTTACTCGAGCCCTGCCCCATCGCTCCTTGTCCCTGCAGCTCCTGGCCTGGCATCTCGCCGCCGCCCCCACAAGAAGCAAACTCTGCTTACTGATCCACTGGCTTAACCCTGGCTGTCCTCTCCTCTCCTAGCTAACGTCCTGAACAGGAGCCCTGGGAAGACCCCAGCGGAGGGCGTGAAGGGCGAGGGCAGCAGCACCGCCTCGGCTCCACCCCCACGCCTCCTCTGGTGCTATTGCTACCATCATTGCCCAGAAGACACAGCCAACAATTCCTGCAGGTAGGTGCACCAGGTCCGGTATACTGACGAGGCCCATCCTCTCATTCACTGCTTACTCCAGGGTAATCTCGGGGTATTTCCGTAGAAACAAAGGCCCGGGCGACACTTGACACTCACGTTCGCCAGCGAGCAGCACATGGGACGAGTAATCGCTGACATCTGTTATGACTGCTTAATTCGCCAATTAGCATGTAACACATACTCTGTCACATAAAATTAGCATATTGCGGCTGATAAACAAAAGTCCCTCATATGGGTTCCTTGCCAGGGCTGGAAATGAGTGAAAATCGAGTGGAACACGAGAAAATGATTACAATAATGAGAAAAAGACATATTTTGTTATACTGTTGTTTACACGTAGTGCCACTCACAAACTCTGGAACTGATTTCAACTGGCCGCGTTTGCCGGGGGAATCAGCTGTATTATGGCGTGTTCAGCGGTGCAGCTAAACTTGACTTGTGGTTGAAAGGACTTGTTAGCGCCGTATTTTTTCACAGAGCGGCATCTCTTACTGTAAACATGGCGGGGACAGTAAGGACTAGAATGATTATCCACACGGCAGTTGTATTCACTGCTGTCGTAATGTTGAGAGTGTAGCTGATGATTATCATGCAGATGTTGGGTGTTTAAGTGAGGATGGCAATGGGTGTGATGATGCTGCTGATGGTCTTACGTTATTATGTAGGACGGATGGATACTGCTTCACCATGGTGGAGGAGGAAGAGGGTGGAATTCCAGTCATCACGTCTGGGTGCCTTGGACTGGTGGGATCAGAATTCCAGTGCAGGGTGAGTAAAGCTTGGACTGGTTGGATCACAGCTCCAGTGCAGTGTGAATTGGTTAGATTGGTGGGGTCAGACTTGAGAGGCTGTCCTGAACTTGGTGTCCTGGTCTGTGAGTTGAGTTTGATGGTGGCAGTCTGATCACTGCAGGACACGGGGAATTCCCGACTGAGGCGAAGTCTGGAGTGCTGTACCGACCAGGACTTCTGCAACCGTGATCTGCACCCCACCCTGCCACCACAGAAGCCTCCCAGTAAGACCCAGCTCCCTCCGTCATGTTAGTGCATTGTGTGTGGAAGCTTGAGCATCTGGCCAGGGTGGGGGGGGGGAAGTTCTGGGAAAAGTCACTACAGTTCACAGGTCGCGTTCTCGATAGCGTGACAGTAAGACAAGCGTCCCCAGAGGAAGCAGCTACCCTGTGGCCATCCTGCTGTGTCATCAGCATGAAACTCCATCGCGGGGCTCCAGGAAGGGACATGATCGATCAGGGCTCAGGTTCCCCAGGCCTCTGAAGGCTTGTGGGAAGCTGTGAGGGCTTGGCCAACACCAGGCCAAAGCCTTTGGCTGATATAAGCTCTGGTGTGTGAGAGGTTTTTATAGACCGTGATGCTGTGTTGGTTTTGATACTCTGTCAGTGAGATATACTATGTGACGCACTTCCTGTTGACTGTGACATTGTGTGTGATGTACTTCCTGTTAATTCTGACACTGTATCTGATGCACTTCCTGTTAACTCTGATGTACTTCCTGTTAATTCTGACACTGTATCTGATGCACTTCTTGTTAACTCTGATGTACTTCCTGTTAACTCTGATGTACTTCCTGTTAACTCTGATGCACTTCCTGTTAACTCTGATGTACTTCCTGTAGATTATACCGATGGGGAGGTTATTCATCACTTGGCTTTGCTCGTCTCCATCACTGTGTGTAGCATCATTCTCGTCATCATCATAGTTTTCTGCTACTTCAGGTAAGCACCTCACACACACACGCACACACACACTTGCTCGTATGCACGCATGCACGCGCACAAACACAGACCTGTACTTATATCTTTGTGGGGACCTTCCATTCATTTCTGTGCTCAAAACCCAAATACCAACAATGACAACCTTAACCCCTACCCAGCCCTAACCTTAACAATACAAGACTTTCGGCATTTTTAGTTTTTTGATTGCAGTCACAGATTTTTATAAAATTGAATTTCCCCTTGTGGGGACCGAAAAACTGGTCCCCACAAAGTCAAAATAACAGGTTTTTGTCACCTTGTGCGGACATTTGGTCCCCACCATATAATGTCCCAAATACCTGGACCAAACATACACACACACACACACTAAATACCATTGTAGGAACATCTCACTCTACCTCAAAAACTCAAAAACATGAATGTTTATAACAAATTAAGATTTTTTTTTTCAAGCTCAGTAACTAAAAAGAGGGTTTACTGTCATCTTATCCTGTTTTGCTACCTGTTACTGAAATGAAATTATCAATCCTTTGTCAATTGCTTGTAAGAATCAGAGAAGATGAACACTTGCTGAAATTGTAATTTCCTGACCAGGTACAAGCGCCAGGAGTCACGGCCTCGCTACAGCATTGGCCTCGAGCAGGACGACACCTTTATTCCCTCTGGAGAATCACTGAAGGACCTGATTGAGCAGTCACAGAGCTCTGGCAGCGGCTCAGGTCTCCCCCTGCTGGTAAGATCTATGCACTGCAGCTACCAGTTGCATCCAGCGGTTAAATAGCAACAAAAAAGCAGATACATGATACAATGACAGAATGCGATAAGCTGGTTGAATCCGGCCTGTCCTGCAGGTGCAGCGAACCATCGCCAAGCAGATCCAGATGGTGAAGCAGATCGGTAAAGGGCGGTACGGCGAGGTATGGATGGGCCGCTGGCGGGGGGAAAGGGTGGCTGTCAAAGTGTTCTTCACAACGGAAGAGGCCAGCTGGTTCCGGGAGACGGAGATCTACCAGACCGTGCTGATGAGACACGAGAACATCCTGGGTAGGGGGGCCTCGGCTCAGCTTTTATAGACATGAAACCCTGTAGACCTGAAAGAGCTCTTCACAAATGCTCACTGATGCAGTGGTTCTCTGAGTGATTTCTTCAGTGTCACTGTGTGTGATTTATTTACTGTCACTGCGTTTGATTTCTTTACTGTCACTGTATTAGATTTTTTTTCAGTCACTGTGTGATTTCTTCACTGTCACTGCGTCTGATTTCTTCAGTCATTGTATCTGATTTTTTTTTCCGTCAGTGTGTGATTTCTTCACTGTCACAATATTTTATTCCTTGCAACTCCTTGTGTTCCTTTTTTTAAACGGCCAAACCGCAATCTTGAGCGTTTTATCGATTCCTTTTGCCTGATTGATTAATGATGTTTCTGCATCTACCTGATCAATCTGTCATGGTGTGTAATTAATGAATCTGTCTTCGAAGCTGCTGCACTGTATCCAGTGCCAGGGTCTGACTGGCCTGTTCTGTCTCCCAGGCTTCATCGCGGCGGACATCAAGGGCACTGGATCCTGGACGCAGCTGTACCTAATCACTGATTATCACGAGAGCGGCTCCCTCTATGACTACCTCAAATCCACCACGCTGGACAGCCGGGCCATGCTTCGGCTCGCATACTCCTCCATATCAGGCCTCTGCCATCTGCACACTGAGATCTTCGGCACGCAGGGCAAACCGGCCATCGCCCACCGCGATCTCAAGAGCAAGAACATCCTGGTGAAGAGGAACGGCACGTGCTGCATCGCAGACCTGGGCTTGCCCGGCAAGTTCATCAGGTCAGTGGGGGGAGGGGAGGAGGGGGCGCAGCGGTGGGTACAGGGATGGGGGGGATCAGAGAGTGGGAGAGAAGAGGAGGCAAAGGAGGAGGGGTGAGTAGGAGGGTAAAGAACATGAAGCCTGAGATTTTCTTTTCCACATTGTCAGTGGTACAGAAGTGAGGTTGTGAGTGAACAGTCTGAACAGGAACCTGCAAATGTGCTCACATGTCAGTAGATGGTTTAGCAGTTCAGCCATCTGTGTGAAAATGTTTAACATATCTGTGTCTGTGAAGCATTCAGCTGTACGAAAAACTGCTAAAATGCCGATCAGTCCATCTGATAATATACAGATCGTGCCTCTCCAGTCCATGACAAGCACGCCAGCTAACTGCCTACCCTCCATGCAGTGATACCAACGAGGTGGACATCCCGCCCAACACGCGGGTCGGCACGAAGCGTTACATGCCCCCGGAGGTCCTGGACGAGAGCCTGAACAGGAAGCACTTCCAGTCCTACATCATGGCTGACATGTACAGCTTCGGGCTGATTCTGTGGGAGATCGCGCGGAGATGCGTTTCGGGAGGTGAGGCGGGCAGGGGGGTGATGAGGGAGGGACAGCAAGGGCCGGCCACTGCTCACTACCCACTGCTTGGCCTGTGTGTCCTGTTTAACCACGGTCACACTTCCTCTGCAGGCATCATGGAGGAGTACCAGCTGCCTTATTACGACATGGTGCCTACAGACCCATCCTACGAAGACATGCGGGAGGTGGTGTGCATCAAGAGGTCCAGACCATCTTTTCCGAACCGCTGGAGCAGTGATGAGGTACGTACACACATACACACACACACACAAGTTTGTAATTATATCTTGTGGGGACTCTCCATTCATTTTTATGGGGAAAACTCTAATCCCAACATGACGACCTTAACCCCCTACCCAGCCCTAACTTTAACCATAAGTAATCAAACTAAATACGAGACTTTTGGCATTTTTACTTTTGTGATTGCATTCACAGATCTTTGTGGGGACTTGAAAAATGGTCCCCACAATGTTAAAGAAAAACATGTTTTTATTACATTGTGGGGACAATCGACCCCCACAATGTTAAACATGCATAACCCACACACACATTCATGCATATTTGGGGACAGCTTACAGTATTAAGCAGACAATTTTATTGAATGTGACAGATTTTAGAGAAAAGGGTCAGACAACTGGACCATAAGCTCTGCTGTCCCTGGGAACTAAACCAGTAACCTTCCAAACACAGAGTCCTAACCTTCTGAGGTACATGCTGCTTCTCATTGGAATGCCCCCGTACTGCCTGCTTTGGGGGGGGCACTTTTTCAGAGAACAGCTCCCCGTAATTCAGTGTGCAGTAAATCAAGAAGATTCCTAACCAAAAAACATGAAATGGCACTTTCAGTTTAAAGCACATTCCTGAATGACCTTTAAAAATGACATATTACCCCATGGGGGCTTCTGCACAGGGTGTATTTTTCACCCATGTGGGGGCACCTATAGCGGGGACATGTATGCATACACGCATGTAGAGTGATGAAGCCCTCCCTCTCTCCGGCGCCCCCTAGTGCCTGAGGCAGATGGGGAAGCTGATGACGGAGTGCTGGGCACACAGCCCCGCCTCCCGTCTGACGGCGCTGCGCGTCAAGAAGACGCTGGCCCGCATGTCCGAGTCGCAGGACATCAAGCTGTGAGCGGGCAGGGCCACAGGGGGCGCCAGCGAGCAGCCAGAGACACGAGTACCGCCTCTCGAACCCCCGATCAGTGGGCAGGAGAGGAGCCGGATGAGGCCACATCCCACGGTGCTGGCCGGTCTGGCTCGGCGAGGGAGGAGGACACTCCCACGGACTGGATCGTCATCATCTGGTTCCGGTTATGGTGGCCCATTCCTGCAGTGCCCAGAGGACACTTTCTGTTTGCTTCAGAGCTACAGGGACAGATCTGCAAACAACCCCCCTCCCCTCGCCCCAGATTTGCTTTCTGTGAAAGCTTCACTCACTCAAGCAGGTGTTGGGCGCCCCCTGCTGTTAAAGGTGAGTGATTTCCCCTCCAGGCGCCAATCATTTGGCAACGAGAAGCACCGGCTCTGACAATCAGCGACCTCAGCGCAGTTTCTGTGTGGGAAGTCATCCACATGTACCGGTGTGGTGAGAGTCCCTGTGGCGGGGGCTGTGTGGTCAACACGGCCACAGGGAGGGCCACGTGCTATTGCCGTGGAAGTGTGTTGTCATCACAGAAAAGATGGCACCTGCGTGCGCCAAACTCATGTCATATTCCGTGTCACCTCAGTGGTACCATTTGCAGTAACTGTGACCATAATTGTGTTTGCTGCCTTTGGCCACTAGAGGGACACAACGTATCTCTGTGGAGACCATGGGCCAATTGCAATGAACATCTTGAACTGAGAATGCAGCAGTTAGCAGAGTCATAGCTCACTTTTACCCATTTGCAATGAAATACACCGTTTGTTGAGACTGAAAGTGAATCCTTCTTCATATGGTGATTTCTGTCAGTACCAATCACCTTAAACAACAAGGCTGTGATTTAAAACCAGATTTACCGTTAAAAGAAAACAATAAAACTAAAATTAAGATAATATTGTGTTTAATTACTTTGGTGACATTACTTAAATACTGTAAAAAACTTTAGGCAAAGCAATCAAACACCCAGAGCAGCTGGCTGGGGCCCCTGGCTTTGTCTTGTAAGTCCCTCGGAGTCTCGCCTGCGATGTGCAGTTAATGGCACCTGCAAACAGAATTCAGTCTTTGAACTAGACACTGAAACTGTAACTGGAGGGTTTGTTTCAAAGAGAGTTAAAAAAAAGAGCTTTATCGTGATTTATTGTACATTTTTCAAAGGGAATCAAAACTCAAGAATAAACCCAAAACAGAGATGCTGGCATGATAAGCAACAATACCTACATCCATCCATCTATCCATCATCCATCCATCCATCCATCCATCATCCACCTGCTTATCCTGGACAGGGTCACCGGGGAGCCCGGAAGCTCACCCAGACACCACTGGGTACAAGGCAAGAGGACATGCTGTATGTGAAACCCTTTCATTGTAGGCAGATAGACAATCAGACACTGAGCAGTTTAGAGACACTAATTATGCTGAATTCATGCCTTTGGACTAAACTGGGCTCCCATATGTGACATACAGTAGGGAGGCCTACTTGCATGCTTGTGAGTCCGAAATGCTCTTTATGTACGTATCAGGATGTGTTTTAGAGCACCTGCTGATGGACTGTCGCCCGTCCTCATACCCTGTCTGCACTTCTCAGGACTGGTTATGGATGAAAAGAAAATCAGTAAACAGACAAAAATGCCTGAAAATTGTGAGATTGTCTCTCTCTTAAAGGTGTTTTTTACAGAGGTATAGAAATAGACTAATCTGGGGTGACATCACTTAGATACGTTTTCTGTTCCAGGGCTGCACTGGTGTTCCTTGCCATTGGTCCTTTCAGCCAAACGTCTGTGGTTTCCTTGGTTTCTGTTCAGTGTCACGCCTCCTCACAGGTCAAATAAGTGCTGTTGATAATTAAGGTCTCCAGAAGGAAAACTATGGTATGGTTAATTAAGGACTTGAATATGTAAACTGTTTTTTATGTGTATAGAATGAAACCCCCTATTCTCAAGGGCCTGTGCCTTATTTAACATAAATACCTAATTTAATAAATGGAAAATGAAATGTGTCAAATCCAAGGCCTAACATTCCCCAAATAAAATGGTTTCATCTTGCTAGAGTCTACTGTGCTATTTTTGAATGAATGTTACATTTATTTGGTGTTTTTCAAGATACCCAAAGCACTTTACATAACCACTGGGGAGTCACTTCTACCACCAACATTGTGTAGCCCCCACCTGGATGATGCGACTGCAGCCGTTCTGCACCAGTACGCTCACCACACATCAGCTAGGGTGGTGAAGGGGCAGGAGAGAATTCACCAGTTAGATACAGGGGATGATTTTAACCAGGACAACAGGGTCTCAGCCCAACTGTTTCAAAGGATACCCAGGAATCTTTTGTGACCTCAAAGAGTCAAGACCCGTCACTGCACTGGGGCATTGGGACCCACACAGACCACAGGACGGGCTAACCTGCTGGCCAGTGTCCCCATCACTGCACTGGGATCAACACAGACCACAGGACG
>JAODJX010000042.1:5826788-5840975 GCA_026776945.1 Isichthys henryi
CCCCCCCCCCCCCCCCCCCATCCACTGCAGGGGGCCAAATGCTTAAACCAATGGAGTGGGAGGAGCCCAGGTCAGGTGAGAGTGTCCGAGGGCCACTGAAAGCATCGGCTGACCCGTCACGCTGGCTGACCATGTGACCCCACTGACCCCGGGAGAGTGGTCTGCTCTTCCTGGGACACCTGCAGGCCACCCCAATAAAAAGGCTGCAGGATTCAAGATGGCACACAGAGGAGTTACAGTACATGCCATTTAACAAGCAGACATGGGATACGAGACGATGTTTCCCGGCTATTGCAGCCGGTAATGGCTTCTGCGGTCCTAGAGGACAGGTTTCGGTGAAACGTGACCAATTCCATTAAAAATCCACAATACACGGCTGAGCTGAATAACCAGCTCGACAAGCCAACATATTGATTCCGAGCTGAGCGTCCAGCGTTTATACCCGATGAAACCAGAATTCAGAATGTTTTGCTGCCGTATATAAAGTGGCACTAGGCGGCTTCCGTGTGATTAAAACTGACTGAAGGGTGTCTGTGATGCAGGATGGATTTTCATCGATGGGTCCCAAAAGCAGTGGAACATGGGTTCACAGTCGCAGAGGTCCAGAAAGCGAGGGAAATAAGCATTTCAGGTCTTTGATCTCCCTAGACTCTCAAAGGAACAGGCTGTAATACCAGGGCACAAAGCAAGGGTGAAAGGTGTGTCTGTGTTAGGTGGGGCCGGATGGGTGTGTCTGGGTGTTAGGGGGCGGGGCATGGCTCAGCGCTCACCTCTGATAGGGTGCTGTTCAGCTGGAATATCTGGCCCTCCCCCTCCACCTGCCGCACGCACAGCTTGCAGGTGAGTTCGGTGGTGCTGCCCGAGAAGCGCTCCAGGGTGAAGGTGCAGTGGAGGGTGCGATGGGAGCCGCTCCATACCTCAGAGAACGGCAGCTCCTACAGGGGAGAGCAGGCTTTGAAACAGGGGCCTTAGGCAGAGCCGGAGGCGGGACCTGTGTTGGGTAGATCGGGGGCGAGGCTGGCATCCATCTTCCTCCCCTCTCTCACCAGCTCACCTGATACTTGGCCAGCAGCTTGCTCTTCCACAGCGCGTGCGGGACGTCGTGGATGGATAGACGCAGGTTGTGCGTACTGTCCTTGAAGTTTAGGGTCTTTGGTTCATCAAGCAGCTTCCCTCCCATCTGCGTCTCCATCTGAAGGACCTCCTGTGGGGGTGGGGGGGCACAAAGTCATGACTGTGGAAGAATAAACGCCCACGCAAAAATTGACGTTGTCCATGAATTGGAGGGGGGGGGGGGCACCCCAGGAAGTGACCAACGGGAGGGGGTCTGTCAATTGACCACAAATTATGAGCCAATCCTGTTTATTAGCCAATCAGAGAAGGCAAAAATGTTGACTGCAACCTGAGAGGGTTGTGACCATCTGTCTGATCGTGAGAATAACACGGACCCACAGCACGGTATGTTAGGGATAATGGGGGGGGGGAACGCAATCTCCTGTCAGTATGAAATTACCAAGGTAACCAGAGAAAAAATACAAATACAATACTGAAACAAACAGAACTTAACACCTCCTACACGTGCTGTTTTTAGCTTCCTGGACAATGCGATGTTTCACTGGCTCAGAGTCCACTGGCCGGATTCGCACCTGGCTGTCGGACCCCTGCTGGGGCACCATGAACTTCGCTGCCAGTAAAGGGCAGAGGATTTCAGATCTATTCTTAGAGGGAACAATCCTATTTTTGCTTTCCGCTTGGGCTGAACAGTAAGGAATTTGGCGAGTCCTTACAGGGGAGTCCAAACCGTGAAATCTCTGCCCTTGACTGATAAAATTTACCTTGCAGCTGCACAGGGCCCCCTTCCCTTCCCCACTCTCTCCATGGCCGGAAGTGACACATAGAAACAGGGACCAGTAGGTAGTGCAGTGGTTGAGGAACTGCATGCAGAATGAATGTGTATATGGTACAACGCCCAGAACCGCTGTGTATATACACCTTCTCCTGCTTCTGAGCACTGTCTATGATAGATAGCAAAGACATTTTACCGTTGGATCCTTGAGCGAAGCCCCTATTTGCTCTAGGACTGTCTGACCTTTCTTTCTCAAAAAGCCGCTTTGGATAATGGAGCATATGCTAAATAAATAAAAATGTAAATGTAATGCTATAATCATCCAAAACAGCAATTTACTCTTACAGCTGTAGTAAAAGCACATCTGTAAATAGGGATGTGAAAGTAGAACGTCAACTGACTTAATGAGAGCATCTAACGAGCTGAGCTGCAGCCTTGAATGAAGGCTGTACCTTGAGGGTGTCCTGCGTGTCGTCCAGGCAGTAGACCCGGATGTGGTACTCCAGGGCGGTGCTGGTGACAGGGCCAAAGATGGCCAGCTTCAGATGCTTGGTGGCGGCCTTGTTGACAGATTGGCCCACAAGGCAGTAAGTCCCCAGAGTCTCAGTCAGGATGTGACACGCCTCCTCGTCCATCTGGATGTAGTACGGCGTGGTGAAGTTCTCCTCGCCGACCACGACCACATCCTGGAGACACCGGAACACTCTTCAATGTGACACTAGGGGGCGCTGAGGTGCCCGACAGGGCAGTGAGAAGTTTTCAAGTGTTAAACTCACAAGGTAAAAAAGGGGCAAAGACATGTCACACTGGATTTGTCATATTCCTGGACTTAAACGGGCCCGACTGATAGGTGGTACAGGTGAAGGAATCAATTTCCCAGAAAAATAAGGAACATTTCTAGGGCACGGAATGTAATTAACACTTTTGAAACCTGTATTTCATGTCTGATTCAGGTGTCTTGGGTTTACAGCACATCTTGCGATTACAATAATTGCATTATAATTGAGCTAAAATTTCTAATTTCAGCTGAATAAAAGCAAAAATAAACAGAAAAAAATAATAATTTCAAACTCCCTGAAATACTTGACATACTACTAGCATTTTTCCATTTTTCCTGCCTATTAATTTTTTTAACGGCCTGACTTTTAAAAGTCAACTTCTCTGCAGAGAGCTCAGATCCTGAAATGGGGTTTTGACCGGATCAGTGCCCAAATGGTAAGTCGTCACGTTTGTGTTAATTATGGTTTAAGATGAGGGTCAAATCAAGCACAGTTTGAAACACCCCTTAACAACCCACAGGATGCATGTCAATTCAGGCCGTAAGCATCTTGAAATATAATAGGGTTTGGTATTGTTTTTAGTTGAGGTTAAAAAAAGGAAAAACTTTTATCTTTAAAGTGTCAGGTCAGAAACCACAGAATTCAGAGGCTGATTTACACTCCAAATGCAGTAAATACCATTTAAAGTTTCCCCTGAGCTTGGACTTCCAGGACCATTTTCGGTTAAAGAGAACAGATGCATTGTGGGCCATGTGACGGCTTCGTGAACGGAGATGCTTTGTAGAGAGGCTCCGTGCTGAGTGACCTGATTCCTTTGTCTCTGTGCTCACAGTGGAGACATGGTGCTGGCGTGTGATAAGGACAGGGAGTAGGGAAGAGGCGTGCATGTCGGCACCACTGCAAGGATGCCTGCAGCAGGGAGCCCTGAGCCACATCCTGCTACAGAGATCAGGGTTCCTCTCTGCAACAACTGCGCGCAACCTTAGGCTGATGATCACCTCAACTCACAACATACAACCAGAAGCATGAAAAGAAAGGAAAATCATGAACACAGAAGTACTCACACACTCTCAGGAGTCTGACATACTATGATACACACGCTCACACTCACAGACACACACTCACACTTGGTTATAGACACACTCAGTTACAGACAGTCTCTCAGGAGTTGTCACACTTTGAGTTACATACATTCGCACATTCCCGCAAAAACACAAAGACTTCCTGTCACTCTCTTTCACACCTACACATGCACGCTGGATTTATTACACGTTTCATTGTGGTTGCCATTGATGTCTGGCTTACAAGTATCCTTGATCACAATTTTTACTCCCCTAGGTCATTTATCCAGGAACCTCTGACTGTGAACCTCTGACTAAAATGCAGTCGTGTTTATTCCAGGTGGGCCGCCCCCCGTAGAACCCTGTCGATGCCTGTTGACCCCCAAGTGCCATCTCACCTCCCACTGCCCCTGTGGCGAGCGGTTCTTCAACTGAATCTGCCAGTCCTGGCAGTGGGCCCCTGCGCAGTGGTGCATGGTGATGATGACAGGCCGTGTCAGGAGGGCTCCTGGGGGGCCACAGCTCACCACAGGGCCGAGGATGGTCTGCGCCTCCTCCAGTGGGGGCCTGGGAGAGCAGGGGGAGAGGAGCCGGGCTCAGACGGACAGCATTTAACATTCCCCTGGACTGCCAGACACAGAGACTCATTTCATTTGACTGACCCCTCCTCCTTAAGACCATCACTTTAATATTTTATTACCATGGTTACGCTCTCATTCTCTGCTGTGCCTCCGACTGACAAGAACTTAATAATCATGTATCATTAAAAAGTCATTAATTATGAAGATTGCCAATTATGGAAGGCAACCTGATGGATTCTGATTCTGTGTCTCAAACGGTAATACCATATTACACACACATCCAGTTAACTAATACCAAATCGAGGAGGTGGGGGTGTAGAGGTGTTCATCTTTCCAAGGACGTGTAAAGATTCCTGTCTGACCTGCAATAACACAGCCATTGGAGAGGGGGCGCTGTGAGTTTGGTCCATACCTCATAATCTCTTTCCTGTGGACTGTCACATACATCTCATAGACACGACCTTGAGGAATGGCCCCTGCTGGCACCAGCAGGCTGACCCCTGTCAAAAAACAGCACAGTGACTTTGGAGACGAGTTACTAGCATCAGATACAAAATGATGACTTTGAATACTGCAAAAAGATTCCCAAATTAGCATTAGATATAGCAGTATGACATCACAGACATGACATCAGATGCAAAATGATGACATCAGAGGCAGCATGGTGATTTAGAAAATAAGATGATGACATAAGAGATGAAATGACACAATGACTTTGGAAACACATTCCTGACTTCCTTCCTGTAGACAATATGCAGAAACACACTGATATCAGGGGAAACATACTGACTTTAAGAAATATAAGAAACACTCATAAGAAACACCAGAACATTAATAGAGAGCATTCAGAGAGCAATAAATGCTCTTATGGCTTAATGACAATTGTGTCATTAATTGTTAATATTGGTTTTACTATTTCTTTATTTTATTAACATCATGGTTCTATATTTGCCCATCTATACAGGTGTTCCTCTTTCTTAAAGAGCACAACAGCACTTCTGTTCATTCTGACATTTAGATAATGTGAACAGTGCCTTAACCAATACACTCCCTGCTGGTCCCTGAAACATGCTGCTGCTATTGTTCCACACCTGTTTCCCAGAGCTGACGCCTGCTACTGACTCAAGCTCTTTGATCACAGACCCCCTCCCCTCCCCTAGTGCTCAGACTCTTGGGAAGTGACATTTACTCTCCTGTCCCGTGGAGCCAGAAGACAGTGCAAAGACACTGCAATTGTGGGCCAACTGCAATGGGCGTGACTACTTTTTCAAAGAGGGAGAGAAGTTCTAGTGTGAGAGATCACCATACATACATATACGCACCTCACAGACAACATTTCAACAAAAGAATGTTCATTTTTATGATGTAAATGGAATTACATAAAAAGAGTGATGCATTCGCCTGACAGAAGCGAAGAACATCCACGCTGTTCCCACGTAGTGCGTCTGGTAACACACCCAAAGGCAGGCAAGCCCATCACGCATCTCCAATAATCCATGCAGACATGCTGTAAAAGGCCACTGAAAGTCCAGGAAGACTCCTTTAAGGCGGGCCGTATCCCACACTGCCCTGGGGGATCGCAGTTCCGCACACTGCCGAGGCATAAGGCTGCTGCGCCGCGCATGCATACCGATGGGTTCCTGGATCACGTTCATAACGGAACCCATGGGTGATGAAGACTTCTGGGACAAGGCCAAGCCACCAATCATGGTCTTCTGTAGTCTGGCAGAGCGTGTCCGCTTTTTGCTTTTCTTACAGGGTCGTAACCGCGATTTGCGATGATAAGTCAGCCGCCGGCAGCCAGAAGGGACTCCGCCGAAGTCATCATTGAGCTCACAGACACATGGGGTGACTCTTAATTAGCAACGGTTCCTAGACCTGGCTGGCGGCTGCAGCTTTCAGGGACTTAAGTGCACAGTGAAGAATGTGGTGCTTCTCAGAGAGACAGAAGACTCTCTTCATTGCCATAAGAAGACCTTGCACACCACTTAATGCTGACCCTCCTGCATTCCATCTCAGCTTTCAGAATCCTGTCCCCGCATTGCTGGTAGCTGTGATCAGTGCTTTAAAGCCGATTTGTTACCTCCTGGCAAGGGAAGGACTCATAAAAATTCAAATAACCTTTGGTTTACCAGCCAAATCTTTCTGAGATCACCATCACCCTACTGAAATTACCATCACACCTGTGACATCACCATCATCTCACTGAGATCAACATCACCCTACTGAGATTACCATCACACCTGTGATATCACCATCATCTCACTCAGATCAACATCATACCACTGACATCAACATCACCCTACTGAGATTACCATCACACCTGTGATATCACCATCATCTCACTCAGATCAACATCATACCACTGACATCACAATCATCTCACTCAGATCACCATCATCCTGAGATTACCATCACACCTGTGATATGACCATCATCTCACTGAGATCAACATCACACCTGTGACATCACCATCATCTCACTGAGATCAACATCACCCTACTGAGATTACCATCACACCGCTGACATGATCATTATTGCACTGAGATCACGATCACCTAACCCAAAGAGCATTGAGATCACAATTGTCTTGAGGAAATCACTGTCATTTTACAGATATCACAGTCACCTCACTGAAACCACTATCTGGTGGTCAATATTACATTACATTTAACTTACTAACTGCCCTTTGTCTAAAAACATGTACATGAGTGTATAACATCAGGCCAGTTTTCCCATCATTTGATTTTATTACAAAATCACCACCTTGTACCTTGCAATGCATCACCTAACCTACACATCACAGTTATATATCAAGAGTCATCCTGAACTGAGGATGTATGAGTGGGGATGTTCTTTCTAACATCACATCACATCCCAAATGCCCCATAATCTTCAGCAGGGTTCATTAGTGCGGGCAAATTTCAAATGAACTCTAAAAACAGATGAAAGAGATTGCGATTTCAACTCCACGTGGATAAGAGGTTGTGAACCCCAAGCAACAAGGCTCCATTAATCCAGATAAGTCTAATACATACATTCCACAAGGAGAGCACTGTGATTTTGCAGGCAGGCTGCCGAATGGGAACTATGGTTGTACAGTGAAACTAGGATTCGTAAAAGCATAAAACCATCAAATGAGTAATGTCAAACAATGTCAATGTAGAAGCCTCTTGCGACAAACACGCTTCTCAGCAAACCCACCTGAGTTGGGAACTATGAGATGGCCCCCCAAGGAGTTGAAGGTCCCAAGGGCGGTGCAGGAGGGGTCACATGTGCGAGCCAAGCTTTGGTTGCGCAGGTTCAAGGTCTCATTGTCCAGCAGGGAGTGTGTCACCTTGGGGGACAACTTGGAGCCGAGGTCAGCCAGCTCCTCCTGAGGTGTGACCAGGCCAGATGAGTTGTAGACCTTGATCTTCAGGTTTGGCAGGGGGTCCAGCAGGGGCGAGTTAGTCATGGGGATCTTGTCGGACACATCGTGAAGGGCGTAGACGGGGCCGCGGTACATTGCCGCTGCAGAGGTTAGGTCAGGGGGCGCGGTCATCAGGTCAGCTGTAAAGGGGGGCAGGGCGGTGTATGGGTTTGCATAGACAAACATTGGCAGTTCACCTAGCGCATCAAACGCAACATTTAGACAAACTGAAGCCAAACAAATATATAAACATTCAGGTATGATCGGCTGTTCAAAAGTATTAAATCACAAGTCAAGGGGAACTAGTGAAAGCAGCACTGGAGTTTCCCATACGTGGTCGTTTGAGATCATGAAGTAGTTTGCCGAAAAACCTTAATCTCTCAGCAGAGAAATGGAAAAGCCAGAAGAAGGTGACCAAGGCAGCAGCCCAGCCAGCAGGGGCTGCAGGAGGCGCCATTAAAACACATTAACTCTTATTAAATGCTCTGTGCCTGTCTATTTTAATTATTTACTGTCCTCAGAAAGCTCACCTGCTCTATAACATGCAATGCTTTTCAATCTGTATAATTTCTGACAGTTCGCTAGCCCCCGTTCCAGAGGATCCAGGGTATAGTTCTTAAAGTGACAATCTTCACAGGCTAGATAAAGGTTACTGAGGAGGGGAGGGGGTTGACTGTTTTAATTAAACTGGAAATTTGGATTCCCCCCCCCACTTCAAAGGGAAAACAATGAATGTACAGCAGGAGGACTGAAATGAAGAGTGTGGCACATCTGTCCTACAGGCAGCAGGGGGTGCAAAATCAAGCACAGCTGAACATTTATGGCTGGATTGAGATGTTGGGCAGCTGTATGTGGCGGGGGGTGGGGGTGCTCTTCTTTCTTCCACAGCTTCCAATCCCCAACAGCATCAGAAGTAGATCAGACAATCTGATGATGAGATAGTGATGAGATGAAGAGCTGGTTGAGGTGAACCCCAAAGAGCCACCCCAATCTCAACCCTATGTTCTACCATGTAAAACTGCCACTCAAATGACAGACTGCCAGTCTGCTAATTGTCCTACCTAATTTATACAAACCCACTCATTAGTAAGAAGAATACCCCTGAGCTTTCCAGGGACAGACCTAAGTCCATCTTTAACTTTAGAAGACAGTGTTGTGATCATTACTATATATGACTGCCTCACAATCATTACTGTATGGGACTGTAGGAACACTGCCTCATGATGTTTACTGTATCACCTGTATGTAGACTGCCCCACAATCTTTTCTGTGACAGGAAACTGTCTCACAATCTTTACTGTTCATGACTGTAAGTACTAAGTAGACTGCCTGATGATCTTTACTGTAAGTGACTGTAGATTGCCTCACAATCTTTATTGTACGTACCCAAGCAGACCGCCACAAGATTTTTACTGCAGGAGACTGCCTCATGATCTTTACTGTATGTGACTGTAGATGGCCTCACAATCCTTACTGTATGTAACTAAATCAACTACCTCATGATCTTTGCTGTATGTGACTATAAGCAGACTACCTCAGGATTTTTACTTCATGTGACTATAAGAAGGCTAACCCATGATTATTGCTGTACAAGACTGCTTCATTGTCTTTAGTAACTGTAAGGAGACTGTCCTATGATCTTTACTGTACATGACTGTAAGGAGACTGCCTCGTGATCATTACTGACTGTAAATTTCTGACTTTGCATGCTATTTATTATCTATTACCAGACCTCAGATCTGTGGAGTATCTTCTGCAGGGAATCATCTTCTGCTCACCGCCTTGGTGCGCAGGCACGGTAAAGCCAGTTAGGGACAGTCCACCCTCCCATCCAGGAGAAAGTGCTTTAATCTCCTTACCCTGTTCATTCCTGTTCCTACAGTCCGTTCATCTTTCAGCCGATTCGCCATGGCAGAAATTTAATTAACCAGGAACAAGCCACAGAGCGCAGAGGGAGGGGGGGTGCGGAAGCATAATTCTCCATCAGTGATAATCCGAGATCGGTCTCCATCACAGAGTGACAAGCATTCTAATGGCCTCCCGATGAAATGTCAGCAGAGCCTCACGCACTGCAGCGGCGTCCCAAATTGCTTCCTGGTCTTTCCATCTCCGACACTGCATTTACATCCTGCACGTGTCTTCTCCTCCCACACATACCAGGACCTGCTGCACAACTTCAACCCACCACAAAAGATCACCTTTAGCACCAGGATGGGGGAGAGCAGCCCTGATTAAGCAAAGCTGTTTGAGCTGGGATTTGACATTTTTAATCCGGTTGTAATTACATTACACTGTCAGCCTCGGCGATGGAGAAATGTTTGGTTTCATTTGCCATTGTATTTATTCTTTTGAATTATGACAGGGCCAATATCAATGCATGTGATGGTGATTATTCACAGGGCAAATGTAACAAAACAAAGAAGACAGAAATGAGAGAGCTGTGGGGACAGGCTGGAAAACCTGCCAGGGTGACCTTCCTGCTTTTGACAGTATGAGGTCACACTGGAAACACAGTCAAGCGTAGCAGAAAGGAGATCAAATGCTAGGCAACATGGCTTCCATACCACAGTACCAGGGAAAATCTCTTTAACGTGATACAGTCTCTGCTGTTGGATGACTGATGGTTCAGGACAACTGGGCTACAGTGGACTTTTCACGCATGGTCTTCTCTGCTTGGCTACAGCCAGCACCCCCCCAGTGACCCAACACTGCCCCCTGCAGGTGACTCACCAGAGCGGGCCGTCTTTATGTTGACAGACTGGAAGCCACCATTGAGTGCCGACGTGTCGATAATGTCCGAGTCAAATTCGCGGTGGGTCTTGCGGTAGACGAAGAGCGCCACGATGACAGAGATGACCAGGCACATGATGACGGCGATGACAATACCCACGTAGAGCGCCACATCGTCCGTGCTGGGCGCGGCTGTCAGCGGAGATGCAGGGATGCAGGTGAGTAGATGTCTAACCTGTGACTAGCATGTTTTTAGGGCAGGTCCAGCCACCATTTAGAGCTCGATTGGGTGTCATGTGACCCGCTGTAACTGTAGATGCTGGCATAACTAAAAATACACCACGATGATTAAACATTATATACACCCACACAGCTTTAATAAATACACACATATATAAAAATATATATAATTTGATTTGTCTATTTATTAATTTATGAACTCCACAGCTACTTTCTGCAATTTACTTGAATATTTAATAGGCTAGCAGATGTAAAACTGTGAAATTTTCATTAACACGGCCAGTGCAGACATTAATTTGGAACAAAGTCTTACCCATAATAAAGTTTTAATTGACAGGGTGACTGTGACAGTAAATGACTCTCTCCAGGAACCTCTCCATGAGGATTCTGGGAAAACAGCTTGCCCTCCAACCGGCTCATGAGATGCAACAGAACTGCTTCTCCAGAATCTTCCAGATGCCACTCATGGTAGAATGTGTACTATCATCATTTTCAGCACTTTACATGTTCTTTTAGTTGTGTGGCCTGTACCACTACCTTCTTTATATTATTAATTAACTGTACAGTCTGTACAATTATCATTCGTATCTCTTATTGAAGCTATTAGCTATACAGTCTACACCATTCTCGGCTTTTAACAGGGTCTTTTAACTGTACGGTATGAACCATAATCAATTTCAGCTCTTATAGGTGCTAACAGTTGTACAGCCTGTACCATAATTCTTTTTGGAGTTTTTACATTTGCTGTTAGTACAACTTATACCATCATTTGCATCTTTTCATTTGCAGAGTTTCTCATGCGTTTAGCTTCAGAGGAAATATTTTTGAAGTGAAACAGCAGCGGGCCTGTCATGATAGGGGAGGGGGGTATATACAGACTGCTTCCACTCACAATCGCATAAAATGTTGCTTAGTTTCAGAATAGCTCAAATTCCGATGTCTCTTGTGATTATTTTCTACTTAATAATGTCTCCGCCCGTGACCTTAAAACATCATTCTGAGGCCACATTTGGCAATAATCTAGCAGTTCATCCTCCTACCACTGGGTGTCAGTCTTCACCTCTGAGTGTCACTGTTTATCTGCAGACGGAAGGTTCTGTCGTATTCTACAGTCTGCTCCTCACCTGAGAAGCAGCTGCCATTCCCAGGGGTTTCCCTACGAGCCATCGATTGGGGTACACATAGCGGAGTTGCTCAGAGACTAAAAGTGAAGACTCCATCTCTAGCGGAGTGAGGCGCCGTGAGCAACGGGCGGTTTGAAAAGCAGAACAAATCAATGTCAGAGTGAGTCGCAGTAGATCTGTGCTCGGCTAGTCACCATGACACTGGGAATCAATCTGCCCTTCTAACGCGATCTTCACCCTAGACGAGCGGAAGTCTGGCTCTGAGCACATCACCCTAACCTGCCTTCTTGCCACTCTTAGAGAACAAGCAGCATGTTCCTTGAGTTGTGGCCACTAAACTTCAGGATGAAATATCACACTGGCATGGCCGCCGCGTGTGACGCCCGACCCATTTGAGGTGTACCTTTCTCTACCTTTCACCAAGCAGAAAGCAGAGGAGTGAGTAAATCTGTATTCAGTGGGTGACGCGACCTCACACCACTTAGCCCCTCTGATAGAAGGTATCGATCAACTTGCATCCTAATTAAGCCACCAGGAAGCCATGCAGATCGTTATGGGGTTGGGGGGGTAGGCTTTCCACTGGCTGCCCGCCTCCGAGGCCCCAGTATATGATAGTGCACATGCAGTATGCTCTGAGCACCATTGAGTTCCTGTCAGTGGGTTGGCGTCATGTGAGCAGGGCCTAACTAGTGTGGCAGCAGAGCTGGGAACAGCCCTGCCACCTGTGTCGTTCCTCCGGCCCACGCCCTTTCAGACCAAACTCTGCCCATCCCCCCCCCTCCCACACTCAGCCTCAAAGCATATGGGTAACCGCCATACAATGACAGGAAATGGCAATGGCTTGACGACATAAAGGCAGAAAAGAGATGAAAACAAATGATCGTTAGCATGTGGACCAGGCAATTGAAAACATATCCCACATTTGGTCACTGCACGGAAATGTCATCGGGGACGTTCGGGAAAACAACAGGATGCTTTCCAGAAGCAGTCAGAGCCGGCATGGTCCACTTCTAGACAAGGCTCGACTCAAACGCCACAGTCAGACTACTTAAAGAACTCGGTTAATCCCAGCTTAGAGACATGAGAAGAAATTGCAGCACCAAGCCCGAAGGTGCAAAAATCTCTGACCAAGCCATCAGTGCCGTCACATTAACATCACATGTAATTACGCCATGAGCCTCTCCGCTCCTCGTTTGGCAGCTGACTGTCTCAGGCCCCCCCCCACGGGGAGCTGCATCACTGAGGCTGTTCCACATCGCAGCTCATCACCTCTTCCTCTCTATGACCTTATGATTTACCTACATAACTGCCTCCCTGTTGGAGCCATCAGGTCCTCATACAACAGATCATCAGCCCATAACACCAATATAGAGAACGAATCCGAGTGCTGGCACGATCCAGTATAATGACACGGCTTTCAGCACCGGGCCGTTTCCAGTCCTGCTTCCAACAGCTGGACCAACAAACCGTGGTCACTCATCCAGCCACTATGTTCCATCTCAAAACGCTATTATTCCCGTCATACAGCTGCTGCTCTGCTCGGACTTCCCACAGACGCTGTTTTCCACTATCCTCCACCATCGTCTTTGAAAGGATCTGGGAATCAGCTTGACATTTCCTCTGTGTTTCTGTTTCAGAGTTTTTCTGGTTTATATATGTATGTACATACTCATATTTTAACCAAAATCATGTATAAAAATTCCCTTCAGTGGTAACTTTAATGGTACTGTTTATTTGTGCTGTTGCCGATGTTTTTACACTCATTTTGGTTCATTTCAGTAATTCTTAGACATATTTATTGGTGTTTGAAGATCGTCCCGCTAAGTCTGTAGGCATCTGAGGTGAACAGTGCCACCATGGTCTACTAGATGAAGGAGATATCTTCACAACCTCACAACCATCACTGTCGACCCAGTGTCTACCTCATATTGCCCCCATCCCCCCGCGCCAGGCTCTGGGGCAGCTCATCTCTGATAAGGGCTGAACTGTCATCGGTCCCACAAGACCAGCAAAAAGCAGACTTACTTTAAAGAGCAGCTCAAAGTCTCACTGTGTGATGGCAGTGTGATTCTGCCTTGCCATCTACCCTGCAGATTTTTAACAGATACTCCTCAAGCTGTGTCACCTTTGATGATAACAGCACCAAGCTTCTAAAATGTTAGCATTAAAGCATATTACATTAATACATATCTCTGTAATACATACCCCTGCATTAATACACGTCTTTGAACTCTGAAAAGAGGAAACTCCAAGCAGCAAGAAGCAGAGAATTATTATGTTTTAACTGGCGTCTCTACAGCTTCAGGACAGACATGAATTTTACATGCTTGAAGAAATAAAAAACTCTCACACTTCAGAGAGGGAAATGTGGAATAGGGTCGTTTTCCGGAAATGTCCGGGCATCGGTCAAAGAT
>JAODJX010000042.1:5852675-5875961 GCA_026776945.1 Isichthys henryi
GGTACAATCAGGGAAGCACACGTGGATGATCAGGGGGGCGTGGCACACACGAGGATCGGACGAGCGGGGCATGACACTAGGAAGCCACAAATAAAAAATATTAAATCCAATAAGGAAAAAGGGTATATAAAATAATATTCTGCAAGTGAAACCTGTGCCCCTCCTATCGATAAATAACAGGAATCATATGTGTCCGTCACACAGAATTTTAGCTATTGCAGGAACCACACCACCTTTAAGCAGATTACTATTTCCAAAGGGAGAGAGATGTTGGGTAAAATATATAAACACTGCTTAGAATTCACTCATTTATGAGCATGAATTGTTTGGTCAGACTTCTACCCCATCGCTCAGCAACGGGAAAAAGAATTCTGTGGGTGTCGATCTGGCCAACCTCCCGAGCTTGTTCTCAGTGACAGACGGACGAACAAATCACTGACACTTTAACTGGCCATAAATCATCCTTATCGCTGTTTGTTTGTTTATACGGCTGCTCTGCAATAATAAAACTCATTTGTCAGCTGACGTTACAAACACGGTTTTTAATTGTGGGAAAACAAAAAGGGGAGCAGACCAATTGCGTGGCAAAGCCTGGAACCCACACAGCACACAGTTACGCACAAGCAGACCCAAAGGCGTTCAGGCACGTCAGTAAAACATCCGCAAAACTGATGTCCCCGCTTGAGTGGCAGCGACTGCCCCAGCAAAGGCAGCCACCCTGCCACTCACACACGGGGCAAATTCAACATAGTGTTTCGCTGTGTTCCATGCTGTCGTGTGGCTCTGTGGCTGGGAGAACTGGTGCGCGCAGGCTAGGAAACACAAAAGTGACAGCACAGACAAAACACTAGGACCCCTGTGTGTTTGTGAGTGCGGCAACCACTGGAATGGTGACAAAGGTGATGGGGATGGGGGTGGGGGTGGGGCATTTCTGCATCCACGGAGCCCTACCACCATGACACCCCCAGGAAGTGAGTTTTATTCTCACTTTTTACATTGGTGGTGCATAATTCATCAGCGGCAATATTGTAGACATTACGAGAATATTAAAGCATAAATCAGTCAGGGCAGTGACTCAAGCACAGATAAGTAAATGGCTAGTGAGCGCTGGTTTACACAATTATGTCAAAACGGTTTGTTTTAGGGGATGCCGGAATTAAGGGGGATGCTACTTAGGTTCCCCCACAAAATGGAGTCACAGCCAAGACAGCTTGAGGCCAGAGAGCATCCGCACAGACAATAAATAACAATAATAATTATAACATCACACGCAGCAGTCGGCAGAAGAGATGACCTGCGGGGGGCGATGTGGGACCTCTACTCAAGGTCAAGTGCAGCCTGAGTTTGAGGATGAGAGCACAAGAGGGGGGCATCAGGCACCCCTGCGCCTCCACTCCATTCACAGCCCCCCTCCCCCAGAGGCCCTTTATCCCCGTCGTTCTTCTGCCCGAACGCCCTCGCGCTTGGCTTCATGCTCCGCCCCGACCCCCTCCCCGGGAAGGTTTATGGCTGTGCCCACCGAGCACCACGGGGGTCTGGAAATCATAGCAATTACAATGTAAAATAAAAAGAAAAAGATAAAAATCAGAAAAGCATTCGGACGGCTGCAATCGCCCATCGGTGGGGGGGGGGGCGGCTAATTAGCGGCCATCCTACTTTCATGCCAAAACAGAAAATTGCATTTCTAGTGAGATTCTGCATGGCGACTGAACGGAAGGCAGGCCGGCAACACCATTAAGGCACAGAGCACCTCCTTCCTGTACGGAATCGATGGGCGCCTTTTCCGGACCGTTATTTTATATTTACAGTGGAAAATCAAAGGGTTTCCAGGCAGCCATTAAAGAGGGATGAAGCCAATGGGGAGGACAGAGTATGTGCTAATGAGATATTCACTTATTACCGCGCTGAGACGAGAGACACAGCCTCCCTCACGCTATGAAATTATCTGTGATTGAAACATGAACCTTTATCATTGTTTATGTTTTTTGTTTATCCTAGATTAGAAGCAGAGCAGCTGTATACTACAAGCGAAATGCAGTGTCCAGATAAATCTGGCACAATTTTTCAGTGCTCGGGAGTGTGGTAGCCAGGGTAACCAGGGTAAACAGAGTAAACGCCATGCTAATGAGCAGGGTGGGCAGGACAAGGCCAGAAAACTCACGTGGATCAAAAGTAAATTCTATGTTAGAGACTCTGCTAACATGGAAAGAAAACAAAAATGAGATTTATTAACAAGTTACCTTCAGGGTCACGATTTAACCCAAATCGAATGAGGCTGCTAGTTATGCAGAGGGTAGGGATGGGGTGTTAATGGCGTTTAGAGTTAACACAGGTGTTTGGCCCTGGGACGCAGCTCATGTTTTCGGAGTGGGGGCTAGAAGAGGCGGAGGATCATTAACAGTCTCGGCGCCGAAAGCAGGAATGAAATGGACTTGCCGTCCCCGTCACCATGGGCCCCGAGTGTGTGGGGGGGGTAGGGAGGCCACAGTGTGGGACTATCATGCAGTGCTGTGAGTCTAGATCTCATGCCGGGGGGGGTCAGGCCTCCAAGCAGACCTACAAGCAGTACAATTTTACACTCTCTGCACAGTGTGTGTGCATGGTGGGGGGGCGCGACCCTAAAGTGGAAGAAAATTACATGTTAGAAGCCAAGTGGGAAAAAAACACCACTGCATTCTGTGAAGTTTTTAAGGCATGGATAATTTCCTGTTTATTTTTTATTCATTCGCTCGTTCAGGGGGAGGCTGTTTATAATTTCATATTCCCCTCTTTGCGCATTTACACAGCTGTAGTGATTCTAGGTCAGGCCAGGGCCAGGCCAGGTGCCTCGTTTGGTCCGAGGGGGGTGATGGATGCACCCCCCTGGGAGGCCACCATCCTGCTGTCCCAGGTCCTCCATAACTGCCACATTCAACCTAGAGATCTCATTACAATAAAAAGGTCGAACTTCAGCAGAAAGAGGACTCCTGGAAGCCAAGGAGGCCGGTGCTGGGAAGCGCACAGCACTTTTTAAAGGTGGCATTGCAGTGGCATTAAAGATACAGGCCGTGTCTGTGTGAATTTGCAATTAGTGCTCCCACAATATGATATAAACCTGTTACTTTTAACCTTAAAGGAATATTTTTCTGGTCCCCACATAGAAAAACTTCAATTTTATAAAAGTTTGTGACTGCAGTCAAAAAAACTAAACATGCCAGAAGTCTTGTATTTTGATTACTTATAGTTAAGTTAGGGCTGTCATAATAAGGATTAGGGTTTTGCCCATAGAAATGAAGGGAGAGTCGCCACAAAGATTTGAACACGTGGACTGTGTAAGACTGAAGACTCATTTCAGGGTCATTTGTGGCTTTCGATGGACCTCAAGTTGACTTCACCAGGCCGAGCGAGGAGGTAAAGGGACACAGTCATTACTTTAGCCAACACTCTGCAGACTTGTGAAGGCCTCACACCTGTGTAGCTTCCTCTTTGTGCCCACCTCCAGAATGTTCCGCTCTCTCTACACGCACGCACACACATTCCACACACACAGCCTTGTTCACAAACAGATGTGCTCCTACTCATTACTGACTGATTGGCACCAGGAGATTCATTAGAATAATTGCCTCATTTGTTGCCATTAACCCAGAGAAAGCACCGCATGTCAGTTTGGGAGCCCGTGTTGGAGGCGACGACTTGCCCGTCAGCCCGAAGCCATCACACCAAAGGCGGAAAGACGGACAAATCCGAGGAGGCAAAATCGTGCCACGCTCAGAAGCGAGAGAAAAGCTGCATGTTTCCTCTCGGAGTTTAAACACCGGGCAACAACGTTCATCAAGGCAGCCATCAGACAGACACCAAACGCCATTACGGGCCAATTACAGGAACGCAACTCAATCAGCTCAAGGCAGAGTAAACGTGATTCGGAGACAGAGCGCAGTGCGGTGTGTGTGTGTGCCAGATGCTCCCTGGATGGGCCTCGTGCCAGTGAAAAATAACCAGCTATCAGACCTCGTGTGTTCAGGGCGCTGAGGCCCGTAGACACGGACCAGTGTGAACGTTTCCCCTAATTCCATTCAGCTCACCTGCCAAGTCGTGATAAGCAACATCAACAAAATACCCTCCGGTCCCACACATCCCCCCGTGGCCTGTAATTTTAAGAGCGGTTTGTAATTTAAAGTCTCTATTTCAGCCGCTTTGTTATTGCACTTTGCCTTCTGCTCCAGGTCAACACAAGCCGAGATCTAAGAGGCTTCCGGTACCCTGAGAAGCTGCCGTGTGCTCGTGTCGTATGTTTACCATTTTTCTGCTCCGGCACTGATTGCCCATCTTTCTGGGCGAGTTTTGCTCTGAGGTTTGATGTTTCACTCGTTCTGCGACCCCCCCCCCCCCATTCTTGCACTGCTCTATCGCTCTCATCACTGGTTCCTGGGACCTCCTGAAGCTGCATATGGTTTGACCACGACGGCCCGACATCTTGGCATGCCTTTTTCTTTTTTCCACGAGAAGGAAAACGTGAACGAGCCAGGAGTGACGGCTCAGTTCAAAGGAAGAATCTATGCCTGAGAAAGAATTTGTTTTTGGTTTGTTTTATGATGCATTTGTAATTTGATCAGCGGAAGGTTCCAGGTGCGTAGGAGCTGAAGAGAAGTGATCACAGGCGCTGCTGGAGCAGAGCACCAAGTCTCCTAACCAAACCCCACCAAACAGGGGATGCAGGTGCCGTGACTGGCCTTCAAATGCAGGTACCACAGTACGGAAACTGGCTCTCCTAGAACCATAAAGAGGTTCTGTTCTGCAGGAAAGTCTGCTTCAGAGGCCCACCTGGCCAATACAATAACCTCTCTGCCCCCGTCTGACCCAAACTGCAGCAGGATGTTCAGGAAATACATTATTATTTCGTCCAAAATAACTTACATACGTTATATATCTGTCCACAGCTGTATATCTTACCGAAGATATTCTGGTTCCTGCCAAGGTACACAACAGATGTTTTCCTCACGGGATATGAACCCAGAACCTGCTGGTTGAAACCCAGCCCCCTAAACTGTTATAACAGACACTTCCAAGAGTTATGGTTTTGTACACCTACTCCTGCTATGACCCGTAGCTTGGGGCCCATGAAACACTACACGGCAGTGATCAGCAGGGGAAGACAGAGGGCGCTGGAGAGTCATACAGAAAGTCAGCTAGAGGAGACCAGTACCTGCAGAGACAGAACTGGGCCACCAGCACCCAAACGGGCCCCAGTGGACTTGGACTATATTCAGATGCCCTCCACATCTGTCCCCAAACCCAATACCACCAGCAAGCCTGGAAGTCAGAGCAGGAGACTGTCACACCGCTTGAACAACTATGCCCCCAAGGTGAACCAAACACTACATCCACAGTAAGAGAAAAGAGCAGAGAAAATGGGGGGGTGGGGACAGAGGAGTGAATAAGGAGCTGGACATGTGACCAAAGGCTTGCAGGTTCGAACACCTGCAAGTAAACTAGTAATGTCCTGTAATCATGCTTTGGGGGGAGGGGGTGTTTCCTGACTGATCTTTTCTTCAGTTCTGCTGCACCCTTCAGAAAACAAACAAAAATGAAAAGTTCCAGAAAAAGGCACACCAGTGGCTACACACACAGAAAAGTCAATAAGAAGTTTTGAACATGATCTTCACATCACACAGAAACGTCCAAACCCAACACAGGCCTCTAATTACAGGTAATTACACAGTAATCACATAAAGAGCCCCATGCCACTGCTGATCTGTGGTGTATCTTCGGAGCACAAATGAAGACTGGATGAAAGGCAGCGGCAGGCACGTCGACCGCCGTGTGCCCCTTAGAGGGGCCCCGATCCTGCCATCATTAACCAATGACCCTCAGCTAGGGGGAAGGGGGTGCGAGGGGGGTGTGGAGTTGCCATAAATCAGACTCCAGATGTGCTGAACTGGGCTGAACCAGCCCCTCTGGAGTTCCTGGGGGGTGGAGGCTCACACAGGTGCGTGTGTCATTCCCTTTCTTTCAACAAAGACAGTACTGAGAGAGAACAGTACTGTACACAGAACAGAACACTGAGAGAGGAGAACAGAATAGTACACAGAATGTAGGACTGACAGATGACCGCAACACACGTCACACAGCATTGAGAGAAGAGAAGAGAACAGCACACAGAACACAGCACTCACAGTGGAGCACAGCTCACAAAACACAGCACTGACAGAGAACAGAACAGCACACAGAACACAGCACTCACAGTGGAGCACAGCTCACAAAACACAGCACTGACAGAGGAGAACAGAACAGCACACAGAACACAGCACTCACAGTGGAGCACAGCTCACAAAACACAGCACTGACAGAGCAGAACAGTACAGTACACAACAGCACAAACAATGCTAAATTCAATATGCGCCAGTAAGAACCTGCAATCGCAGTCAATGAGCTCCCCCATCACCCTGTACACACACACACAGACACAGACACAGACACACACACATGCTGCTGAATCAAAACTGTGTCAGTAAAAAATCCAGGGCAAAATCTGAATGCCCAATATCTGTGTTAAAAAAAAATGCTGAGCTAGTGAGAGCAGAAGCCAGTGAGAGCAGAAACCAGCTCGAGTGCTTCACCGCCCCCACCCCCCCACCTCCCAGGGTTGGGGCATCGAAACACACTCAGTGGTGCTCTCAAGTGTTGAAGTGATTGACAGGGGGGAGACATTAAGTTTGGTCCTTGGTTACGGGTCGCCACAGAGACCACGTCTGGATTTTGAATGCGCCGGCAAGCCCAAGGGGTCCGGCCTAATGAACACACGCTTCCTGAGGCTCACTCTCTGAGTACTTTCACATTCGCCGTGCTCCTGTGGCGCCGGGGCCCAGCCTCTGATGGCTCTGACCCCGGCCCAAACAAACCTGAGTGCTAACCACCTAACACGGCGAGTTTAAATGGCTCTGGGACCAGGAGCAAGTCTCGCCCTAACAGCGGTAACAAGGCCTGTCAGAGGAGTGCGAACCAGTGCTACTGAGCCCATCAGCTCTATGTCACACTAGTGGAGTCACATGATCTCCTAGCCAGGATGCTAACATGGTGCTTATATCTCATTGGCTTTCAAGGGCGTTAGTCAAATTTGAACCAAAATCAGCCACATTGCATCAAGAGAGTATAATAAACACACACAGGTACACAAAGGCTCACACGCCCACAACTAAAACAGACGCACACATGGAGCTATTCACAGACGCACACAGAGACAGAGACACACATACACACACACAGACCTGTACTCATATCTTTCTGGGGACTGTCCATTCACTCTGTGGGCAAACCCTAATCCCAACAATGACACCCTTATCCCCTACCCAACCTTAACCTTAATCTTAATTAACAAAACAAGATACAAATCTTTCGGCATTTTTAGTATTTGATTGCATTCACAGATTTTTATAAAATTGAGGTTTATATTGTAGGGACTGGAAAAATGTCCCTACAAGCTAATAGATTTCACCACATGCACACGTGCACACAGTTATGCAGGCAGAACCTTGATACAGTCAACAACATTACGGTCTCGCATCACACGAAGCCCAAGAAGAATCCGTATTTCTCAGCCAGAGGCCATTGTCTCCAACTGCATTCCGGAGCTTTCCCCCAGAACCGGGTGGAGGAGGCCGTGCAGAGAGTGGTCAGGCCCCCTGTGGGAGGTGGAGGAAAGGCAGCGAGAAGGTGGTGTTTCCTCGGAGCGTGCGTGTTAACACAGTGCCCCGCTCTCCATGCGATCTGTGGGGCCGGACCATGTGACCACAGGGCAGAAGAGCCAACAGCTTCCCTGTTTCCCTCTCTTAGGAAAAAACACACAAACGCACAGAGTACAAACGGAGAAATGCAGCCAACCAACACATACACAGACACACACATAAAACAAATAAGGGTGAGATATGACCAACCAACACATATTCACACATACCCAAAGATACATAGACAAACAAGCATTCAGCCAACACACACAGGGAAACACACACAGCAATGTAGTCAGCCAACACACACACGGAAACACACACAGCAATGCAGTCAGCCAACACACACAGACAGGGCACACACAGCAATGTAGTCAGCCAACACACACACGGAAACACACGCAGCAATGCAGTCAGCCAACACACACAGACAGGGCACACACAAAGTACCCTGCACATATGCTGACACACCGTCTAATTAAGGTCTAACACATATACAGCATACACAAAACCACACGCACATTCCAGCAGCCAATACCCTGACACACTAAAACCCAGCACACACGGACACAGACTGAAGCCAGATTCTGCAGTGGAGGTGTTACTCTCAGCCAATGACGCGGCAGAAATGCAGTCATGTGACCCCGTTACGTCACCACCTTAAATTTACCTATTTCCTCTGTTACATTCACCGTACCACACATGCCATATGTGTAACACGCAGACTCGCATGAATGTCACATGATACATGCATGCCACGGTGCGGCACAGGATCCCCAAATCCCCGCTGGGCCCTTCTGTTCCCACTGTACAATGTGGACCTTTGTCATCGTGGCTTTGGCCCCAAGAATACAGTGGACCCATGGGGCTGAGGCACCACTGCCTGACTGGAAAGTCCGCTCCCGTGGCAACCATGCCTCCTGACTGAGGCGCACTCGCTGGCACTCCTGAATGCCGTTTGTAAAGCCTCTCAAGAGAAGGGAGGTGCCATGGAAAGCAGAAGGGGTGGGGTGGGGGGTGTTTTGTAGCTGGTAAATTTTAATAGATTTTTATGAGACCGGCAAAGTGCCCGGCCAGTTGAATGGATGAGTCCCGCCTTCCTGTTTGCCCACCCCTTTTGTAAAGGTGGTGGGGGGTGGGCTTATGAAAGGAGTTTATAAAGGCTCACTCCATGGGGCTACCCACATGCCCCTCCCCCTCGCCCCCACCTCCTGCCCCCTCCCCTGTCAAGCTCTCACTCAAGTGGAGAAGCAGAGAAAGACGCACTTCAGATCCCCCCCCCCCCCAAAAAAAAAAACGTGATGCTCACACAAAGCACCTTCACGTTCCGCTTCAGTTGGCCGGTTGCGGAGTTCCCAGAACTCAAACAGGCTTTCCTCTGGGGGTGAGGGGGCAAGAAGGCCAAGGCAAATGCTCCATCGGATAACCACTGGACGCCGTCTGCGAGTGCGGGGCTTGGGACCCATTCCAGGGTGGAGATCCGTCTAGACAAAGTCAGCCAGGAGAACCAGGAGTGGTACATTGAGTGGTACACGGCCTGCTTCCCTCCCCCAGCACCCTGCCCCCGCATCCAGTCACAATCTCGCAGGACACAGCAACCCCGCTGAAAATGAAGTTACCGTCACCTGGGGATTATTTTGGAGGTGATGCACTCATGTGAGGGACAAAGTTACCGCTGCGATAAAGTCACCCCCCCCCAGGGACAGTGGGACAGTACAGAGAGCTTCTACCTGTACCAGACCACACTGGCAAAGCTCCCCAAAGGTCTCCCTCAGGCCACGGTGATCTCCGATCCTCATTCACAGGACGCAGGATGTATCTGCAGATGAGCTCCAGCACTGCATGAACCACAAGTTATCCATCCATCCATTTTCCAAACCGCTTATCCTACTGGGTCGTGGGGGGCTCCAGAGCCTATCCCAAAACTAATGGGCACGAGGCAGGGAGCAACCCAGGATGGGGGGCCAGCCCATCACAGGGCAAACTCACACACCATGCACACCTACGGGCAATTTTAGCAACTCCAATTAGCCTCAGCATATTTTTTAAACTGTGGGGGGAAACCGGAGGACCCGCAGGAAACCCCACAATGACATGGGGAGAACATGCAAACTCCACACATGTGTAACCCAGGCGGGGACTCGAACCCGGGTCCCAGAGGTGTGAGGCAACAGTGCTAACCACTGCACCACCGAGTCTCCGCCTAGGTCACATGTGTGCGGAGTTTGCATGTTCTCCCAATGTCGTCATGGGGTTTCCTCCGGGTACTCCGGCCCAGTAGGACAAGTGGTTTGGAAAATGGATGGATTATTAGACCTTAAAGACATTAAGGTCTAATAATTAGGAGATTAGGAGAAGATCCGCCAGTAAATGACAGAGCTGTAAGCCCCACCTGTGAACATATGGGCCATTTGTGACATTCCTCCACTCCCATCACCCGAGAGACTCGTACTGGAACACGGTGCAGAACACAATGCACACAGTCCCTTACAACAGGGGATCCCATCAGGCTGTCTGCAGAACCCTGGGGGTTTGGGGGAGGGGCCCATTCTCCTCTAAAAATAAACTATATATTTTTAAGCCACACCTTGATGTTTTTTACAGCCCCTGACAATCGGCATTCTGAGGACATCAGGGAAATATAGAAACAGCTAAATGTATTAAATGTGGCCCATCGGATTCCGCTCGAGCGCCCTCTTGCTGGATCACCTGGGAGCTGCGGGCAATTTCTGAATCTGACAGCCATTTCATTGAGAGGGGTCTCTGGTGAGGGAGGCAGTTCAGGCTTTGGGTGAGACCCCAGGCCCCACCGAACCAAAGTAACTCCCCCACCACACACCAACTCAAATTTAGCTCCAGCTAACACCCAGCCCTCATTAAGCCTCTCGCTGGGCTAACCTGCCTTGCCCTGCTTCCTGTTCTCCCTCACACAGGAAAGCTGTGTCTGCACTTATATCTGCTTCGCCACTCTCTCTGTCCCAGTCTCTGTCTCCTTCACTCTCCATCTCTCTCTCACTCTTTATCCACCTGCACAGCCCCTCTTTTCCCAGCTTGCCACCTGAGAGCTGGAGATGAGCCACACAGCCACAGATAAGTGAAGCTGAAGTGGATTTGTCCACTAAAAATCGCTGCTGTCTCTGTGCCTCTCCTCACGTTGCCCGCGGTACCTTGGGCCCCCCAGCCACTAACATGGGCCTGGGGTCAGGTGACTGGGAGGATCTTCCTGTGTGGATTGGCATCACTGTGAGTACAGGGGGTCTCATTACTGCAGCTTCTCCATCGTTTCTGCTTCACCAGCAGGTATTTTAGTCATTATCTCTCACTGGCTGAGGCCGGAATGGCGGGTAGGACTGTTGCTTTGCACCTCCGGGGCTGTGGATCGGAATCTCGCCCTCGCTCTGCGTGTTTCTGTGTGTGTGCGTGTGAGCATGTGTGTGTGTGCAGATTGCATGATCTCCCCATGTCATGCTGATTTCATCATGCAGACCAAAAACGAACTGGTGCCTGCAGAGCATGACTGTGTGCAGGGTCAATTTGCTGCATTTCAGTTAGTTCCATAATCTACAGGATTACAATGCACAGTACTGTACAACAACCCGTTATTTATGATCTACTAGAATACAGTTAGTGGACAGTTTATTATTTCTGATCTACTGAATGTACTGATCTTCTGAATTACAATTAGTAGACAGTTCAATGTTTCTGATGAACAGAATGTACTGATGTAATGGATTACAGTTTTAGTTTTTTTAGATCAATTTATTTATTTGTTACATGTATGTTAACACAGGGTCAACAGTACAATAAAATGCGTTGGATGAGAGAAGAATCAAAAAACAAATCTCTCAGCATTGGAGCCCTACAGAAGCTTAAATGTATAGTAATATAAAAAGTAGACAGTTCATTATTTCTGATCTACTGAATGTACCAATCTACCTGGTTCACATTTTACTGAATGATGACAGAATTATTGCTCATAATGACAGAGTAAAAGAGAAATGGGAGATTAAATGTTTTAGTGTTTTTGTCATTCCTGTCGTCAGTTTGCCTGGTGCTGCTGATGTCTCGTTATTGGGGCATTTTGACTGGGGGTGGGGTGGGGGGTAAACAGCAGTAGAAAGAACATTGAGCTCTTGATTTGTGAAACAAGTGACAGGGATGGGGATGGGGTACTTTTATGATGCCATAACTCAGGATGTGAAGTTCAACGATTTCCTAGCACTTTCCCAAGTGAAAACAGAACCCCCCCCCCAAAACCAAACAAGAAGCGGAAAACCCGGAAATGTGTGTGTGGGCCAAGCTTTACGCCATTGCCCCCATTGCCCCCAATGCCCCATGCCCCCAGCCTGATGATGGCTCCATTGAGCACAATTTGCTTTCCTCAGAGCATTACGAAATGTAACTTCATTTAACCCCCCATTTCACAATACTGTTGCCTGAATAAGACACCCCCGGCTGCATTATTTCCGTGTGAGTGGCAGGAGGCTAGCCCGCGTCTGAATGGCTCCATTGATACTCATTGAACTGATCCATCTTCCACAACATAAGCTTCCTCCATCCGGCTCCCGATTGGCCGGGCTCAGCCACACCCCCGCTGCCTACCTCAGCGGCTGGGATCCCCTCAGGTGGGCGGCACTGCAGGAGCACTTCTTGTTCCAGCGACACCTCCTTCCCCAGTGGCTCCTGGTCAAAGGTCTTCCTGAGATCTGAGGGAATAAGAAGTAGACAGCCCCATTGAGGCAGAGTAAGCCCTCTGGTGGGCCCGACAGGCGCCATTAAGCATGCCAGATGACCACTTGCGTCTTGGGTCCAGACTTGTCAGCTCAACATGTGTCCGCACCCTTTGCCACAAATACGCGGCTTCCCGTATGGCTGTGAGCCGAGAAGATGAGCCCTTCAACGCCACACTGCGGAGCTAAACTGGAGGCCGCCGGGGGGTTACGGATTCAGACAGCACCGCCTCACACGTAAACGCCATTCTGAATGTTTTTCTAAAATAGCAGTATGCATGAACTTGGAAGTGGGGGTGGTGTGGGGGGGGGGGTTGCTCAGGGTCACATAGCCCGTCATTCAGAAGCCACGACAGCCGGTGAGACTGGCGGGGGGTACAAGGGCCGTCCTGAAGGGGGGAGGGGAACACCACCCCATCGTCACATTTTTTTCAGAGCCCCGCAGAGTGGCGACGGTGACTGGCTGCTCCTCTTACAGCTGGGTGACGCTGGCACTCCCCGGAGGCTCCAAGCAGGCCGCTAATTACACGCTTGGCTAAGGCACAGTGCGAGGTGCCCCCGTGGCCCCCCCAATCCGTCTCTCGCTCAGTAGCAAACAGACACTGGATGTCGGCCTGCCGGGAGCTCGGGGTTAAGCTGTGGGCGGGTGTCAGACAGACACAATCAAAGGGTACGGAGGAGGGATGTAAGAGGGTGGGATAAGATTCCTGTGCCAAAATCCTGCAATGGTTTGGCGTCTCTTCATGGGGGGTGGGGGGCGATTGGGCATCCTTATCATGTGCCCTGTGAAGGGATGATACCTCACAGACACACAGTGCACAGCCTGGCAAACAGACATGCATATGCTTGGGCCGGACACTAGGGGGCAGACAGTCAATATTCCAGTCGGAACTACCCAAAAACTCCCAAGCACTTTGCAGCTTCTCAGATGGGGAATTGCACCCCCCAAAGGGAATTCCTGAAGGTCATCTGCATTTGACATCAGCGTTTGAAATATAAAAAGAGTACCAGCATACCACTGGGCCTCGCATCATGCCCCGGATACGCCTAGGACAGGGGGATGCTACACAGCTAACAATGCCAGTCACCTCTTTGTAAAGCATGGCTGATTCTAGACCCAATTTTTTGTCTCTGACCCCCTGAAAAATGTGCAGAGTTTGCAAATTGTTCTGTATTGTTGTACATATTTTATGCCCCCCTCCCCAGCTTGGCAAATTTTATTGCCTGATATTGGGGGAAGGGGGTGCCTTCCCATATTTCTTTAGATTAAAAGCTGAGAGGCCTGAGGCCGCTCCCCCTAAGGGTCAAATGATAGAATTGCCCCTGCTGTAAAGTTTGGTTGTGTTGTGGTTAAACATGATTCATCGGTTTACAGTGCTGGTCACTGGCAGGATCCCCGCAGTGACATGCGTGTCTCTGAGAGTGAGGAGCCAGGCTATGTATGTAAGAGAGGAGGGAGTGAGAGCACATGGGTGCCATTTGAATTTCTGCTTGTGTCGTGATATGACTTTGTTTCCTCCGAGTCCCGAGGCTGGGATGTTACGCTGGGATCGAACACGTTGCCTCAGGACCAGTGGGTTGGGGGGGAGGGGGTTATGAAGTTCTCTTTCAGCTTATCTCTAGGGATTGAACTGGGCAAAATAAAATGGGGATCGTTTCTTAGGTGCAAGAATTTAATTGCCTTTTTTCCGTGCTGATTAATAATGGATGGTGGTGCGGTTACACCTTTGACTGAGAGCACCGTTTTCTTGTACAGATTTACTGTACATACAGACTGCAGTCCGTATTTCTCCACTTCACCCTCGAGGGGTTGATAACGATAAAAATAAGCTGACACTAAGTTTTCCTTTCCGTTTCTGGCTGTCCTTCTCCTACTGTATTTTGTATTCTTTTTTAATCGTGGCCCATGGTGACAGGCGTTGTGCTGCTTTTTTTAAACATACACACACACACACAACACATCTTCACCATGATACCAAGCTAAAAGATGAGCTCAAGTTCCTCACGATTTCAGCACGATTTTCACTTCCCAGGCACAGAGTCTTCATGAAGTCGTGGTCACTAAAAATAGGCCAAAACTCAACTTGTCTGACGAAAAAGTGCATAAGACAAGAAATTAGGGTAGTGGGGCATGGACTTTGCGGTTTCCTTGTGTTTGTTTTCTGCATGTTGTACTGGCATGTTCGGTTGCTTTTCCCACCTATTCCCCTAGGAACCCAGAACCCCATGACTGACATGAGAACCAAGGCCCATAATCTCAATATATACGTGTTTATTTTTGTTTCTGGATTTCATGTTGCTCCTAGATTTCATATTTGTATATGTTGTGTGGGCTCCACCACCTCCCGATCTCTTTTGGTCCCCGTGATGGGAAATCTTTCTAAAAAACTATATTTCACATGGTTCTGTTTTCTATCCGAATGCAAGGCACTCTCACAATAGGGTAAGAAACTAATTAACCTGCTTTTTACTGCATAAAATTTTATTAAAATGGGTGTGTTTGTAATGTGACAGGACAAAATCGCTTAACTCCCAGGGGTCACTGGATACTTATGGGGGCCAAATCAATCACAAATCTTTTAAGACAAAGAGTGAGAGATGAAAGGGAGAAAACCTAAAGTGTAAAGGAGATGAGATGTGCTACAGACAGCGGTGAGGGATGTTGGCGAGAAGACCAAAGTGAGAAGGAGATGACCCCTTGAGAAACCACACCAAGCTATGTCCTTGTCCTGAAATGTGGCTTTACACACATTTCTGCAACAAAACCCTGGTTCATGCACTGTGTTAAGTGTGTTTTTCAGCCTACCACTTTTTACTGCATATGTCTTTATTGCTGTATGTCATTTTCAGACTAATGGCTCTGTGCAGATGTATCTCAGATAGCTTCATCTTCCCTTTTATGTCTGGTGCTCCACCTCCATGCTCTATTGGTGTTTGCACTTTAAGTGTTTAAATACCTCCCGGTTGCTGAGGCATGAATCCTGTTTTCGTTATTTTTCAGCTGGATCGTTGACAAAATATTTTCCTTATGTCTTCACAGGCTCTGCCAACCCTATCTCTTTGACACGGCTTTTGCGGGCTTAGATCTTTGTTTTCACTTTGAGATGAAAGACACTATTCAAAATCTTCATTCATAATTTGGACATCTGAGTTTCATCTTTATTGGGATATTTGGTAATCCAACAGGTGTCTGTTTGTACTCCTTAACCAGCAGCTCCTCTATCACACAGAGGGAGTTTGGCCTTTGTTTTCTTCTGTAGAACTTGGGCTGAAAGTACAATCTGTGTCACAGGTCAAATTATTTATTGAAGGCAGACAGCAGAAGATTGCCAGAAATTTCCACGCCATCCAAGTGGAACTGGGAAGTGGAGTACATTTCAAACCCTATTTCACTGCCTACTAAAAGGCAGGCTTATGTTTTCTTTTTGGATACAATCCTTGCAGTCTGTGTAAATGGGGTGGTAATGCAGTCACATCGCATTTTTCACTCGTAAACTCGTCTGTCAGCTGAGATAGGCTCCACCTTCACCGATTCCTTCTTTTTTTTCACTCAGCGGAATAACTCTGTTGTCTGCTCAACCCACAACACCTGATTCCTAACCCTGCTTGTTCCGTCTAGCAGGAAAACGGGTGCAGCAAAGAAGCAGTTGCCATGAGAACAGCTGGTATTCCATCGGTGGGTGACCAGGACTTTTGCAAAGCCTCACCAACAGCCAAATAACAGAATGCATGATTTCAAAGAAATGTTATGGATAAGTCGAGCCCGAGGTTCCCACTTATTATAATGTCATAATATTTAATAAAGGGAGCCCGAAACAGGCAGAAGGCTAACACCTGTGGCATGACGATGTGTTGAATGGCATATAGCGACCTTAGCCAAAGGGATGCGTTGACATTGAAGACGGTACGAGTGGGGAGTAATGCAGGATGTGGTATTGACACATCTCACATGAATGCCAATGGAGGCCTATCAGCTACTGATAGTGACGGATTACATTCCAGCGAGGGCAGAGCACCGTTTGCCATGGAATGCATCATGGTGAGAAGATGAGCTTCCGGCAGCTCACGTTCCATCAGACTTTTTAATTTTAGGTGTGAGAACACCAGCTTTCCTCCAGTCTCCTTACATCACTCAGGATGTCAGGGTTACAGAAATATGTTTTGGAAACATCTTAGTGGGAATGGTCCACCAACAGTCTTTAGCCTGCGGTATCTTCTCTGACCAGGATAGAGTTGAAGGACATTTGGAGGTAGCCTACTCCCCCACTCAGCACCCTGCAGTGGACAGTTCCCCCACAATAACCCCAGGAGAGGCAAACAGAGGATGTCGTCAGTAGAGAAAACATGTAGTTATCTCCAACCGTGCTGTCAGACAGGATTGGCTGTCATCTACCCAGACATATTCTGCCTAATCAACCAGGAGTGCAAGGGCCATTAATGCATCCATATGGTGCCGCATTGAGAGAAATTTTCTGCGTGTTGACAGGAGGACCTTCTGAGTAACACTTGCCGAGTACAGTTCTGAACGGCCAGCTCACTGGGAGGCGCCCTCCTCCCTGTTACGGAGCCAGCAGGAGGTCACCTTTGGCACCTCCTCCACCTCCACACCTTCCTAAGCCCATTAAAGGTGATATGGAACCAGGACAAGTGGGAGGAGTGACCCCGTAGATGGCTAGATTGTATCCAAGTGGTTGACCTCTGTTTGGCCCGGTGATGGGATACCTCATCGGGAAGCCATTTGAGGGGGAACAGGAAGCACCAGGGCTGCACTCCACTCCAACACAAAAAAACACACTTCGCCTCTCTCCCCTAACCTTACCTAGTGGGGGAACGTTTACCGCGACTCCAATGTGAGACAAGCATTACAAGGGCCATTACAATCAGACTTTTCTGTAGTGAACCCATTACCACAAACCAAACAGGATACCCCATAATCCTTAGCAAACAGCCTAGTGGTACTGTGCTTGTCTAAGTAAGGTGATTATCAGCTGAACACAATTGAGCATGAGCATTTTATGGCTTTTTCCCAAACTGTGCGGAGACACTTTAAGAACTGCTCAGGAACCAAATAAATTCTGTTCCCCAGGAAACTTAATGTCCAAGAAAGTTCTGTTCAGCTCAGATCCGATGCGGCCACTGTTCATGGGGCAGGAGATGGACTTGAAACAGTAAAGAGAGCTCCCCACAAACTCTGGCCACAACGCCTTGTGATTCTGGAGGAAAATCACTCCCAGCTGTATGGATCTACTGTTTTTTCAGCGTATACCTTTACGAGCCCAAGCCCAGACGGCCGAGTCCGCCTGGGTCACTTATGCCCTGCTATGGCCTTCCAGGCTGGTCCCAGCAGAATTCATTGGTCGCGTTCCGACATGCCGCGGGTTAGTGAACGGCAGCGCTCGTAAATCGCGCAAGAAAGCCGGGCATCCCGGGAGCATGTGAGGGGTGCACTGGCCCCACTTGGGGCACTGCGGCTTGGCATCGAGAGGCAGCCCCCATCTTCATACGTCTCTTCCCTCTCATCCGGAGAAACAGCTACTGTTTTCACAGACCGGGTCACTTTCCAGGAGCTGCAATGGCAAGATGGTTTGGGAATTTGACAGGAGACCAAAAAATGCTCCTGGAAGCAGCGCTGTTGTGTCCTTGAGCGGGAAAATTACGTGAATTGCTTCAGTAAAACATCCAGCTGTACAAATGGGTGGGAGTTTAACATTACCGAATTCCTTCGGGTAAATCTGTTTGCTAAGCACGGCAAGAGCATGGTGAGTGTTTAAAAAAACATCCTGGAAGCAGACCCAGGGTTTTCAGGACTTCCAGGGGACTGCGATACTGAGCCCTCGACGTCCTTCCTCTTGTCTGGTCTCCAGTGTGCCGTTACTCAGCTACAGGTAACGAAGGGCTGGGTGGCTCAAAGTCACCCGGGAGATATTCCGTCAGTGAACGTGCCCTTCTCTGACTGCCATGCTCCAGACAAGACTAAAAAAAACAACAGGCAAGCAGGCTTAAGAGCACCCCCTAGAGAACAGGCTGGTCATGATGCATGAAGGGCTACTTTCTGCTTATCAGCCAATGGGGGGTACGGGGGGGGAGGCTTTGAAGACATGCACTGGTATCGTTGAAATTACTCCACATCTTTACATTATTTAACTGCCGACAGTCACACTTTTATCCAAAGTGACTTACATATCTTGGCATAAATTGGGGGCCTAGCTACAGGGTACAACACAAGGCACCCTGAGGGACCTTTGAGCTTAGAAGTCTTTCTGGTATCTAGATGGTATCTGTAGTCATTGTTAATGGCACACTCCTTAATCTCCCGAGTGTCACTGCACGGGATTCCAACCATTGAACCAATGATTAGACCTTATCCAGCGACATCCAGCAGCTTCATCTTCAGCCCCTAATGGAGAACATTCCTCTCCTTCTACAATATAGAATTAAAAGCCCATTTCATCATTAGAAAAGTTAAACTGTAGTGGGGCGGAGGGGGGTTAACTTCAAATGCAATTTCCATACAAATCAGCTGAGAAATGATGAGATTAAAAGATGCTTGGAAGAAGAGGAAAACTCCTTGTTTTTTGCTTTGGGAGAAAAAGGATATTTAATGTCTCAACACATAGAGCAGAGGATCATGGGAAAGCCTTCTGTGACTCCCTTTCTCTCACAAGCGGACAGATTGGGGTGTGCTTGCCTACCAAGCCAAAAATAACAGCATCACGTTGCTGTTTACACTGTGCAATTAGAGACTTTCACGAGACCAGCGGGTAGAGAAAAATCTAGCTAATAGTTAATCATTAATGGTAAGTTTCCTGCTACCAAAAACCACTTAACCCCCCCATTCCATTACAGGCCCAGGAAGTGCCAGTGCTCACAATGGCTGGATCCGAATTCTGGAACTCATACCAAACTCCAGCATAAATGTTTTTAATCTTTTGTCTAGGTTGTTTCCTTAGGCTTCTAGTACAAGTACATCTGACTATAATTAAACAAAGTGGGTGTCTTTGGCTGTTTGTCACGCTAAATTATACATGATTCTTGTAAAATTCCATTGTGTTAGATTAAAAAAAAAAACTTCCACCAACAAATGACTGCATCCTGCTAAAGAAACTTCCAGAAGTTGGCATTGCAGCTCGTTTCAGACGAAACTTGAGAAGCATGTATTGGGGGGGGGGGGGGGGGGGGCAGTTAAGTTACCGGCAGCAAGCATGTCAATCCAAGACTACAGGAAAAATCATGTGAGATGATTGACATAATTACCTTAAAAGGCCGCAATAAATAATCAGGAGCCTTTGTGTGGCACATGTCCAACAGCCGCCGACATCTTTCCAAACGCTTCGCTACAAAATGCTCTGCGCAAATGTTTGCCGTAGAGGGTTCATGCCATTTATGGCTTGGGGAGTTGGCATTTCTTAAATATGTCTTAATTATGGTTGTTACACACAAGTGAACACAGACATGGACCCCCTAACCCCCGCCCCGCTTCCTCTCAAAACCTTTTCAGTCAAACAGGCAGCAGAAGATCGATGTGGGGAGACCCGCTGGACCCCCAGTGATCAGGCCATCCCCCAGGTTCACATGCAACAGGGGAGAGGGCTGGGGTTTGACCAAAGACAGGACCTGCGGGGTGGCATGGCGGGTAAGCAACGGCTTGCTCCCATTCGCCCGTAACTCACAGCTGGAGCAGCCCGGCAGAAATCACGTGCACAATTAATACCCTCGCTGTAATGGTGCGGGCCACACAAGCAGGTCCGTTTATGGGTCCGGCATCGATCAGCACTACCCAACAACAAAGAACTCTACTTATTAATGAAGTGGGGTGCAGGGAGGGGGGCAGGGAATTAGGAAAACAGTGAGTGAACTGTGTGGCGAAGGTGTGGGGGGATGGCGATTGGGCAATCAGTGATTGAAATGTGTGGCCGGGGGGATCGGACAACCAGCGACTGAATTGTGTGGCGGAGGCCAGCAGTCGAGGAGTTAAAACCATTCCGTTTCCGCATTACTTCCTGCAGATTGTGTTTATCTGCCCCACAGCAAAACATTTTAATCGGAAAAGATTTTAAGGAAGAAGGAGGGGAGCAACACTTTGAAGTAAAGGTTACAGAGAGGAGGCAGATGAGGACACCTGAGAAAGAGGCTGCCAGAGTGATGGGGGGGGTGGTGGGGGGTTAGACGGCAATCTAACAGGAGTGGGAAGCACAAGAGTAATGAATGACAGGAGTAAGGCTGTGTTTTAGAGGACAAAAGTGCCACAGAAAGTAGGGCATCATTTTGTTCTGAATGATCCATGTGGTCTTCATAAAGATCTATAGTAAGAAGAGCATTCCTACAGCCCTCAGAATGATCCACGAGATGGAGAACATCCATGTGGTCTTCATAACGATCCATAGGAAGAACATCATTCCTACAGCCCTCAGAATGATCCACGAGATGGAGAACATCCATGTGGTCTTCATAACGATCCATAGGAAGAAGAGCATTCCTACAGCCCTCAGAATGATCCACAAGATGGAAAGCATTCATGTGACTTCATAAGAATCCACAGATATGATCTACAAGGATATATACTATAGTATCTGTCTGGTGTTCTGAACGATTTCTTGGAACCACCCAATCCCCATTCTGTATTGATGCCACGTGCTTTAATTGGACAGTCAAAACGCTGCACCATCCAATCACTGGACCAATCAGGATCTCAGAGTTCCAGGAACAGGACAGATTAAGCACATGCCTGTGCAAACCCACCACTATTATTGTGTGCAAATACATACCCCCACACCTCACTGCATATATATGCAAACCACGCATGTATGCAGTACTTCCTGCAGCAGGGGCACACAGTCCGGCAAACCCAGTGGGTCGCGATCCACTCGCAGGAAAAGAGAGACAAACAGTGCCGGCTGTTCAAACACCCCTCGCCGGCAGAACAATGCAAACGGCGGCATGTCGTCTGATCTCAGCGAGGATGGCAGAGGGCTCGTCCACACGCTCTTTGGGGCTTCTTCCTTCAAGCCAGTACTTTGAAGGGCATTCAGGTGGGGTGTTCTCTCATTAAGGGGCGGGGGGGGGGGGCTTTAAGGCTGCTGTTATTCATGCCGACGGGATCCCTTCAGCTACCTTCACACACCCGAGTGGCATGTACGCTGTAATTCTAGGGCTGTCTGCACTTCAGCTGCGGCGGCGAGAATCGACAGAAGACTCACAGGCGATGCGGACGTGTGCCTTGCGGCTCTTCGTGGTCCCGGCCGAGCTCCAAGCCACACACTGGCACCAGTAGTCCTCCGGGCCGAAGAGCTCCTCTACTTGCTGGCGGGAGATCTCGATGCTAGCTTCCCGCACCACCAACCCTGCAGGGGGAGACAGAGAGCACTGAGTGCTGGAGAGAACATGAAGTGCTCGCAGCATGCAAAGAACAAAAACATTTACATTCACACATGTCAGTGTTCATGGGACTAAGAGCCTTGGACAGCTGATGTTCATGCAGGGCACTCCTGAGTCCACCACCCTGAAGGTGACATTGCTAACACAGAACTGACAAGCCCAACCTTGTGATCTCAAGTTGTCTTAAAAAAAATATATAAAAAAATAAATAAAGCTTCGATTTCCTCTCCACTGGAATTTTCATTTGTATCAAAGTCAGATCCGTAATAAACTCATTCCGGTCTCTGTGGCTACAGTACAGAATCGATGTGGCAATGGACAGATGTCGATAGCTGAGGGTTATTTAATGCTCTTTGACCAGAGGCGGAGAAGGGCGCCGTGGATTGAGGATACACCGGCCACCATACTATCTCCTGAAAGAAGAGGCATTGGGCCTGCTCTTTAAATGAGCCTAAACGAGTTGATAAGGGCTGTACTCTTGCAGAAAATCTGCACTGGTTTTAAAGCTGTGGGTGAGCGGTGACCTTTTAGGTGGAGGTACGCATCCATGACAAGAGTGGGGCGATTATGATGGCCTCTGCACCTTTTTCTCCAGTTACACACAGAGATGGATAAAGGGCGCTCCAAAGACACACCCTTTAGGGTTACAGTTAGCCTCCAAAAAAAATCAATACATTAATCTGTTTTTACTCCACCTAAAGCAGAACACTCCAGAAGACTGATCAGTACAGCTACAAAGAGCTGTAGTCTCTCACTCGATTTGTCCCCTCTTGCTGCAGCATGGGAATGGAGAAAAACAACCACCAGATTTGCTATATGAGTGTCTTTGATGCAAAGAGGAGTGACACTGTTTACCAGCCCATTTACTTGCCCATTTTTTAACTGCTGAATTGTTCTTGTTATAGTAGGGCAACAGACGTTGTCTTAAGGATATGAACAAAAGATCTAGAATTTGCAGTGAATGGGAGTGAAAGAGATGGCCTGTCTCCTGAGGTAGAATTAGGTGAGCTTGGAGACTGGGGCGAAGTAGAGGCAGGGGCACGAGGCAGAGGTAGGGGAAAGGGCACCAAGCAGAGGCAGGGGTACGAGGTAGAGGCAGGGGCATGAGGTAGAGGCAGGGGCACGAGGTAGAGGCAGGGGAAAGGGCACTAAGTAGAGGCAGGGGTACGAGGTAGAGGCAAAGGCATGAGGTAGGGGCAGGGCACAAGACAGGCAAGGGCACAAGGCAGAGGCAAAGGCATGAGGTAGAGGCAGGGGCACGAGGTAGAGGCACAAGGTAGAGGCAGGGGCACGAGGTAGAGGCAGGAGCACAAGGTAGAGGCAGGGACATGAGGTAGAGGCAGGGGCGCGAGGTAGAGGCACAAGGTAGAGACAGGGACATGAGGTAGAGGAAGGGGCGCGAGATAGAGGCAGGGGAAAGGGCACTAAGTATAGGCAGGGGTACGAGGTACAGGCAGGGGCACAAGGTAGAGGCAGGGGCA
>JAODJX010000042.1:5881682-5893922 GCA_026776945.1 Isichthys henryi
CAGTCCACCCCTTCCCGCTTTCCCGTTTCCACACCTACCCCTCACATGCCAAGACCCTCCGTGCTCCCATTCCACCCTGCCCCACGCCGCCGTTCCTGGACCTCTCCCTCACACACTGGGAGCCTCTGTGCACCAGTCCACCCCTTCCCGCTTTCCCGTTTCCACACCTACCCCTCACATGCCAAGACCCTCCGTGCTCCCATTCCACCCCGTCCCGCTCTCCTGTTCCCAAACCTGCCAGCATACCTCCCACGCTCCATAATCACGCTCACTGAATAAACGAAGCACCTTCCCAGCACGGGAGGGTGAGCTGAAGTGGGATAAATGTGGGATGCGTAGGAATATACTGACCCGGAATCCTATCAAAAGATCACTTAGACGCAGCTGTCAGGCCCCCAGCGTGTCCTGGCCGTCGCCCAGCCACTGACAGGGGAACTGTCTGGCCTGCCCTGACAGGTCAAAGGTTGTGGCAGTGGGACCGGCCTGCAGCCTTTATTTAGAATTTAAGCAGTTTACCCAGCTGGAAGCTCGGTGACGGCATTAAGCAGGCAAGCTGAAAATCAGCCCAATGGCTCCATTAGTCTGAGTGCTGGCAGCTTTAAAGGGCCGAAACGTTCACTTCACCGCTTATTCACGTGTGGAATCATGGGATGCAATTTCACATGTGCCTGAGGAGTCTGGGACCATTCGCAGGTTTGAGTGGGCGCCTGCTGCTGGACTGTCAGACAAACCCAGCCACTCTCCCTGGCCTCCACCCTCTTGGTTGAACTGCTTCATTTGACTGGTATGTCAAATCCAAACACCACCCCCCCTCCTAACCTAGCATTCAGAAAGCTTATCAGTGCAGCCGGCGTGTCGGCCGATGGAGCGAGTCTTATCGGCTCTGGGGATCAGCAGCTGTGAGTGGGAAAAGTGCCGCCCCCCGGCCCCGCCCGTACCCCGCATACAGAAACCCGCACACAAACACACGGTGTGTGTGGGCAGACGTGGTCACCCCGACACCAAGCTCCACTCCTTTTCTCCTACATCACACTCAGCTGCATGTCTACCTGCATATTTAGCTGGTACCTTTAATGTACCCAAACCTCTGACCCCCAAATTCAGGTCCAAGGCAACCAATTTATTGCATATGCACATACCGATAGACAGGCAAATTTTGCAGTATTTCCAGTTATTTGACAGTGAAACACACACACACACACACACACACACACTCACACACTCAATCCCCGTGTGACTGGAGAGGTCCCTCTGGCAGCTAACACCACCATGATGTGACAAAGTTATGAATTATAGCACAATGGGGTGCATTTCACTGGCTCGTTGAGTCCATCTCCACCCGCTCGCAGGTATACTGATGCAGATTGATACGCACATTACCATCAGTCTGTTTCTGTGATTCACCATGACCCTGTACTGGAGAAGTGGATCGGAAGATGGAAGAAGGAATGGATGGATTGAAGGATAGATAGATGCTTCCTTAATTTCTCTACTCAGCACCGTATCATTTTCATTTATCACTTTCACTCCTTAGCTGATGCACATGTGCAGATCCTCACGCTTCATTCGGTTTCAAGCAAGCTGCCTTGTGGTATAAGCAACGTGATCACAACTGCCGTTATGACACCACTCTGCACTGGTATCGACATTGATAGACACTGCCTGAAGGGGGCAGTAAAGAGCTCATTTAAAAATGTTAGCCTGCGTTACAGCTTTGTGGCACATTCCAGAGAGAGGTCTGCGATTTGCACAGAGATGTATTGCAGCTGCATTTCATACCTCCTACCTCTCCACCAAACACACCAGGAATGCTACAGCCCAGGTCCTGACCCCATGCACCACTCAGGAAATTCATTAGAGGGGCATTAGTTATGGAAGCCCCCCGACCCCCAACACACACACACAGTTCCCCCATTTATCACTCATAAATCCCCACCCACCATAGCATGGCAGCGTGAAGGGAGCGGGAAAAAAAACTGACCAAGATCCAACTGGGACAAGGACAGAGACAGAGGAGTGGAATAAGGGGGTTTTGTCAAAAAGAGAGGTCTGAATAGAGACGTGGGGGGTACAGAAAGCGGAGGGGGGCAGAGAGGACTAGAGCCAAGGAAAAAAGAACGATAGAACATGGAAAAGAGGGAAGTGATAAAAGAGAATCAAGGATGGGAGACAGAGAGTAGCAGAGAAAAAAAGAGTGCTATGAGAAAAGAGAAACAGGGAGAGTACATGGGAATGAGAGAGAGATAGAAAAAAGAGGGCAGAGAAAGGGAAGAATGGAGAGGGAGGCATCTGATCCACTGAGGGTGAGCCCCTCATACTGACCACATGCCCCTGTGTATAAACACACACATGCTCATGTGCTTACAAAGAGAAACACACACATCTCACTTTAGACCGACTCTGTCATCGTCGTCATCATCACCATCACCATCATCACCCCCCGACTGAGATATATCCTCACAGCGCATCTGCATGCAGGTCCAGCAAGAGTATCTCATGTCTAAAGGTTAAACTAATATTGAGAAAGAATATTGGCTCAAAGCTGAAGAAATTCTCCACAGTTACACTCAAAATAAAGTAATAAGCGGAGAATAAAACACATGCTTGTGTGAAATGAGCGGGTCTGTCTCTCCCCACACAAACACTTAAAATGTCAAGTGGCTGAAATGGAAAAATAAAAGCAGACCCGGAATCAAAACAAACGCAGAAGCTGCAGGTCAGAGCAAAGAACGGGGCATCAAGAGCCGTTCCACCCCACGGACTCTCAAAAATAAGCCGGAACCCCGGGACACATATCGGACCGTAAAAGTAATAATAATAAACGTGTTTGTCTTCATCTCTTGCATGTAGCTTGGAGCTGTGCAACAGGGTTCCTGCAGAGTGCCGTTTGAAGGCTTCTGTCAGCACGCCATCTTCAAACGGAGCCCTCGCACCTTCAAACAGTGCTTGGTTCATTACCCAGTCACCTATGCGACAAGTGGGTGTGAAGATCCGATTCAAAACAGTCTGCTTGCTCAGTAAGGCTGTGATCACATGGTACAGCCAGGGAGAGGTGTGAACAGTCACCTAGGCAACATCTTGTTTAACTAAAGAGAAGGAACCCACTCACTCTTCCACAGCACGTTTCCCAAATGAGAAGCCACTGAGGAACTGCGTTAACCTGGGACAAAAATATCAGGCTGAGATCCATTACGAGCCATTTCCTTGAACACTCAGGAGAGTCCTTCAACATCTACCTTTGGAAGGCAAGTACTCTCCCTTGGGGCAGTATGAGGCTCAGCAGAGTGGTGCAATCTGAGTCCACCTTACATGCTCTATTTTCTGGAAGTTTCCGGAAAATGTGGCTACAGAGGTATAATTGGGGTGGTGCCACAAAGTGAAACGACTGCATGGAAGGAGCCAGGGGCGCTGGTGGCAGGATTGGTGGCACACAGCCTGGGCGAGATGAAGCCTGCGGCCGAGAGTGGATTCTAGAGCCGGCCCTCCGATGTTGATTAAGCGCCGGCGGTAAGTGAATGGCATATTGATCGGGCGACGCGGCTTTAAATAGCTTGCCGTTCCAGACCACCGATAAATCAGCCCAAAAGTAGCTAACGCAGGAGGACGCCTCTCGGTGCGTAAATCACAGGGAGTTCAACGCACACTTAGGGCGGTAAAAGATGGCAAGGAAATGAGGAAGGGGCACCAGGCCACGTTGACCGAGGAGGGCAGGAGCTGGGGGCTTGACCACACAAACCTAGAGCGAGTCAGGGGAGACGTGTGGGAAGATGCTGAGCACAGTCGGGGTACAGACAGAGCAGGGTCCTCTGCTCCACTAAGAAGATAAGGCTGTTGGCCGTAGACACCCCCTTTGTGGCTGAGCAGCACCCCCGACGAGGCAAGAAGCAACACCGGCAAGGAATGCAGTTATTATTTTTCGGGGGGGGTGATAACAACTGGCGCACGGCCCGGCCTTTCCAACCCGCTCCAGAGATAAGCTCCACTGTGTCAGTGTGTAACCAGATTTATCTTCCCCAGGAAAAAAAAAGCACATCAGCCGTGTAGCTGGTCCATCATGCGTGATGAAAAGAGGGCCGGCACTAGCATCGCTTTCTCCTCTTTTTATATTTCTCTGGTCCGCTTGCAGGCGGGGAGGAATTTTGCTGACGATCTGCGGGGCGCGGGTAAAGACGTGAGGGGCACAGAGCAGAAAGGACTCCCCGCCATTATCGGTTAGAGGGACCAAACACACGCCGGCAGATGCTGAAAGGCATTTATTTTGAAGTTGTTCAAAGTGCATGGAGCAAAGAGCTGATCCACTGGCTCCGCTCGGTCTGTGGTTATCTCCAAGAGTTAACTCCGGGTTAACTCAGCAGGGAAGCCGGTCTTTCTTCTCCAGAAAGCTCAGCCGGCGGACCAGAGAGGCCGGAGGTCAGAGCCACAGTATCAGCACGTGCTGACATTTTCTGAGAGGAAGGCGAGCTGGCCGCCCGGCGATTTGCCAGCGGCTTGCCATCACACGGCATGTCACCTTCAGGGAGCGTGACATCATGCTGGGCGAGATCCGAGATAGCGAAGTTCCCACCGACCCCGAGTTTGGTGCCCGGGGGGGGGGGACAGAGTGCCAAACACGATAAACACAAAGGATGGCGGGGGCTTGTCTTTTAACATCTGACAGCCTGTGTCAATTTACATCTCAAACTCAGTACTGATGTTTTTTTCCTAAAAAGTCAGAGGCCTACGCTGTCGGAACGAGAGCATCCTCATCGGCACGAGCCGTGCCACATCGGAAAATGCCGGCAGCCCTGCTCACCAGCAGAAAACGTGGATGAAGACATTTCAGCTCATTAGCCACTGAAGATCTACAAAGGCAGATGCAGACAAAAATGGAAACGCATATAAACATCCACATCTGTTCAATGGAAAAGGTCACCAGACGGCACAGAAACTCTTATCCGGAACCCTGATAAGAACAAATGACCTGTTAATGTTTTCTCCTCATCAGTTCACATACTATGTTGTACTTGGAAACTTTTCAGCTAGCGACACATCGGATGATTGCTAGAGCTTCACAAAAAGGCTCATTTTCGACTCAAAGCAGAACATCCTCTGGTTCATGGCTGAGTGTCCCAGGCGTACAAACAAACGCACTTGGCCCAAGAGAGAAACAGATACCGGGATTAATCACATTCAGCTAGGCTAAAGTTAGCATGTTTCCGGTTCCTGTGGTAGCGTATGAGAGTGATAGGCTGGGCTTATTGTGGTGGAGAATGAACACACAGCGCAGAGTGCAAACCCAGCTGGATCAATGTCGGACGGTGAGCACAGAGTAGGTAATGGAATGGCCCCTGGGTGCATTCATATTCACTTCAAGAGGCAATGAACTCAGGACGCAGTATTCTGGGGGACGGTGGGCAGGCTAACATTGGACAAGCTAACACTGCAAATCTAAATGAGGGCTAAATGTTAGCACTCATATCTATATATAGAAGCATTAGCAAAACATTTATATGAGGCTAAATGCTAAAGCCCTTATATCTACACACCTATATGATGAAGCTAAATAAGCTAAATGCTAAAGCTCGTATCTATATTCTAATACTGAGCTAGTAAGGAAATTATTCAGACTTTATTAAATAAAGAAATGTATGCATTAATAAATATGCTGTGTAATGTGACAATAAATAAATATTTCTTCCAGTTTTTATTTAATTATTAAACTATTTCTTACTGGTTTAATGAATTTATTATTTATTTCAATAACGCCATATGCAAACTGTCACTTTCGTTTATCAAAGTTTTGAGGGAGGGCTCTAGTGAAAACTGCTTTTTGATTGGAGGATAATTTTTACTCAATTGGCTAATCCTAGCTAATCCAACATGGCCATACTGGATATACAGTAGTAAACCAGCATCTATTCTAGGGCTTCAGTTATCTGCAGTTTACCACGGTCCTAAATAAAAATTGTAAAATGTGCAGCAGCAATTTCATGTCATTATCATTTATTTATAAGCACATTACACGGTATATTTTTAATGCATACATTTAGTTATTTAATGAATTCCAAATAATCCATAAGCTAAATGCTAAAGTTTTTATATCTATACATCAATATGAAGCTAAATACTAAAGCTAACACTGGGCACCCCTTGTGAGACATACACGCAGACGTGCACACGCTCACACACACACAAGCACAGAAACACACACACACACGCGCGCAGGCAGAGTCAGGCGTAATGAACATATGATCTCGGCGTGGCAGATCGCTATTGACCGCTTCCATTAGATACTCAGTGACCCCCTTCCTTCTCAGGCCACCTTCTGTCGAAGAGTGCTAAACACTCTCATAATTCATCCAGAACCTTCCTTGTACAAAGACGACAGGGGACATGCTTTATTTACACCAAAATTAGAGTGCTGAAGGCTACATTACCCTCACAAAGTCCGTTAGATCACTGTCAACCAGCAGCAGACCCTATTACAGATGCCCGTTATCTGGGACAGGATTAGAGTAAGACAAATTGACTCAATAAATATTGCAAAATAAAATTCAAATTTGAAAAAAAGTCCTGATATTGTAATTTCAGCAAGCCAATCAATTTGAAGTGATGTAATCGCTTGGGAATCAAACCCTCCACATTACTCCAGCCTGGGTGGAGACACAAAAGCAGAGATAAGAAACGTCCTTCAGAAAAGTCCTATGCTTCCCTGCAACCGTCTTTCTCAGAATGAGAGTGACAGGTGTGGTAAGTTGCCTATCCAGCATCTCCCAGCTGTGGCGAGGCTTCAACTGGAAGTTGACCAAGATCTGGTGGAGCATCTGCAGCCATCTCCAGCTTTGGTCTCGGCCGGGAGGTGACGCAGGTGCCTGAGGCCCACAGATACCCATCCTGCCTATGTGGACGGTAGGACCTTGCCGCTCTGGCAAAAGCCAAGTTGAGAAGGCAGGCCCATCGTTTTGCTGCCAGATCCTTCCACCATCCCGCACTAGTGCTCTGAGCCTGACTCTCCATGCATCCTGGCAGATAAGCAGAGCCACTGGTGCCAACCCACAGCCCTCCACTCTACTCCCAGCCTGCCTGGCCTGACTCCAGAATACTAGTCCTTGCAGGAGGTGCCAGGGTGGTTGTTGTTCAGATGATTAACTCACTTAATAACATGGATTAGAAGGAGAGACTGGAAAAATTGGCCTTAGGTGACTGCGAGTCCCTGCGAGCCAGGCTGGGCCTGTGGCCCCATCCAGCTACTGTACCGATTTCAGGAGAGGCTGTTAATGGACACCAAAGCACTGCAAAGATAACAAGACCACAGAGCCTCCTCTGTACTGCAGAAGAGCTTCTGCCGCAGCCCTGAGTTATCTCAAGTACCAAGGAAGCTCCACCAACACTGGATGCTGACTGACCTTGCACTGTGACCCAAAGCTTGCTCTAAAGTGGAAATGTGTGTGTGTGTCTCATAGATAATAAGATAGAGTAGATGAAACTATAATTTCTCCACGGGGATGAAATATCACTGTTCTATTCTATTCTGTGCTCATGTGTCCAGTCTCATCCACCAAGGTGATGCAACAAGAGCAGGTGATCCTCAAAGCACCTTTCAGTCACATCAGGACCCAAGGTTGACTTCTCCAGGGGCCTCCAGAATATGGAGATATTCCTCTAATAATATGATACACAGAATCTGCACAAAGCTCTCAGCTGCTCCTACCACATGAGAGAATCTTCAAGAGAAGATTTATCTTTCTGCGTCTTTATTATTAAAATGCGTTTATATTATTTCCAATTATGTTTTAATGTTATGAAACAAAAAAAGAACGCAGGACCCAGGAAAAATTACAAAATGATAAGGAATGATAAAAATAACCCCCCCCCCCCATCCTCTCAGGATGAATCGGTGATGCATGATGGGAAAGTTGAGACTTCATCAGTGGTGAGGCGGTAGAGGATCTCAGGTAGTCCAGGGATTCCCTAGAGGGCTTCTGCCAGGACATCTCCTTATTAAAGTACCCAGTAAGTGTCTGGAGAATGGGAATGCAGGTGAGCTAGGACAGGAAACTGGTGTGGTGTGGGGTAGAGGTAGGGGTGGGGGGTTCAAGAGCTGGAGGGGGAACCAAAGTTAGAGATGGGGTGGCGAGAGCTGGGGATAAGGATAGATTCCAGGGCCATTTCCAAAGGTCTAATTAGAAAGTTATATAAGGCAAATGAGAACAAGACCCCAGTGGTGCTGCCCGTGATCTCTGCCGAAAGCTGGACTAATGAAGTCGGCAGCAGCACAGCGATTTGGCCCCTCGGCCGCTGAAGTGTGTCTCCTCTCTGGCCCACCGGCCTCCCAAATTGTGTCCTGGTCAGCTCCCGGGGCTCGTCGCAGTCCAAAGGGCAGCAGAGTGAAGCCAAACGATTTCAAAGGGGACAGCTTGTGCTTCGTGCTGACTGTGGACCAAAAAGCAAATCAGAAATCTGACAGGAGGATGGGGAATGAGCCCGTGACCCCTCACTGTGCCCAGCGGGTCCAAGGAGTGCCAAAATGCAGCTAATTGGAGATGCACCACCATGCCGACTCCACTGTATCATTACCGAGTCTTAAAGCTGCTTAATTACCAAGAGAGAGTGCAAGAGTTTGCGCGCATGTTTGTCTGGGAGCTGACAAACAAAGACCAGCAAAGATTAATGAAGAACATCTGTCAGATACCTAGAGTTTGATAAAGCTTCCTGTCTGCAAACAAAACATGGGCATCCCCAAAAACACACACATACATATATACAAACACAGCGACATAAGAGTGAGTCCTGATAACCAATTTCTGAGGACCCTGGGATTCTGGGTCGTGAACAGTACACCTGGTACCTGCAAGGAACGTCTAACGGTCACAGCTGTCACTGGGCACACAGTCAAACGGCTGAGGGTGGGACAGCTCCTTCTGCTACAGCAGACTGCCAGGACAGTTCCTGTGAGTCAGTCTTAGGATACTTAGACCCACTGACATAAGCTTCTAAGCCCCTTTGTTAATCATCGTTTAAACAGAAGATCATGCCATCCGTGTATAAAAAACATGCCCTGGGTCTCTCCTCCTTAGCAATCACAACATGACAAGGACTGACAGCATTTTTCTGCAGAGAATAATAATAATTTGAGTTAAAACAAAAGCATAACTGCGACATTAATGCTGCATTAGGTTTCATGTAGCTGGCGTCATTGCTCAAATCTTCCACTGTATGATTCTATCTACGGCCCCAGCAGATCGACGTTTAAGCCAAATTTGCGAATCAGTGGAGGGCCGAGTATAAGAGAAAACAAACCATCAAAAACCACCCAAAACCACACAGGGAACTGGGCGGGATGGACATGAGCAATTAGGTGGGATAGAGATGAAAGAGACACCGACTCCTTTTCTACTCCCTCACAATTGGCTAGGTAAGGAGGCTCCGCTCTGCGGGACGTGTGGGAGGCGTTTTATCTCACCCCGTTACCCCATCCGCTCTGAGTCAAGCACTGCGGCTCTTACAACTAGCCAAGCCTCATCCTGCTCATCCGCCCCAGAACGCAGACTAACATCCCGCTAGCTCCTCAGTAGGCCTCTCCGCCTCTGTCCTACTTCAAGCGATGATGAGGGGGACGCCGTCAAGCTTACCTGCCCCAATTTCTCCCACTGCCCTCTCCTGCCTCCCCCGAATTTAAATTGGACCCCGAATCTCTCCTGGGTCGACAGAAAATCACTCAAATTAAATGAACCCATCAGTCAAAGCGCAGTGTCCCATAGGTGCCAGAGGACATTTTTAGCGAAGATCTTAAAAGGCCAAAAATCCAGAGCTGATTAGCAAAAGGGGAAAAAAAAGGAAAATGAATCCCCAGGAAATGACAGTTTTGGGAGAATTTCCTAGAAATAATACTAAATAAACTGAAGACTTATAGGGTTTGCAAAGAGCAAAAATTTGTTGACTGGTTAATCAGCCTGGCAGGGTATTAGACCGTGGGGGCGACTCCCTCCTTCCATAAAATCAGATAGTTCAGTCTTGACACATGATTGCCAAGTGTTTGATGGGTGATATGGGGGCAGATTCTTGTTGGGCTGGATGTGGGAAGGAAAATATACAGTTGCAGTACCAATGATACTTTTGCGGGGGTGTTTAAGAAGTTGGCCCACCTCTTCTGAGAGATAATCCGCACGGTTTATCCCACGCCGCGCGAATATGTGTGTCCCGGCAATGTGCTCCAAGCAGATTCACGCTCTACGTTCCTTTCAGTAGAAGGATTCATGCGAAGCGACTTTATTTCTTACACCACACTTTATTTGCTCCTGTACATCTGCACTATTTTAGTGAAGAAATTTCATCTTAAGCACTTTGCTCAAGGGTACAATTTCAAATCTGATCCCCTGGATTTAAATAGGAAAAATTAGGTCACAAGCAGGTTCCTAAATGTTTATATCAATATACCTTGGAGGAGGTACAGAGACAGAAAGGTAGCAGCTATCTCTGTTTACCTAAAAGAAGTACTTTATGGAAACTGCACAAAGATCTCAGCTGGATCTCTGTAAGGTGAGGGAAAGGCTCATTCCCTCGCTAGTCCTGGTGTCCTAGGTAACTTCCAAATGAGATTACGAGAAGATACAGACAGTTCAACCTTCTGACCTCCACTAGTCACATACCTTCTGTCGAAAACCTCAATTATCGCACCGTCCGCCGGTGATTCAGACAGCGGACGCAGACAATGAGGCACACAGAGTTTCCCGTAACGCATTCACACAGTTGCTCTGGGCAGTAACATTTCCCCTTGAGCTTTGATATAGGAATCCAGAGAGCAAGACCTCATAATAAAAGACACAGCGGGTTCTAAGTCCCCCTCCTGTGCCGAACCGAGCCAAACCAGACAGAGCTGTCTGGCGGAACCAGTTTGCCTGTTAGTTCTGCGCTCTCAGTGGAACCCCGGGTCTCAGAACGTAAGGCAGGACGCTAATCCCGTTCCTTTTGATCCGACCTAAAACACAGCATTATCTATTAACTCCGAGTGGTTCAGAGCCTGCGTGAGGCACCCTCTCTCTATTCTTCTCAAAATTCACAATTCAGTCACACCAGCCTTCCAACAAATAAAATAAATAAATAAATAATCAGTTGGACTACAGATTAAAAATAACTGGTGTATAAAATGTGACTTTTAAATGCAAAAGAAAAGTAACTCTTTCAGATCAAATTTTAATCAGAACCTCAGAGGACGGGGATGCAGAAAGGCATACAAAAAAGACCAGCACTTAGAAGTAAAGAATTACTTTACATTATCATTATTATCATTATTATTATTATTACAGATGCTAATATGACCTAGTACCACCGGGGCCTTTTATGGGATGACACCCCTGCACACCTTTGATAATCCGCATTGCTTGTGTTGCAATATAAAAGATAACGGCAAAAACAAAAGAAATGGGCCGCAGACCATAGCTGTGTGAAGGTAGCACCCTGTGCTACAGACCTCATGTGTCTAGGTTCTCAGTAAATACCCACTTGATGACCACATCATAAAACCTTCTTCCTTAGTCTGTTATTGGACTGTTCTGTCCTTCTGACATATGATTTTAAGGAGAAGATGGTTCTTATACATAGAATTAACACTCAATTTCATGCAGAATGGAGCAGGACGACATTTAGCCAGGAAACAGCAGCAGCCAATTATAACCAGCTGCAAGATGTAGGGAAAATAAATCATTAAAATAATAACAATGTGTCTGTCCCCTCTGCCACCGTGTCACACACAAACCGGCCTATGAGAAACCAGAAGAAGGACCTGCATGGGCAGGGGGGGGATCTAATGCTTCTGCGCTGAGGTCATACAGACACACCGACAGAAAATGAATTCATTAAATATGAATGAAACCTGCTGGGGGGGGAGCGGGAATGGTGCGGGGGGTGCGGAAGGCTGAGAAGTAGGCCTGAGCTCCCAAGACACACAGGGACTCAAGGACACACAGCCTCCACCTCTCAGGGGAAGACAAGAAATCACTTATAGACTGAGGTTCACGTCACCCAATGCCCCAAACACCAGGCCGATACAACGCTCAGTGCCTGATAGACACAGCAGACACACCCAGGTAAACACAGCAGACACACACTAGATAAACAAACACAGCAGACACACCCAGGTAAACAAATCAGACACACACAGAAAAACACAGCAGACACACACTACATAAACAAAGACAGCAGACACACCCAGGTAAACAAATCAGACACACACAGGTAAACACAGCAGACACACACTAGATA
>JAODJX010000042.1:5894022-5917160 GCA_026776945.1 Isichthys henryi
AAACACAGCAGACGCACACAGGTAAACAAATCAGACACACACAGGTAAACACAACAGACACACACTAGATAAACAAACACAGCAGACACACACTAGATAAACAAACACAGCAGACACACACAGGTAATCACAGCACACACAGCCAGGTAAACACGGCACACACTCTCTCTCACACACACACACACACACATACGCACACACAGTATGAGGCATTGGGGTAGGGATGTCTCTCAGGGTAGGGCTGCAGATGACACAGGCCTGGTTCTTGCAGCGTCTCCTCACAGACTGCGTTACACTGAAGAAAGTTTAGCAGTCACTCATCCTGTCAGCAGAGCACTTTTGGGCCGACCTGCATACTTTCCTGTGCCGGCGGGCTGTGCATCGTCCGGCCTGCTGCTCCGGGTTAAATATAGAGCCCCCAGGGCAAGATAATGGACTCCCAGCCCGACCTTATTAAACTCACATCAGATGGAACAGTGCCTCTCTCCCTTTCGTCTGCCCATCTCTGTTCTTGCCGACATAAAGACAGCACCTCCTTCAACAGAGCTGAGGACCACGTCCAACCCCTGCCAGCCCCCCCCACATCTGTCACAATCCTGTCCCCACCCCGCCCGCCAATCTCGACACCCTCAGTTTATCCTACTGGACCACCAGTAATTATTTTCACTAACTGCATCCTGAACACATTCTTTTAACAAAATGTTGTTTATCTCTTTGGTTCAGCCGGTGGGGGGAAATTAGCAGGTGGGAACATAAAGCAGAGTCATGTGATGGAGGCAGGAGAGAGTACTGGGGACCCTGGGGGATGGGGACTGGAGACTGGATTTACGTACTGGTGACCAGGAATGAAAGCTAGTATGAGGATCTGAGTCACTGACAGGCTACAACCACGGCCTACAAATGAAGTTGGGATCAGGCATGAGGATGCAGAGAGAGTAGGAGGAAATCTTAATCTCTGACAAGATGGAGGATGGGTGAACCCGTCACTGGATTACTCCCAGAATACCCAAGTTTCCTCATAACTGGACCCTTCGTGGAACTCTCAACCATGACACCTCCCAAAGACTTGAACCTACAAGCACTAGATATCAATCCTAGGCAGGTTCCCACTAGCTTACACTAGCAAAACTAGACTGCAAATCCACCTCCATCAGATTTAGGGGCTCCCAGGGGTTTGGTGGGGGCAGGCAGGCTCGGTTCCTCAGCACCAGGCTGGAAGGCGGCAGTTGCTGAAAACGTAGGAAGATTCTCGTTGAGCAGATAAGAAAGCAGTATATCAACAGGCTGAGTCGGAGGAGAAACTGGGGATTAGCTTCCCCGTCCTAATCTGCAGAGAACATTCCAGTACTCTCGACGGACCAAACATTATCATCATAATTAATTTTCAAAGCACTTTCCTCCAAAGCTGCTCTTATAAGCCGACACTTTCACCCAGATTATATCCCCGGATATTTAATTAAGCTGTTCTGGTTAAGCACCACACTCGAGAGTACAACGGCAGATCCTTTGATGGGGAGGGCAAGGCTCTGGGTCACGAGTGGCTTTGGGTCACACCCAATTTTGCTTAGTCCCGCTCTGTCAGAGACACACCCAGAGGTGGAAATTTCAAGTCCAGTAAGTACAAATCCAGACCAAGATTTTGTTTCAACTAACCAGTTGAGTTCTCTGTGACTGTGACTCTTTATGCTCAACTGATTGAAAGTAAATCATGGACTGGATTTTTATTTTACGGACCTAAAATCGCCACCTCTAGACACACCCTTCCAGACAGAGTGGGTGAGGACGCATCTAATGAGCCATTCTTTACTGCCAACCACCACACCTGCCCCAAAAGAACAGCACATGCCGGAAGGGGAGCTACAAGCACACTCAGGGGGCTCTTTCTCCCCCCCGAGTAATTAAGCTCTTCCCTCTGATCTTCCTTCTGATCTGTATAAAAACGCTTAACGAGTGCTAACCGGTTAGCTAACTTCCTTTAAGTACACTGCTAGTTTCCAGGCTAGCTTGAACAGTACTGTGCTCTAGTTACTACCAGTGGCAGTGTTTACCCCCACTCAAACTCAGAGTGTGGGGCCCCTGAGCTTTGGAGGCCACCTGTTGACCACAAATGGTCACTACACTAATGGGGGTGGAGGGCTCCAAAGTGACTTTTTGAATTACAACAAACCCATCCCTGGTTACTAACCACCAGGACCAGAAATAAAGATGACAAGTATCCTACTCCTCTGCGAAAATGGTTATTGAACAGTTATGGTACTGCGGCACCGAGGCATGTGGCCAGATTTTCAGCACATCACTCCGTGCAGCATCACATGCAGGTTCTGAGGCCCGGCCGCTAACGAGAACCAGCTGCAAGCAGGCTGCGGTGAGGGGAACAGCCTGGAGAACCCAGAGAACGTTCAAAAGGGAGAGCTGGGCCCCTCGGCATTTACTCAGCTGTACAAATACACGAAACCACTGTGAAAGGCAGATTATACACACCAGAACCCATAACCAGCTCCAGTCACGGCACAGCGGGCAGAACTCTGGGGCAGGGTCAGCAAGCCCAGATTACTGGAGTTTGCTTAGTTCATCTGCCTCTTGTTCCCCGTGTAGCTATAAGTTAGCGTGTTCTGATTTGCTGCACACCCGAAAGACAACCATTCGTCTAACACCCGTCCAAAGTTCAAAATCAATATGTATGGTGTAGTTCAAGCTGTCATCTCTACCAAAGATCACCTGATCGTCATGACATTCCACCAAGGCTCACAGACTGTGAACCCATAAAAACTTCGCCTCCTCCCTCCTGGGGGCCCTTTCGGATATTTTCACTGGTCGTTCAGCTCAGCCAATCAGCTGAAATTTGTGAAGGGTTTAGTCGAGCTCAGATCTTCTGGTGCTACGTCACCCTGTACCCAGTGTCACGGTGTGAATAGGCTGACGGTGTCATCTTCAACTTTCAGACATGTACAGGCTCCCCGTCACCATGCTTTCACCGCCCTGCCCTCCCTCCCTCACTTGAGATGAATTTTCCCTTCCAAATATTAACATCTATAAAACAGTAGACTGCGTACTCATTGCTCGCGTTCTGATTCCCCTAGAATCCCTTAATGTTTACACCGTGGCCCCGTCTCGCTCGCCGGCTCCGCAAAGGCGGCGCTAAGTCTCAGCGGAGTGGGATTGGCCCGGTACAGTGTGATGCGTATAAAACATAATGCATAAAAGTCTCATCCCACTGCCATAGATGATGAACATGCTAAATGCAAAATAATAACTAAAGTAAAAATACAATTTGGCACAAATGTGTCCCCAGGCAGCCTTTGAGATGGCTGGGTCGCAGAGGCGCACTTTCATCAAGTGAGGGCGCCACCAACCCCCCCCCAACTGAGCTCCCTTAGGCAACACATCTACATCATCACAGCCTCTCCAGAACATCTGAGAGGGCAGCAGAAAATGAGAGGAAAGTCGCCTTACACTTTCTGATGGGTCCAACAATGCGAGGACAGGTCTATGACCCTCGCAGTTCATCCACATGGCCCGTGGGGGGCGCTGCGACATTACGCCCAATTCTTGGTGCCCTGCAAACAGAACTTCAGAGACGATCCACTCCCCCCCTCCCCAGTTCAGATACTCTGTACTGCTCCTGATGGAGGCGTCTGCTTACCCAGCACAGATGCTGTGATAGTGCTAATGGAGGCCCACCTTGTGCAAGGACAGATAAAGGTTGGCCAGTGGGAAAGGCCTCACTTCTCAGATGCAGTGGGCACGGAAACGTGCCCGCACCCTCCCCATGTGCGCACACAAACACAAACACATACACACACACACACACACACACACAGACTACAGACTATTACATATGCTTCATGTGCTACCACATGTTGGTATGAGAGGCTGCCATGTGACCCACAGACATACACCCACCCACGCTCCTGCTCCTGCCGAATTGGGACGCTTCCCTCGGCAGGAATCATGCTGGGGAGAGGGGCTGTTGTGCGAGGTTAGCAGCCAGGGGGCGCTGTCCCATTTCACGTTCTCGGCTAGTAGTACTGCATAATTTTCAGTTGTGTAATGGTTCATTCCAGCTCTGCCGTGCTATTCTGCAGCTGACAGCTGCCTTCTGCCTATGCTAACATACTGCCCCCCCCACCCACTATAAACCCAGCCAGCACCCTGCTTTAGAGCTCGTCATGCCCCCCCGGTCTGATGCACCCTGTCGTTTAGGAGCCCTCTACCAGTCGGCTCACATTAGGGAAGCGGGGGTCTGACTCATTATCCGCCGTCCACCGTCTCTCCTCCACACTGCTGTATATTTGATGAGCAACCCCCCCGTGCCCCAGCTTCTGTGCATCCCCCCGTGGGGTGGGCTACTTTAATATTTCAGGGAGATGTGCAACAACACCGGCGTGGCTCCCCCTCCTGAGGGGTGGGGGGTGCATGAGGCGTGAGGGGCAAGTGTCGTTTGCAGATGCGAGTTGAACCCAAGCACGGGTCAGTGAGCCCCCCCACATCCCACCACAAAGGCCCCGCAGGCTGTATCTACTGCTACCAGAGACATAGCGGCCTTTACAGCACATGGGCTATAACACAGAATCGCCACAGCAACCAACTGCAGGACTACTGCCTGATCCGCTGGCGACCTGCGTGATTACTGACTGTTGTCAGCTGATGGGATCGCAGCCACAATTACAGACAGAAGTCAAGAGTCAACCAGGCCACAGAGCTACTGGCAGGACATTTCCTGGGTTACTGACAGAAGCACCTCCAGAGCTACTGGCAGGAATATTTAAAGAGGTACTGACAGGAATATTTACAGGACCACCTGGCTACTGACAGGAGCACTTTGGGATCAAAGGGCTGTCGTTTCCTCCAAATGCCACGCAGACCCCCCATTCCCCACCCCCTAAGGCAGCCGTGTGTAAACGCCATACGACACGAGGCTCCAGGAAGGCATCATCAGTCTAAGTCAGTTAGAGCCACGGGCCCAGTCAGGCTATTCATCGCTCCATCGTGCCACCAAGGCCTACGACCCCTCCTTAAGAACACAGGAAGGGGGCTCTCACAGCAGCCTGCTCCCCCCACTACAGCCAAGGAAAATGCTGGGGGGGGGTGGAATGATTCCCAGAATAAAACAGCACATTTCGATTTCAGGGTCTACATCAGAACATCTGGTTGTCTGTGCAGGGAGGTGGAGTGATGCCGCAGATGCGGAAGACAACTGAAATTAATTGTAACAGTTTAAATATTTATTCTGATTCCAGCCCTGCTCAGTGATGCCCCCTAGGGGCAAGAGAAACAATTTACACATTCATTTGAAAAGGAAACCTTACACTCAACACCTTGTAGCGCTTAACAAGTTCCCCTTATGGCGTTTCAGTAATAGTTGTAATATAAAAAATGTAAAACATATAATGAAAAATATGCAAACAACATATTTTAGAAACAGAAATGTGTCGGGTAATGTTTGCCTGACATTAGCTATGGTCTCTGCGGTCTGAAATGTTTACGCTGTGAAGTCCCTCCACATTCATTCAGATTCATACTCAGGGCCGGCCTTCGCCCAGTTTTCTTACATAAACATCTCTGTCTGTACATGGTCACAAGGCAGTTAAGCGTATTCCATAATTCATAATTATAAGCATTATGCAACAAAATGCCACAGAAGCTAAGAGGGACAGTCTCTCTCTCTCTCATGAAGGCTTTGGATGTTGGCGACCAGAGGATTCCTTACCTGTGAATTGAAGAATCGGGTCCAAGGTGGCACCAACCCATGGAAAAAAGAGAGACTGAAGTTAGCTAGGCATGTTAATGAGCTCACAGGTATCCATCCATCCATCAATCCATCCATCCATCTGTATTAATGAACTCACAGGTACCCAGATATCTATTCATCCATCTTTGCATTAATGAGGTCACAGGTACCAAGGTATCCATCCATCCGTCCATCCATATCGAAAAAAGTTATCCAGGTATGACCCTGAGTTAACAAGCTCACAGTTACCCAGGTATGACGCTACGCTATTTAGTTTGCCGTTATTAAGGTATGCATGAGTATATTGATAGTCCACCCTAAGCAATGGCTTGTCGGCTCATGTATTAGCACAAGTAACATGCACTCTTCATAATGTAGTCTTTGAAAACTATAGACCCATTAAAAAACACTATCGAACCATCAGCCACGTAGGCAATCGATCGACCCACTCTCAAAATACCAAAAAACCTTCTGTTGTAAAACTAGAGTACCAGTTATAAAACTATATACCCGGCGTTGAAAAGCCACAGACCCAGAGTTTGAGAAGTACTGGCCATGTGGGAAAATGACTGACCCAGCATCGCGGAATTCGCTGCTGTGGGCAGACAGGATAGCGGGCGCGTGGGAAATGCAGACCATGCAAATGTAACGCACACCCAGGTCAAACCGCGCGGACGCAGTTCAGTCTGGCGAGCTTCGTGTGTCAGTCTGTGCAGTTTCCAGCTTCTCCACCCCCCCATGTGACCTCACGGCACAAGCCTGCAGCCTGGGATCCCCTTCTAACCAGAGAGCAGACGGTGATGATTTAAGCCCTTTAATTTAACGTTGGCACGCATTCAGCAGACCACTGCAGGTCCTCACTGGAAAACAAACAACAGACAACTCGCGGAGAAGCTAGCGTCTCTGGCAGGGTCGTCACAGCGATCACAGCTGATATAATGGAAACGGGATGTGAGGAGACTACGCAAGAAAAATTATGGAGTGTCGGGTTGAGGAGAAAGAGAGAAGGATCTGAACTGGGATCACAGGCACACACAGATATACCAAACTCAGCAACAAGAGTGCTGAGCTCCCAGCATAGTATCTGGCCAGAGACTTAAGAAGGTGTGACTCTCTGTGGTTGGCCATGGTGAGATCACATGACAGGCTGTGGGCAACCGCCATCGTAACCCTGCACGCAATGGGTGCAGAATGCAACGAGGGGAACAAAGACAACCTCAGAGAACAATGCAGGCAGGAACGATACAGCCAGCTGCGGTAATTACGCATTGACGAAAGCACATCAAAATGCCCCCCCCCCCAATTCACCCTGCCCAAAAGAATGACATCCCCCTACATCAAAAGTCTTATGTTCAGTATCCCAACCTCCCTACTACCAGCCATTCCTCAATGAAAGACAATTTCCACAGAAAAGAGGATGACCACAAAGCCATCCCTATATCTCAACTATGTCCGCTCTCTCCGAAGAGGCAGTAAAGAGAACATTTAAATGTGGACTGTAGGAGGAGAGAGGCGTACATGGTGGTGTGGAGGTGGGGGAGCATGTGTTTCGGGTCATCGGCCCACCAGACCACAAGAGGGTGCATGTGCATTACAAGCAGGAACGCGGCCTCCACGCTAAGGTTTAAAGATGCAGGAGTCACAGCAGCCTGCCATGACTCACTGACTCACACCCCCTCCCGTCTGTCGGCCTCCCCATGGCGTGATCCTCAGAGGAGGACGGTGAGGCGTGTGTCTGCTATGGCGTCCTTTCATCCCCGGTTCTGGATGCCTGCTGCGTTTGGCCACCCATTTTTAAGAGAAGTGCCGAACTCTGCGCTACATTACACCAGGCCGAAAAATGGGAGAAAATAAAAAAAAGAAATAAGAAAATAAAAACAACATATGGACCTGCTGGTGCCCAAATACCACCCCCCTCCCCAAAAAAAAAACCACCCAGTCACAGCTGAACAGGCCGGGTAGCGGAATGAGGTGTGCGTGTCACAGGGCAGTCTGAGGGGACAGCGAGTCGAAATGTTGCTGTTGTATACAAATGCCTGTGAGTTACAAATTCTGGAGAGGCGGGGGTCCTGAAGTAAAAAATAAATAAATAAATAAATAACAGAAGTCAGATAGCAGGCTTTTAACTTGGGAGGAAAATACAGCAGCAGGCTGTGATTGACTTGCCCTACATATAACTGCCTCCCCCCATAAGAAAGTATCTGGTATCCCCTGCTCATTTACATGGATGGATTTAGCTGCTGCTCCACACCCAGGGACCCCCCCAGCTTTTCAGTGTCCTTTCATCCCGGTTTGGTATGTTTTCCGACCCCACATTAGGCCGGGGTTAAGGCTAGATGTGCAAATTACTACCTGCCCGTCCCGAGTTATTAATGCGCTGCCTTGACGTCGTAATTAAAACACGCGCGCTGGCTGAACTTGGCCCCGAATTTTAAACAGGGGAAGCAGACCCTCCTCCCCTCCCCGCTATTTCACCTGAGAAGAAAATAAATCACTTAGCGCACAGTTTCCTCTGACAGCTGTAGCTCATTCAGAAGCTAATCTACGGCGCTAATCTGGCTCTGGAAAGAGCGTGGCGTAATCGCTTACATCTCCCCGGGGGACGCGGCGTCTATCGATCCTGCGCCTGCAGTGTTTGCGCTGCAATTCTCCTAAGTGACGCGTTATCATCGCGATCTGCGAAACGCGCAAAGCGGCTCCGCGCGCCGCCGGCACACGCACGCGCCTCCGGCGCCATCACCGGCAAACAAAGAGAACCGTTAGCGCCGGACCTACAGCACGGCGTGAAGCAGCTACTTTTTAACACTCCGAAGTGCACCGTTTCAGGGAAAATGAAATTAAACATTATGCCTACCCTATAAACTAATTGTAAAAGTGAGCAGTAAAGTTAAATGAACAATGTCATCACTTGTAGCTTTTTTTCCCCTCAATTTTGCTTTAATCGCAGAACATAAAAGACGTTTTATAACGCCTGCTAAATTAATCGATTAAATTCCTCGCCCGCAGTGCTTCAGTCTTTGCTCGTTATTTCTGACTCCTGAGTCTTTACGTGAGAAAGGCAGAGCCCGAACACTGGGGGGTGCGGCGTCGCCGCGAGTTCTTCCCGGCAGCCCGCAGCTGGTTTAGTTCGTTAGCGCTTCCTCACTCCCAAAATGTGACCCCCGCAGCTCGCCCTGGGCCCCGCCCCGGATGAGGCAGCCACCACCTAAGTGTCGCCGGGCGCCGCCGGTCCCGAACTGACGGCTCGCTGACAGATGAAACGGGACCCGCGGGGGGCGCGCGTGGCGCGAGAGTCTCGCAAAACATACGTCACGGGCCGCCAGACTGGCGCCCCCACCCCCCAGCAAAGAAACAACACTCCTCTCAGTCCATCATATTCTCACGATAATAAGGTGTATCTCTAGTGTCCCAGTAGACCGCTACCCTGAGTTCCTAGGCAGGTCTGAGCCGTGAGGCGCGATCCCGCTGCTGCCTGCGGCCGCAATATCAAACCTCACCACCGAACGCCATTAATGATAATTATTTACAGACACACTGGAATTTATTTCTGAAAAACCTCCTTTTGCAGTAGAAGACACAGTGAACCGGTTATTTATTTATTTATTATTTGGAGGGGCGTGGCAGGCTAAAAGCTTTCTGGTCCCAGAACCATACCTGACTACAAACCTTCCAGCCCAGTACTTAACCCAGCTGCTGCTGTTGAATAAATTCTGCTTTTCTGTGGAAAAGAGCTCCGTACTACTTGCCACCTCCTCCAACTCTGAGAGGAGCAGGCACACGACTCCCCCTCCCTTCTCTGGCGCTTTAAAATGTCACCCTTCGTCAACGCCCGCCGCTGTCTGTCACGGCTACATTCATCTCCTCCAAAATAGAAGCGGAGAGAGAGAGAGAGGGATGAAAGGATCACACTGCTGAACATCATCTGCAGGGAGTGTTAAGACCTCAACACATGTTGGCCTACTGGTGTCTCAATTTCTCCTGTCAAAATGCAATAAATACCTCGTCTAAAGCGAGGATCTACTGCTACGTTATGGTGCACGTTACGCACTTAGACTCCATTCCTGCTGCCTGGGAGAGTCATACAACTCCAGCAGCTGAAAGACTAGTCATTTTCAGGAATGTAGCTACCACTGTCAGAGCTACTCTACTGAGGATTTTGGGGAGGGGTTCGAAGGTCTTGATACAGCTGGGGTGGGGTTATGTGGGGTGGGTAAGTATGTTATCCAGGGGGCTGTCAGGCCCTAATTGATTTACTCTTGGAATGGTGTGTGGTAACATCTCATAAAGCACAGTGATACATTTCACCTCTCCGTGAACTGGGAGCAAAAGTGCGGAAACAGACATGGAGCATCACTGCATTTTTCACCGGCATCTGTAGGGCTTCAGCGGCTGCCGTCCGGTTCCACCTGGAGGGCCGGTAATTAGACAGGTGGGCAGCAGATAGAGGCGCTGGCAGAAGGTGGCAGGGCGGAGGCGCGGGAGTCAGCCATGTGACATGCTAACCTTTCCGTCCAGAAAACAGCGAGCGTGCGTGCTGACAAAGGCGCTCGCCTTCCTCTCAGTTTACCCTATGCTCTTCGCCTGCCCTGCATGCCCCAACATCCTGGAGGGCATTGTCGGGGAGGAACCACAGACTGCCATGCTCTGATTGGTCAGGAGTATCTAAGTTGGGCGTGCTAGAAGAGCTTCTGCAGCTGGTCACATGGGGGAGGGGGGCTCGTTTGCAGCGGTGCTATGTAGTGCTCTCTGATCACGCTGTCGGGGCCAGAGTATCACGCTTTCCGCAATGCCGTCGTTTCCCTAGTAACACGGAGACCCTCTCTTGCTCTCTCTCTCTCCCTGTTCGCCCTCTCCTCCATATCACATCCTCATCCGTGATTCGCTGTGTGACGGACGTCGGCCCTGTGGGATGGAGATCTCCATGGTCAAAACCCAGAGCTACTAAATAAGCTCACAGGTATATAGATCCCCCCCCCCACGCACACACACCTGCAGCGGTAGGCCTCAGAAACATGCAGAATTTATTTAAAGAACACGGCTTCCCTATACAAACTCCCTCTTGCTTCTCTCTCATAACTAGGTTGTTACTCTCTGAAAGAATTCTTCTTTTTTCCATCAAGGGGTTCTCGTTTTGCCAGAGCAGAGAGTCAAGGACAGGAGTGGGGAAGCTATTCAGGCCAAAAGGCACCTTCTGACCCGCAAACAGAGCCACGTTTTTGGGCAAAGTAAACTCCGTGGGGCATCTCCTTCTGTTCAACACTGAAACTGACAGAGGCCTACATTATTCATCCGCATAGAAGATTCTACTCCATCTTGTTGTTACACTCCTAACAGCCATGGACTGGAAATTTTTAGCTGACATGGGCAAGTAAAATCAAGCCTGGGGGGAGCCGTTCAGGTCAGCTACAAGCTGCCCTATCCCATAGAATAGTGTTTCCCAATCATGTCCTCAGGGATCCACAGACAGTCCATGTTTTTGCTCCCTCTCAGCTCTCGGTAGGGAGCAAAAATGTGGACCGTCTGTGGGTTTCCTAGGATCGGGGTAGGAAACAATGCCACAGACGGCCAAACCAAGAACTTCAAAGTTCATTTATTAAATGAGTCTCTAACAACTAATTAGAGTGTCAGATGCGTAGACCAACATAGCCAGTGATCATGCTCAGACTGACAATGGAGTAACCCCGAGGGGGCCCCCGTGTCACAGGGCCCGCACACGTGCTTCAGCGCTGTTTGTTTGGGGTGGGGAAGCATGTCAGACGTTCCGGGAAGAAGGCTGAGGAGCAGAGTGGCTGCAGTGCTGTCTCCAGCAGCCACACGCTCAGCACGCTCTCCCGGTAACTGCGGCGAGATCGATGCTGCACAGGTAGGACGCCCGTTCTGGAGGTGGCCTGCAGGCGTTCTGGCTATCGATCGTGGTGGAGGGAGGGGGCGTGAAGTTTAAGCTGTGAGACAGCAAGAGGAAAGGGTCCCCTTTTATATTTCATACGTCTCCTTTTGTGAGTCAAAATCTCCAGGCAACAGAGATGCAGAGTGAAGTGTTTCATGCACCCCCACCCCCCCCATGAGGGTTTCATTTATGGCCCGAAACAGGGAATGAAGAAGCGAAGTATCCACTCGTATCCATGGAGAGGACAGGACACACAAAGGAGCCGGGGGGGGGTTTAACAGGGCTGAAGAGTGGACCCCCCCCCCATGCTCCTGTCATTCAAAATGCGCCACAGGAAGAGCCGCCCATAACGACATGAGTGTCCCCCCCCCTAGAGTCTGCGCCGATTCTGGGACAGGGATTGCAACCACTGACTTTTTTGGCTTTTGACCCCAGCTCCGTGCCCTAAATGAGAGTCCCGGCCGCATTCCGCCACCAAGTGTCCAATTCCCAGCCCACAAGGAAGAGCTGGCAATAACAGTACAGGGGACTCCATTAGCGCCCCTCCCACAGGCTAAGCCATCAATTATACCCCTTCAACGATGAGGATTACCATAAAGCAGAATTACATTAAAAGTAATAATCGGCACATGGCGCTTTTTTTCGGAATGGAAGGAGAACAGGATTAGGCAGGACCCGAGTGTGTCCGTCCGCCATCACGCCTGGTGTGCTTCATCCCAGTCACGTCTGCCAGTTGACACGCACCGCGGCGAATCGGGACACAGGGGGCATCCCGGGGCCCATCTCCCACCCTGCCTTCACACGCCCCACAGTGGCCGGCAGATTACATACAGGTCACTCCGGCTGACTTTGACGAATCACCCCTCCAAAACAGATGCAACACTTTTCTGCCCACACAGACAAAAATGAGGGAGGGAGACGTGCAGCTAAAATACAAGCTGATGTATCAAATCAGCAACGTGACAAATCAATTTGCTTCTTCCTTTAAAGGTACCTTTAGTTGCTTAGCATATGGGCCATATGTTGGGATGGAAGGGGAGGGAATGTTCCACCGAACGCCGCCCAAACGGAGGGAGGGCATTTTCCTAACGGCATGGCATCTCCAGGTGGGCGCTGAGTCACATGGGCGCGGCCACGGCACTAAGGGGTGCGTCACCCTGAGGCCAACAGAAGGTGACCCAGGGCCAATTCAGTACCAGATGGGAAACTTTCACTGGTGTGAAGTCTGCATGGTACTCACATTCCCGGGGTTCTGCACAGTCCTCACATCCTGCATTATGGTCTGCGCAGTACTCACATTCTGTGTTGTGGTCTGTGCAGTACTCACATCCCACATTACAGTCTGTGCAATACTCACATCCCGCATTACGGTCTGCGCAGTACTCACATTCTGTGTTAAGGCCTGCACAGTTCTCACAACCTGTGTTGCAATCTGTGCAGTATTCACATCCCTTTTTATGGTCTGCACAGTACTTACATATTGCATTACGGTCTGCGCAGTACTCACATCCTAAGTTATAGTCTGCACAATACTCGCATCCTGCATTATGGTCTGTGCAGTACTCACATCCCACGTTATGATCTGCATAGTACTCACAACCTGCGTTATACTCTGTGCAGTACTGGCATCTCGTGTTACCATCAGTGAGGTACTCATATGCCACGTTACCATCTGTGTAGTACTCACATCCTGCATTACAGTCTGCGAGATACTGTGCACCCAAAGTCCTTCAGTTCCCTTCCACCCACAGAGGAAAATTTCATGGCAGTTATTTGTCAAAAGCATGGAAACGACTGGATCACTTTACACAGCCATAAAGACGCTTTCCGGATGGTTCAGGTGGGGTATTAAGCGCAGAAGGCAGCACGACAGCAGGGCACAGAAGCAGATCAGCTTATGAAGGCAGTTTTCATGTACAAGGGACTCCCCCAAGCCGGCTGTCTCAAAACCTCCCCGCCCTCCTTGTAGGGGAAGGGGAATTGATAATACCAGACTAAATCATTTCCCCCCCAGGGACCAACAAAGTATATCATACAATACCATAGCTCGAGAACCCAAGATACTTCTGTAAAAAAGAAAAACTATGCTCTATAAAAAGCTAATAAATTTGTAAGCTCTCCTGCAAAAAAAATGTTGTTTGCCAGGAAAATAAAAGAAATCAAATAAAGGGCAGATATTGGGCTGAGAAGCCCAGGAGGAGAGATGAAAGTGTCCTGTCAGGAGGTTATATGAGTTATTCTCCGGCAGCGCAGGGCCTCTTTAGTGTGACGCACCAACAGGAGAGTGCCGTCGGCCGACATCTTTGATCAGCTCACCGCGTGTCGTATTAAAGACGGCGCAGGCCGAATGGAGTCACGCTCCGCTCCTGGTTTCCCTACTGACGCCCCGGAGCAGTGAACAGGACAGCATCGCTTTCAGGGAGCGGTCGACAGTGTCTCCCCATCATTAAGCAGCGGGACATTACAGCTATCTGCCAAACGACTTCCGATAGCTAGAATATGGCCGGTGCTTTGGGGATCGTCAACATTAGGCTCATGTTATCCATGAACGATTCGCTCATTACGAAATGATCTTGAAAGAAATTATATCAGTTCCTGCGCTGATTTGTTCAGTTCGTTCACCGCGAGTGTTATAAGCCAGGAATGAGGCCGGCGAGACAGACACGCCCTTTTCTTATTAATAAAGAATGATTGACGGAGAATTTTTCAAGGGGAGCCCTCCCCCACCTGGCTAAAAATAATTAAAGGCGGTGTTTGTTATAAGTGAATAAATCAGTGAATGTGAATTTGAGCAAACTAAAAAGAAACAAATCGAACTGTGATTTCCATCACTAGTCAACATGAATCCTAATTTATAAATCTTCATCGGCTCTCTGAGCACATTAAAGCTGAAAATAGCTGAAGAAACTTGACTGTAGGGAGTCGCGCGTCACCATGGCGTCTTTGGTCCTCCTTAAGACCCCCCCCCCTCGGGCCCTGCCCACCATCACTGGATTTGTCCCTGATCACTACTGATGCCACAATCTGACCACTCGTGGTGACTTGGCTCAAGTAACTGTGGTACTAAAAAAGGTACACCAGACCAAGATCGACAGATGGTACTTCAAAGCGGCCGCTCCCCGGGTCCTAGCCGTCAACGCGAGCTGTTTACCTGACATAATGAAACAATCAAAATGAGAAACGGTCGACAGGAGCATTTAACACCTCGACACACCTCCGAAAAAAAATGGCCGAAGGGGTGACTCCCAGAGCCAGAAGAAGACGCAGAAGCACATGAGTTATTAAATATTAACAGGCAAATATTCAGCCGCCCTTCTGCTCTTTCCATTAAGGCCCCACACTTCTTGAGGTGATAATGGAGCTGGACGTGGCGGCATGAGAGTAAGGATCCTCATGGGGGTGTGCGCGTGCTTCTGTGGGGTAAGGTCAAAAGGAGACCGTAATGAGCCTCTGCCAGCTCAGATCCTGCACACCGTGGGCCGCCCCTACGCTCCGCGGCATGGGGGCGGAATCAATTCGGAGACACACCTCTGTCCGCCGGCAGTCCATGTTCTCCGGTTATGCCGTCTTCATTTATCGCCGTCAACGGGTCCTGACAGAACCACCGCTCAATCGCTTGGGTGCCCTTTGGCGGCCCGTAAAAAAGCCTGCTCTCAAAATCTTTTCTCAACACAAGACCGGAAACTTTTTTCTATATTTCTCTCCAAATTTCCTAACAATCTAAGCAGCTATAAGGGTTTAAAGGCTACCGACAAGTACAGAAAGTAAATGTTACGGGTGCAATTAACTTAAAAAAAATTACCCCAGGGGCACTATTGCTACTGCCTTCCCACCCTCTGGTTATTTAGAAAAAAATTAAAATATGGACACAAAATAAGATTGGGGAGAAAATGGGGCGCAGAGCAGTGATTGCAAGAGAGACCTGCATTGGTACTGATCTAATCATATGGGGAGACCAAAGGGACTCACAGAAAATGGCTCTGGATTCGAATCCCGGTAGGGTGTGCATATGCCGTTTGTGGGAGTTTTACTTGCACAAAAATGTTCAGAGTTGCAGAAGGATAAATGATTGGTTCAGGGAGATATCGAATCACACTGCAGAGGAGGTGGGTCCTGGCAACTAGAGGAGGTGGGACCAAGACATCTGATTGGTTGGTCCCACCTCCTCTAGTTGCTTGGACCCACCTCCTCTACAATGTGATTGGTTATCTCCCTGAACCAATCATTTATCCTTCTGCCCTCAGAACATTTTTGCATAAGTAAATCTCCCATGAACGCAAATGTTACCCTTGCACATGTAACTTAATTCAAAATACCCTGTCAACAGGCTTACAAAAAAGGCTTTTGGCTTCGTAGACAGGACTAGGTAAACTGAATAATTTACATTTTATTCACTCGACTGGTTTGTCTCTGAGGCTCCTGTCAAATCGTGCAAACAGAGGTAAGGGGATGAACAATAGTTGTTGACATCGCCGTGTGAAGAAGCATCTGAGAGGGGAGCCGCCTGTTTAGTCTGGGAAGTCAAAATTCAGCCTTTACTCTCTGACAGGCTGGAAGAAACGTTTTTAGGTCACGTTCATTAGGGAGAATTTTAGAAGGTGGCTTTCTCTGGGAGGTCTTCCACACACTGAATGTTCAGCTTCCAGGTTCATGGAGACCTTGATGGCAGCATGTGAGGAGAGAAGGACACGACCAAGGCACCCTGATCTAAATCACACCCCGATCTCCGCAGCGTAGGCCTCGGTGGGTTTGGCTTAGCATGGGGGCACGTGGTTGGAGTGAAGAGATCGACTGCAGTGTAGAAAGGTTACTGAAGGGTTAGATATAAGAAGCAGTACAGTCTCGAAGGTCCTGACTCAGAGAGTTCACGCCAACTTAGCCGGGATAAGTACCTCTCCCACCCCGCCCTGTCACCCGTCAGAACAAAATCCATTATTCACACACCGGGTCCGTGAAACATGGTACCACACTTTACTCCAACGGATCAACCTCCTTTTGTGTTCAGGCAACTTTGTGGTGGTTCAAGAATCAGTCTAGATGGTAATTCTGGAAAAGTTGACCCCCAAGCAGCGAGGAACCCTCTTTTCACGATGTAGCCCTCGCAGGGTTCAACTTTTTTTTTTAAGCGGGCAGTATGTTTGCGGCACAGGCCACGTTACAACATGACGAATAATGTCGCTGTCGCTATATGACATTTGCAGACTCATTCTTTTTAAACAGCATCTGAAACACAAGAAGTCGCGGGCACACTGATTTTCACAGTTATAGGACAAACAAATGATTACGGACAAAAAGGTCAAAAGAAATGGTTTCCCTGACTGTTTAATAATGAAGTCTGGAGTGGGGGGGCGGGGGGTAAAGTTACTTTACAGCGTGTGGGTGTTTGTCAAGGTGTCCATGTGCCCCCTATCCTGTTATCATGCTACCATTTTTGGATGGTGGTGGAAAAGGAACAGGAAAATGGTGAAAATTGGATGCTCTTCATTCCTGCTCTTCATCTCCGGCTATCCAGTGAGCTGCTTTCTGTTTCCCTGGTCAGCTCTCTACCCCGCCCAGGGACAGGCAAAATATCACCCGCTGTCACCTGCACCCACGACATTCAGGGACTCTGAAAAGGCACATCACAGCTGGACTGCTCCTGTCCCGTGTACGTGCTTCAGAAAAACCAAACCCATGTCTCTCCGTACTTCCTCCGATTGGGTAATTAAGCAGGGAATCCTGGCCTGCTGGGTTCTGCTTTGTCAAGCTGTGAGCTTCTTTCTCGAGCGGGACTGGGGGAAATGATGCAATGTAACAGCAAATCGATCAGTGCTTTGAGAGACAGGCAAACATCCCGGCATCAAAACCATCTCTGGCGATGTTGCCTTCTCTCAGCTGGACACATTTCCTTCCTTCCTGCTCATGTCTCCCTGTCATTTCATTTTGTTTTGCTTTGTTCTTCTGTAGAAGATAATTCTCCCTACACCCCATGCCAAACTACAGGCTCCAGGTGAAACGAGGCAGCCTGAAACAAGGCAGATACTGGACCCGGGACCCAGATAATAACAATAATGGCTCACTGGGCAATTCAAAACGTAAGAGCTGCAATGCACACTGTAGTCATCAGGGGGCGTACTGGTTAAAGAACACAAAGACATGGTGCTCTGCAGTTGAGGAAGTCTGTCACACAGTCTGAAGGGGGTAAAACCAACAGCCACAGGAATGCTGAGTAACCCCCCCCCCACCCCCGTCCTCTTTCCAGTGCAGAATTCCAGTGACGATAAAGACCACATCCAATATGAACTTCAAAATCACAAAATATTTTGAAGGCCCTTCCCTTCTCCTCCACTTGTGGGTCTGCATGAGGCTGACAGAAATCCACGAGTCCCTTAGTGGGGGTCACCCAAAGTTCAGGTAAGCAAAAACAAAGACGGAAATGAGGAGGCAGAGGGTTTAAAGATGCCGTGTGGCAGTTTGCGCTGTTGGCCTCGCCGTTTGTGCTGCGGGGCACGGAGGCAGCGGCTTTGTACGCCGAACGCTGTCCCTCAAAGCCTCGGTGAGGCTCCACAGCATGCAGTTCACCAGCTCACACTGTCATTAAAAGCTGTTTACGTTCAAATTCCCTGCCATTCAGAGATGCATCATAGTAACTGCTGGAAACATCGTCAACAAGTATGACAGGGTATCGGATTTGGAACAGCGGGAACTCACCCGAATGCGGCATTCAAAAGCCTAAAGTCTTAGCTAATGGGGGTGTTAGCCAGAATGGTGTGGGATCAGCCCTGCACTGGACGTGTTCCGGGCAGAACAATGTTAAATCGGCACCAACTGGACTAACAGAATGGTGAAGTACTAACCTTTACGGATGTTCAAGGTGTTCAGAGGTGCAAATGAGTGAGACTCATTCGCAGCTGAAATGAAAATAAGAAATAAGTAAATAAGTGCCCATTCCTCTCCAAAACAATGATGGCTCCTGGGGGGGGGGCTCTTATCTCTCATCAGTAGCCTGTTCCTTAGCTTGGTGTTCCATGCCCCTCTATCTCATTTCCTCCCTTCCACTTGCCATACAGCATCCCCCACCCCCTCCTGATGGAAATGGATTGCCCCCCCAAGTCTGGGAGGGTGCACGTGGGCAGGTTTTTTTGTGTCACTGTGGACTTGAGAAAAAAGACCCCCAGAATCCCCTTCTATGCCACATTCATGCCACCCAAGGTAGGAATTGTGGGAGGGTTCCTGACAGTACCTGCCATTACTGTGACCCCCCCCCCTGCATGCTCCTCAGCCCCCCTAGGGGCAAACTCCTTAGAACCTCTAACCTATAACACATCTAACCAGAAATGCTTTAATGTTCACTACAGAAACCAGCACAAATCCAGTTACAGTCAGCAAACCAGTGCCATACACCGTCCTCTCCATCCTTGCGGACACGTGACCCTTTCCCACTTTTGATTAATTGCCCAACTAGCAGGCCTCCAGCCCCAAGGCACACGCTCAGTCCCAGCTGCAAGGGCCGAGGGGCAGGACTGACTCCGGTGTGCACACCAGGGCGCCCCCTGTTGGCTAATTTCGGCCACCAAAGTTGACTTTTGTAATGGTGCGGGGCCAAAACACTAGGCAATAATTCATACAGAGGAGTCAACCTTATCATTAGCCAATGACGTGTTTAGAATCGGTGAATGACAGGAGAGGGGACACTTCAGGGGCGAATCAGCTTTCACCTGGAGTCCCTGTAGCCCCGCCCCTATGTACACCCCTGACCTCAGCCCTCCACATAGATGTGGGTTGTTAACTCCACTCTGGACCCACATTCCTCTGCCTGCGGCCCCAGCAATCTGGCCCACAGCTGGGGGGGGCTACCTGATCAGCACCAGCACATCTCAGACATGCGATGGCAAAGTGCTACCTTTCAGGGATTTTCTCATGCGGTGAGAAAGGATGAAATTCCAAGGGACTTTCCCCGCTATCCCTGGCCCAGAATTCCCTGCTCCTCCCCTCTTTTCTGCTGCTCTTCCGGGTGCGAGTCCTAAACTTATTATATATGCGCCCCCCCCTCCTCCAAATAAACTCAATGAAATGACACCCCACTGTGTGGGAACAGTTTTGGGGGGGATTTTCTATTGGTCACCCAGGACTCCGTGCCATAATCTAGTGTGGCTGGTGTGTCCACTGCTGGGAGAATGACACCCAGGGGGGGGTTACGGAATCTTCAGCAGGAACTGATGCTCAAAGAAGCTTTAGTGTAGTCAGGAAAGACAGAGGAGGAAAGAAAAAGAGAAAAAAGCAAGGGCCAGTTATGCTGGGAATGAATGAAACAGAGCCCAGTAAATGGTGTAAAGGCCACTTCATCAGGGCTTGACAGTGCCAGCCCCGGCCAGCAGGGGTCGCTGTGACCTCTTTCCTCTCTGCTTCTGCCAAGCAGTCTGGGCTGAGGTGCGAGGGGAGCAGACAGGAACACCTTAAACCTGGAGGTGCACAGAATTGTGCTACAGCCCCGGAAATAGAACAAGAATAGAACGGAAGCCTGAGGGCGACGCATGGGGACAGAGCAGAGAGAGCAGCTCCGCCCCTTTTCAGAGGCGGCGAAGGACCCTGACGGTCTTCTTCTTCCCTGTCGCAAATGTGACTCTGAGGCTTCCTGTTTTCTTTCTCTTTCTGGGGGCTGTAAGACAAATTCTGTTTCAGGTGTCCGGTTCAGCATCTGTGGCCGGGTGGGGAACACGTCACTTGGCCAAAAAGTGGCCTATAAATGACAAAACAACCTCAAAGATGACAGCAAACTCCCTTGTATCATTTCACGGTTAAAAGGACGACCTCCGTACGGAGGAACAAACCACCTCCCTGTTGGCTGCGTGCGGATAAATGACTCATTTCGGCCTGCTGATTGGCCAGTCCTCTGCGCCACACCATAAGGATTATTCATGTATCACCTTCCACTGCAGGGAGAATACAGGACACTCTTTGGGTAGGTTTTAGATAATAAAACAGTGCCCTACTTTGCAGCTCACTCTCTAAATACGCTAAATTTATTCCTCAAAATACATCAGCCTCAAAATGACATCAGTAGGTTGTTTAAGACCAGCACAGAGGTTCCTCACTTCCATTTCCTCTCCTGAGATTCAAACCCAGTAACCTTCATTCACGAGTCCCACTCCTTAAATAAACTTGATACTACCTGCTCAGCACCTCAGCCATACTACCAGCTATGAAAATCTGCAGGTTATGAGCAAATGAGGTATCATCCATCCATCCATTTTCCAAACCGCTTATCCTCACTGGGTCGCGGGGGGTCCGGAGCCGGGTGTGGCCAGCGCGGGCATGCTGAGCCCAGGAGGCAATCACACGCGCGGTGAGCTACCGGCCAGCCATGGCTGTGCAGGGACCCCCGGCTGCTGAATATTTCTCTCTGTGTCTCCGCGGCCAGGCTGCCAGAGGGGCATCAAAGGCAGACTGTCCTCTGGATTTCCTTCACTAAACAGATTAGATGTATCAAAGTGGCCCTGCTAGCCAGGGAGACACAGATATGAGAGGCGGCTGGAGGCAGCGCCGCAAAGACCGGCGGCCAGTGGACTGGCAGCGCCGTGGGGAACGTGCAGCCAGTGGACAGGCAGGGAGATCCGTGGTCAAACATAGCTTTTACCACTTTCCCTCCCCACCTCTCCATCCTTCAATACCCTCCAAGTTCCTGTAACAGCCCCCTTCCCCATACATTTCAGTTTCATTATTTACATGGTGCTGCTGAAGGCATTTTCACCCTGAGAGGTTCATGCAGCTACTCAGGTTTTCTCTTTCCAGGTGAATGACCATGTTACATGGTACAACAGCAGTACCCATGACAGGATCTGAATCCCAGAACTTTTGGTAACAAAATTGGACCCTTAGCTATTTTAGGCCTATTCTATAGTATCTAACATGGGAAGGCGTTGCAGACGGCGTGTCCCCACCAACCTCCCCCTCCCCTGAGGCCCCGGAAGATTCTTAAGCTAATGCACACTGCACAGTGGTGCTCAGTGTATCAGGTGTCACTGAATAACTTGCCTTTGTTCCGGGCGGGGTGTGTAGGCGTGGGCGGGGCATGGGCAGGCATAGGCGGGGCATGTGCACCCATGAGCGCCTCAGGAGATGGGTTCTGAACAGGATCCGCATTCAGGCCGACCCTCACCGTGCCAACGTGAAAACAATGTCTCGGGACAAAACCAAAATTCAGAAAGTCTTTTCATGCACCCCTACTGTCCGATCCACTTTTTTACTCTCCAAGATGGCAGCGCCGTGATGTCGAGCGGCTTAAAGGAAGGCAGATCCGTGACCATGCTGTGGGAGAACCTCTGGCTATGTGAAGATGCTCTGTTTTCTGGAAAACTCTGCTAAGGAAACAGGCGGCGGATCTGAAACCCACCCCCAGCCGGTCCTGATGCAGTACGTCCCCTCATTATCCCTCATTAAAATGTCCCATTAGGTGAGATTCATGCTGTTTATTTAGAAACCTAAAAGTTGGATGAAGACCTGAGTTACTGAGACGGAGACCAGACTGCGTATGTGTGTGTGTGTGTGTGTGTGTGTGTGGGGGGGGGGGGGGGGTTTCTAAAGGCACAAAAGCTCCCGGGCATGTCCTGAGACTGGGGTATCGTGTAACATGAGAGGTGCCCCACCCATAACGACTGACACATAACGTCCGGATTTAGCAGAATACATTCCGCTCAAAGGGACCACAACGGCGCCCCCTATGCAGCAAGGCTGGTGGACCCAGAGCTGAAAGCCTGAGCGACTGGCTTCGTGACAGGAAGACAGACACCTCTGTGAGACGCAGACTCACATTTGTGTGTCAGCTGGAATTGCCGAGGAGTGGAAAACTGTTTTACGGCGAGCTGCCCACGTGAAAAAGGACAAGTGCCCCTTTGTCTGGGGCTGAAACGAGCAGTGCCTCACGTTTTAGGGGGGCTCTCAGATGCCTTGTAACATAACAGGCTTTTTTTTTACCCAGTTTGCATCCTTTACACCGTTAATCTCCTGAAGGTCTCTTAAAGAGTACACTCTGCGGTGGGGGGGGAGTCTGCCATTCCCCTTCGCATGTGACGTTTTTTATTTGAGCAGTGAAGCAGCGATGTTAAACATTTGTAAGACTGGCCCTCAATTTTGAGTGGGGGGGTGTTTGCGGGGGTTGGGATGCTGGGCTTGGGTGGGGGGGGGCAGTCACACTCTCTTCCCATTTCTTGTGGGTTTCCATGAGTACCACGCAATTACACTTCAGTTCAGCTTTGACTTAATCAGTCACATTAATAAGAAAATGGGCTAAACGTCCCTTAAAATCTATACACATACACACAAACATGCACGCGCACGCACACGCACGCACACGCACACGCACGCACACGCACACGCACACGCACACACACACGCACACGCACGCGCACGCACACGCACACGCACACGCACGCGCACGCACACGCACACGCACACGCACACACACACACGCACGCACACGCACGCACACGCACACGCGCACGCGCACGCACACGCACACACGCACGCACACGCACGCACACG
>JAODJX010000042.1:5931584-5947438 GCA_026776945.1 Isichthys henryi
CCCCCCCCCCCCCCCCCCCCCCCCCCCCCCCCCCTCCAGTGAGTGCTCTGCACCCTGTGTCTTGGCGTCTGTGTTCCTGAGGATTTCCGAGTGACCTGTGTGATGTCACCCACTTTGTGATTGTCGACGATCCCACAATGTCCCCATTGTGCAGGCAAACGGAGGGGGGGGGGGGGGGGGTACACAGGTACAGAAGCCCCTTTTGCTATAATGTTCTAATGTTCTACTCCAGTGTGTGCATTTGGCAGCCACACTGAATAAGCAAAATGAGGGAGAGATTGGAGGAGCGTGTGTGTGCATGTGTGTGTGTGCATGTGTGTGTGTGCATGTGTGTGTGTGCATATGCGTGTGTGTGTGTATATAAAGACGCATGTGTGTTTATACGTGTGTTTGCATGTACGTCTGTGTGCGTGTATATATGTGTGTATATAAAGATGAATGTGTATATACGTGTGTTTGTGTGTATATATGTATATATGTGTGTGTGCGTGTATATGTGTGTGTGTATATGTGTGTGTATATATATGCGTGTGTGTGTGTATATATGCATGTGTGTGTGTGCTTACATGTGCGTCTCCCCAGCACCTCCGTCAGCTTCCCTCGCTCCTGAAAGGACACGCTCGCCCATCCTCACACGATCATAGCGTGTTGCAGGGATATGCAAGGGTGTGCAGGGTGCCTTGGAGGACGGGGGGGGCACAGTGTACCTCCACCCAGCCCCGGTGAGCATGAATGTCAGATTTAGCGTGGTGGAGGGCATCTGTCGCAGACAATAAACGCGCTGGAGACAAAAGCCAGCCACCGCTCTGATGCGTGTCACACCTCATGCACCCAGCCCGTCGCCTCCGGGGGGCGCCCATCTGCCCCCACTCTCCCTCCCCTGAGGGACCCTGCAAGTGTGCCGACATGGCTGACCGTGGACCCTGTGCTGTCTGAAGTTCAGCAGGTTAAAAACACACCCCCCCCTTCCACCACCCACCCCCGGGCTAGTTCACCAGTGTGGCCCGCTGGGCCTCCAGACGGCAGAAGCCCCCGCCGCAGTGAATTCTGGGCCAGTGTTGGCTTCTTTCCTGTGGCCCGGAGCCAGTCTCTTCCCACTCTCTGTTGCGAGGTGCTACAGGACTCGACCACGCTGCCAAACGGACAGCGGGGGGTGTGTGCCGCAAATGTCCTCTACCATTTTGGTGTGACTGTACCGCGGACGGACCCCGGCCCAGATGAAAGAAGAGGATGGCTGGGCACGGATGCCTTACTACTGAAACGCAGAGGATGGGCAACCACCCACCGCCCCCCCCGCAAACTCTCCCAACGCCCTGGATAGGCAGGGATCTTGCTTAAAGGGACCATGGACAGACCACAAATCGACCATATGGGATCCGGGAGGCCAACATCGCCCAGGGCCGCCGAGTCCGAATCCCAAGGTCAAGTGTGAATGTGGGGCATGCAGACGGGCACGGCCCCAGCGGCCATAAGCCAGTGGGACGAGACAAAGGCAGAGTAGTGCAACCATGGCAAGCACACAAGGCCGGTCTCACCTCCCCATGTATCACGGGGATGTTCTCTGCCGCTCATGTGAATGAATGTAAAGATGGTATCTACACTGTACTACCAGGGACACTGTTCCACCCCCCCACCTCTCCACAGCTCTATGCAAAGACGGCTTTCTTTGTTCTGATTCAAACTGGTTTTCCACGGCATCCCTCTCATAGAAAGGTTGAAGTTACTGTGGGTTACTGTGTGACGAGGAGGCAGATGGAGAAAGCAGGAGGAAAATCAGGAGGCAGGCAGGGAGAGGCTGCGATGCTCCAGGCCCGAGACACGTAGCGGACCGTTCGATCATGCCGCAACAACGACTCTGTGCTTCAACTCGGAGACTTAATTAAACAGAATAAATCTCTCTGAACACGATTTGGGGGGGGGGGGGGTGGAGAGAATGAGGGTTCGAGAAGAGAGACGGTGAAGGGAGAGAGAAACAAGAGAAGGAAAGAGAGAGGGAGAGAGAAGGAGTGAGAGAATTATGAGAGGGAGAGAGAATGGAAGCAAAAAGTAAAGAGAAAAGGGTGAGAATGAACAGAGAGAGAAAGGCAAAGAGAGAGAGAGAGGGAGGGAGGGAGAAAGAAGGGAGGGGGAGACCCGAGCTTGAGAACGAGGGCAGGAAACGAGACAATGAACGATGTATGATTAAGCAAAGAAAGGGGAAAACCAGCCTGCCGGAGCAGCCAGGAAGTTTAAGCGGCCAGAGTGACATTTTACCTTGAGCCCTGATCGATGTCCTATAGCACGCGTCTCTACAGCACCTGCACCTCAGACTAATTAACAAAAGCCATCGGCGGCATTCCTGGGCAAATCGACATCTTAATGGACGCGGAATGACCCGCTCTAAATTCTTCTGCGAGCAGCCCGGATCTCCACTGGGTCCCACAGCGGAATCTCGTCTGCCGTTCTGTCTCACGGCGAGACCTTCCCGCTTTGCTTTTGCGGTTGACGTGTACAGTTGCACACGGAGGTTTGCCCTGACCACCCCCCCTGTCCCTCCCCAAGCTGCACGGCACTGCCTTTAGTTTTCCTCAAACCCCCCTCGGCTGTCTCCACCAGGAAGCCAACAAACTGCCACCATGCAAACAAACGCAGTGTAGAAAGCAGGCCTAAGACAACCTTGGATGTTTGTGGGTAAAGGGCTCTGCTCAGAGAGGTCAGCCAGCAGGGCGGGATGCCAGCGACCACTCTGGGCCCAGACACAGCCAGTGACCACGCCTGGTTCGGCCACAGTCCACCTCTGCCTGCCCGCCGTCACATGATCTCTGTATCTGGGTGTCCACCAATGACACGAATCGCACAGGAGTATCATCCAGTAAACAGTAGATAAAAATCAACACCTTTACAGGCCTGCCAACTTCAGACGCCCTCGAACAGACAAAGGGGTTGTTAAGATAAAATAAAGCATTTTTCATGCTCACATGCTACTTCTTTCAAACATTGGATTCCAGATATCTGGGTATATTTATATTCCATAACAAGCACAGACACTGTTCAAAAATAAGGGTACAGAAGGAATATGTTATGTGCAGACAAGCCAGCTTCATCAAAGCCTCTGATTTATGGAAAATCTATGGAGATGGAGTGGTATCCACAAGGCCGGGAGACAGCCATGTTAAAGAATAGTTGGTTTTGGGGGCAGTCCGGCCAGGTTACCAGCAAGGCAGGTGCTGGCCGCAGTGCATTATGGGTGTCATCTTACGTCCAGAGAGCGGGGCCTCAAAGCGCACCGTTTGTTTGTCACACGATCGCTTGTTATTGAAAGAGGGATTAGCTAATGGCTTTTTAATAGGCTGAGGGGCTCGGCGCTGTCTCTCCCTCCCCAGCTCGGCGACGGCAGTCGCTTAAATAAGGCTCCACTGACAGCACCGGCGGAGGACGGACACAGGGGCATGCAGTCTGAAATGCGAGGGGGCGGCGGATTTCAATGGTGCCCTGTGGATTTGTAAGGAAATCAGCCAGCACTCCTCAACTTTACGCTTAAATCGGGGGAAATTCCTCCGTCCCCGTCGCAACACGTTTCTTTAGCTCAGTCTTAATCTCTCTCACACAAACACACACACAGACACAAACCAAAGTAGCACATCATGCACGCCGAAGTGGTCACACACACACACACAGCAGCCCTGCACACACGCTTATAAACACTCCGGCTCTGCGTTTCATATCCATCTCGATTAGTCGTACCAAATCCTCGCTAAGAACATCTTCCGTAAGCCTCAGTTTGGAAGAAGTGACACAGCCCTGAGCATTTGGTGAAATAGTAATTATGATTATTATCACGGTTATTACTAATGCTGCATGAGGAACAGCGGGGTGCTGAACAGTTCAACAATAAAATGAACAAAAATCCCGAAAACAGCATAAACATCGCGTCCACACACTTAAGCAGGTTATTATCTGAGTAAATGGTACAGATGAGATCCGTCCGTGGAGGTTTCCCTGAAAGAGGCCAACACACCGGCTGTGTTGTTTCACACATCGAGCCCAAAACAATAAACTACCAGCACGAATAGCTCACAGCATTTTATATTCCGGATCAACACTTAGGTGAAGAAAACTGCAGGAAATACATACATCCAGAATAGCACGAAATGCGGTAAAAACGACCGGACTTGTGTCTTAAACAGATAAGACAGATTTTAAAATACCTTCCTTCAAAGTCAGGTTTTCACGTAAAATGTGAAAAATGCCACCCCAGCTTTGAAACTGTAGGTCGCATTTCTGGTCGTTTTAAAACACAATTTTAAACAAGGCCTACTCCGTATAATTTCATGTTTGATCACAAAATAATGCTTCGACTTCCAAACCCTAATAAATAAATAAATAGTTTAATTTAAAGAGTTCTGTGGGTTGGGTTGAAATTACGTGTTTTTTGCCTTTTCTGTCATCTTAATAAAATGTAAGACACTCTTTGGATGGGGGGATTTCACGGAGGGAGTAGAAACGTTTAAATCTCAAACGTGAAACGGCCTATAATTAACCACGCCCTACCCAGACATAACGCTCACTTCAAGGGGGGGGGGACGTTTTCTTCAGAATGTAAATCGTTATAATCGCTGTGTTATAAAAGTGGATAATGAAAGCCTCCCTTCACAAAGCCAGTCTTAGATGTGAAAGGCGCCTACAGCTATACTAACAGTTTAAAGAGTGACAAAGAAAGAGCTGTTATTACCGATAAAACTAGTTAAGCGCTCAAGCGGTTTCCGTTTAACCCCAAATGCAGGAAAATTATAGATCAATAACTGGTTTTGACCTCTCTGCAACTCGGGCACTTTCATTTATAATGTGAAATACACGAAACGGTAAGTTTTCCTTATTAAGTTTTATTTTTTTTTCTCAGGGTCAAGAGTGACATTTCAACGACTCTGTTTTTCTAAACATGATAAAAAATAGACGTAAACTTTATAAAATCAGCTCAAACGGATTTTTCTAATGTAAATTAAATGTTATGTCGGAGTAAAAACAAAACCTCGAAAAAAATCAGCGGCAATTAGCCAACCGAAGTATAATTACAGTTTTAAAACCAAACAGGAAAACGCGCAAAATATAGAGCCTTTAAAATTGTGTACACGTTTAACTTCTACGGAATGAATTCTATCCACAGAAAAGAAAGAACTCTTTATTAAAGGTAATAATTTACAGTAGACAGGCGGCCATTGAATTATAATCACAATAACTGTTTTCGGCTATTGTTAATACCAATAACGTGCACAGCGATTATAAATAGGCCCCTGTATTAAATTACAATTAGTATTAATAAAAATTAGATGAATTACCTAGTTAAAGTATCCTAAATCACACCGTTAAGTACAAAAATAACAATTGTCATTTTCTTCAAGTCGTAAATTTGAACGTAACAAAGGCATTTCGCTGGGGGCACGAATGGATAGTTTATCTTATATGAATCTCATATCATTGTACTAATTACTGAAATGATCTGTTCCTGCCAAGTCGTTAGGTTTCTTTAAAGGACCGGGACCCAAATGCCCGCGACATTACCGGCTTAACGCAGTATGTCAGACACACGCCGTAGCCGTTTTATTTTCAAATGTTAATTGCTCATAATTGCACAATTAATTACTCCACGAATCTTGATGACCACAAGCTGACTTGCGTTTATAACAAGTGCGATTTAACTTTTAATGTTTGATTTCGTGTGGGAAAGATGGCAAAAATATTTTACTTTTAATACAAGAAACGGGAAAGTTCTTTATCAATGGGAACGACTGGGAACCGTATGCACTTTTCGATGGGAAAGACGGGAATCGGGAATAACTGGGAACTCCATTCAGTGGAAGAGACTATAGAAGCCGTGTTGTCGTTTTAAATGGCTTGCAGTAGTACATCACTTTCCCATATTTCCAATTAAAACGAAATAAAATCATAAAGATGATTGTTAAAATGAAATAAACGCTAAGATCAATATTTCTGTTATGAAACAGTCAAACCGGGGGCACTAGGCACCATAATGTTTCTCTCCAACGGCAACCTCCACTTGCCTAGCGGAAGATTGATTTTTCAATTCAGAAAGCCAACATGAAACTGACTTTCTGAGAGATCATAGCAAGGAAACAGATATTTTAACACGGATGAAAAGGGACCGTCTATTAGCGGTTAGGAAGATTTACTCTTCGTTTCGGTCACACGCAGCAAAGCTTCGCAGCGACAGTTTCCAGACTCGCGATCCGGGTTTACAGTGGAAATGAACAAATGTGTGGCTTATTCACATAGTTAATAACTAGAGAGAAAACTCATACCTTCGGCAGGTCTAACATTGTGCAAGTTTCTGCCCAAATTTCGCCGATTCTTAACAGTAGGCTGCATAGACTATTAAACTTCAGATGATTATTTCGCCAAAAATCGCCCCTATGCCCAATACGGATGAGAAAAACGCACCAGTGTTTATGTGGATATAAAAGGCGTCATTATGCACAATAGGCGCAAGTATGGAAAGGCACCGATGTGCGGCGTACGATGATCACGGGGAAAACTTTGCCTAACGGAGGATTGTCCCGGCACATCGCGATCACCGCGTCCACACGCATCTGTCACCCCCAGCGTATAGTGCCAAGGGAAAGTCCGAGGTGCGACACGCAGCAGCCATCCAGGGGGGACCGGAGGGGACGCTGACTTACCTTGCGCCGCTCCGATGCTGGCCAGGACGAGCAGCACCAAGCCCGGCATGGGGCACGTTGGCACCAAGTATCCCGCCTGTCCCACTCCACTTTCCCCCATCGCGCAAAGGACAAAATCAACTCCTTAATGGATAATAATGTCAGCCGCTTCTGTAACGCCGGGGAGACGTGGAAAGGCAGTTACTTCTCTCCCGGTGTATTTGCGGGAGTGTTAAAGAGCGGTGATGGTGTGCAAAGGGAGGAAACGGTGCAAACGGCAAAACCAAGAAAAAGAAGAGGAAGGGATCGGGTTCAAGGGGTCCCGGGACTCGTGTGAACGCCAGCTGTGCGATGCAGAGCGAAATGCCGCCGCCCTCCTCTTTGATGAGTGGGGAAAACAAACAGCAAAATATTAAAAAAGTAGATTCCGTTTAACGGGTTGATATATTAGGCAACTCGTAGAGAGAGAGTACGGCGCTGGTAGCTTGGTGGCGTCATGCTCATGATTCTGGGTTTCTGTATAAAAATAATGCTGGAAGTGCTCTTTCCGCGGCTCCCTGAACGATCTCAGCTCCGCGTCTCCGGCTCTGCTGCAAGCGAAGCAGGCGGAGAGGAATCCCGTCTTCTAGCCACGCTTCCCTGGCCAATCCAGATCCTACCTCCTCCTGCCCCCTTGCGACGATGCAAAAGACCCGGACTGGAAGTCTGGAGCGGCGCTTACCGGGGAAGCTTGGGGCGGGGGGGGGCGACTGTTTTATCGGAGCTGAAGTGAAATCTGAAGATAAAGCAGTAGATCAGATTCATGGGCATGACAGGAGGCAGGACCAGCCAATGACCGAGTCACATTCCGATGATCATCCCATTCATAAAATAGGATGAAACGATAGGCCTACCCTAACGTCCGAATATAGGAGTGTTAGCAAGAAAACGATGATCCGGATGAGTGCTGTCGGAAATATCTCTCGCGCTGAAATATGGTTATGTTCTCACATTATAGCAACAGTATTTATTATATCCAGAGGCTAAACTCCTTTGCTTGTTCACGTAAAGTTAGGCCCAACGTATTTTCTCATTATAACATTACTAAACACAAATGCACTTGTGTGTACTGAATTTAGTCATGTCTCCTTCGGCAGCCATGTGAAATTGATTCATAACTTCATTTAAGTGCTTCGGTTGATCCATTTAGCGAATTTCTCTACTGTGATGCCCAGTTTTTTTTTTTTTTTTTTTTTTGCGCTAGCGGTTTGCATCAGCAAAGTAATACAAAGAAAACGAGAGGACTACAGACAGAAGGACGCATCAGTTGAGAGAATCCGCGGTCTGCTGCCTCATTCTGAAAAAAAAAACCAATTAATTAATTTAGGTGGGGGTGGCAGTTACTGTGTAAATCAATGTTGTGTTTGTGTGCCCTGTGATGGGATGCCCCCCCCCCACCCCCATCTTGGGTTGTTCCCTGCCCTGCGCCCATAGCCTCCGGGATAGGCTCCAGACCCCCCGCGACCCTGAATAGGATAAGCGGTTTCAGAAGATGGATAGAATTTAAAGTGATGGCAATAATGCTAACTAGATTCTTATAAGGAGATCTTCACTGGGTGCAATAGTTCGTTGTCTTAAAAACAGGTGATTTCGGAACCTCAAGATGAATTTTGGTATCGGACGTACATACGGTGATATACCACTTCACGCTCTGCTACTTGAATGATTTAACCCCGTGCATGAATGATGCCTGTTAAAATGTATTTTAAAGTACTCCCTTATACTTTCAGATATGGACTAGTGCCGGAGTAAATATCGATTGCGAGATGTGCGGTTTTCTGGTGCTTAGTGCTTACTTTGAGGTAAACTGATGTCGCCGCACAGCGGTGTATATGTTACAAAAAACGGAATGCAATGTTTTTCATCAGTGTTAAAGAGATATTATATCATGTGGGGAAACTGATGTGGTTTCAGTTGCAGGGCGCGGCTGAAAGCGGGAGCGGTGGATTTGAGACATTTCTGAACGGATCCCGGTTCGGGAATCTGCGGTGTCTTCGAAAGGCTTGGTGCCCCGGTGCCGCATTATTATGTTAGGTTATGTGGGGGTATCCAGGCAGCCTAGAACATGGAGCCTAGGTCAAGCACATGAAGACCACCAGCCTTCCTGGACTTTTGAAAAAGGAGGACTTGTTAAACTGGGATCATCGGACGTTCTTATGGATTTCACTCACATGACGCCAACACGAAAGCGTCCAGTTCCCAGCGGCCGTGGACCTCCGTAGCCCGATGGATCCAATAAAGGAAGGCTATTCAGCATACACAATCCCTTCCGATACCGTATTGATCCCCTGCAGTCTGCAGACAGAGATAGAGGGGAGGTAGTTCATCTTTCCCTTCCCGTGTATGTTTAAAAAAAATAGATTTGAGTGGGATTATACTTGCCAAATACTAGGAGTGATTAAAGGCAAGTGTACCTAAAATATAAAGTGATTTTGCTGACCGTAGCATTATTTATACGTGTCTAAAGGAAATTATTCCACTGAGATCCTCTCATACACACACACACACATATATATTACTAAGAATTTTCCCTCTCACATCTGGAGTAGGATGTGCAGTTTATGCAGTTTTACTTCTTCTCTTTACAGACATTTTCTTGTTTTTATTATCTCAGCGACATCTGTCACATATCATCCGTAGTCAGTGCAGTAAAGCTAAAAGTATTTGTTCTTACTGATATTTAACTAAAATATGCAGGTCTCTCATAATTTCCCATGATTCCCTGATGCTGTGGGAAGTAGTACAGACTGTGTGGAAGCCTAAACGGCGATTGTAACTGGTTTTCCGTCGTAGCATATCATGAAGCGACATTGTGTCAGTGGGATTCTCCTGCACAGAAGCTCCGGTGTCATGTTGTTCCAATTAACCTGCACTGTTTGATCACATGTCTGCTTCTTCCAATTAAATTGTTGCAGCTTTCTTAGGGTTGCAGCCAGGGGTTTACCCAGGCTGAAGCGCAGGGGCCTCAACTAACACCTCCCCCCCCAGGTCAACAACTATAACATCATACAAAATTGTCGAGGGGCCCCCCGACCATGTTAATGCGCCTCTGGTTACAGAGTTACTGGCCATGCATGTAGACTTTGGCTTCTTTAGTGAGCAGTGCAAACCATGCAGTGTAGTGTTTCAGACTGTGCGGTGTGTGTGGAGAGATGCGGTGGTTGTTTCCTGTCTCAAACCATGCATGAGTCGCCTCAGCCTGCATGCTCACGTGCTCCATCATTATCGTTAAGAGAAGCAACCATCATAGAAGCTGGGTGTCAGATTATAAATCACCTCCAGCTGCAGCCAAAAGCGACAGTGTACTACAATACGGTTTAATTGTTAATACAACCCTTTTCCCAAAAAATTCCCACAGAACCGGGGTCTTTGTTTTATGGAAGGTCTTTAAACTCCCCAGTGGTCCATTCCTAAACTGCTTTTTCATGAAGACCCCATTGAAGGACCCCCGACTTGGCCTTCTTTGCTGCTGTTGATTCGGAACGATGGTTCTGCGTACGGAGGTGAGCGAGGAGGTTAGGAATGACGTGATGGGGAGATGAAGGGGCTTTCTTTTCACAGGCCTCTTCCTTGACGTTCTGTCAGGACGATGTAAATAATGCCGGGCTGTTCATTACATGTGGGATTACGCGATGCGCGGAACAAAGGGCGCAGTGGCGAGGCTGCAGGCGTTCCTACCCGGCTGTGCTGTTTGAAAGCCGGCCAGGCTGTCCGGCTAGAGGCGGCGTGCTGCTCTCTGCCCGGATCCCTAATCCCCGGCAGTGTGGCTGTACAGCGCCTCAGGTGGGAAACGAGTCCATTAGGCATGGGGGAATAGATACTGCATTCACAGACACACACACACAGCCAAATACACACATCAGGCTTACAGTAGCATGTCCATTCGATGCAGGGGAATAAGCACTGTGCACACATACACACACACACAAAGGTTTGTAATTATATGTCTGATTGGGGTCTTCATTCATTTCTATGGGGAAAACTCCAGCCCCAACAATGACAACCTTAACCCCTACCCAACCCTAACCTTCCCCTTGTGGGGGCCAAAAAGTTTTTATCACATTGTGGGGACATTTGTTTCCCACAATGTAATGTATACCTGGACCACATACGCACATTCCCAAATACAGTACACACATCAGACTTAGGGCAGTGTGACCATTAGGGTTAGGGGAACAGGCACTGCACACACACACAAAACCACAAAGGTGTCCACACACACACTTACATAGGTACACAGTGATGAATGTACCCGCACAGACACATATGCACACAGTCACGCACAGAGACACAGACACACAAACACATAACATGTAATTCTATAATTGGTTTTCAGGAATTATTTTGAGAATGATTTTGACAACCAATCCTTTTTATCTTAGAAAATCTTCACTGGTACTGGTTTAAACTAGCCTTTGTCTGCTTCGTCTACAGGGCTTTTTCCGTGAATGAGAAATTTATCTGATTTTTTTTAAACTAGATTATGTTTTTCTGAACATGATTGTGGTATTGTAAAGCTGTGTGCCGGTGATGTTATGAAACATGAAGAAAAATCCCACAAATGTTAGACTTTAGTTTACGAAAAAGCATTTAATAAAGTCTTATAGTTGCATTTGTGGGATCGAGCTTCTGTCACCTTGCATTCCAGCACGGAAGGGTCAGAAATGCTTTTCTCAGACTGCTTTCATTTCAGGAAATCGGCAGACGGTTCCTCCAGGGTCATCTGCGGCCCCCTGGAATTATTCATTCAAATCCAGAACTCCAATTACAGCGGTCCTTGAATTGCGCATCCATCCGGTCGGGTTCCGGGACTAATGAAAAGGCTGTGGTTCTCCGGAGGATGACTTTGCGGCATTCCGGTGTCTTTGGAATCTGATTCCATCGGATGAAAAGGTCACTCCCAAGTGGACGGAAAACTAAAAAAGAGTTTAATGGCTTTTAGGTCCAAATATTTCCATTTCAGGACCAAATATTTTTAACCGAGTTTCGCTTTTCTTTTTTTTTATGTTGTGACAGTGAAGCGAATGTGAAATTTCATCAAGTTCCCAAGACTTCCACCGAAGCCTCGCAAACAACGGTCATGTTCTTTGGAAATAAAAAGTCTGACAAAAATGTGACATATTCTAAATATTTAAAAGTATTTATTTGGGTAACTGTGACACCGGCTAAAATTTATTGCTTATTCAGAGATTCGAGTCTTTATCCTAATTTGCCCCATATATAATGTACTAACCCCCCACGACCCAGAAGGATAAGCGGTTTGGAAAATAGGTGGATGGATGGATGGATGGATGGATGGATAGTCTACTATATAAATAAGTTCCAATTGAAGAGCAAATTTCCAAAACTTGCTCTGTCCATGGAATACATCGCCAGGATAAGTTTGTGGCTAAGTACCATTTATGTGGACTTAGTGAGCTTTGGAAATTTAAGAAAAGGTCTTTGTTTACATGAGGACTGAGTTTAGTTTTGGTTCTCAATACCATAACATATGATGAGGAAGCTTGACTTTGCGGCCTGATCACAAAAACAACAGAAAATGGACTGAGTTTGTTTTGGAAATTTGCTCTTCGGTTGTCATACATGCAAGTTAATGGGTCATTAATCTCATGTGAGCTGAAAAGCAGTCTGAAATGACCATATCTGCACGCAGTGTTCTACAGGTTAAACATGCTGCTTCTGGTTTTCTTATTAAGTTCTGATGTATAATATACTTTGGAATTTATTCTCGTTTCCTCTGCTTAAAAGCACCTGACTCAGAAGCAAGCCCTAACATTTCTGACGGCTTGCTGGTGAATGGCTCTCCCACGACTGTTGTGACTTTTAAAAACGCTCAACAAGTTGGAAATCTGCATTAACACAAAAGAGGGAACCCTAGGTGATTTTTTTTTTATTAATTCATTATTAATTCATAGGAAATTCCAAATTCAATCACACTTAATTACCAGCCTAGTTCCAGCTGTGAGCAGCGCTGGTGTAACTGTATTACAACTTGGCAGCGGCCTCTCTGGGTGCGGAAGTAGGGCTTCGAAAGCTACCACATGCATTCCCGTCCGCTCGCGGCCCTCCCGAACCTCACCTGCCGACGAAGGCGCCTCATAGCCACGTCCAGGCTAACCACATTTAGCCAACGTTTGTTTATTTCTTCTGTGAAATCTGTTTTGTCACTCTGGTGAGATTTCTCAGGCCTTGGTGACTCACCGGAGTCTGTAAAGATTGCATCTATCCTCCTGGATCTGCCTAATCTCTCGTCGGCACAAGACAGCCAGCGTCCCGCCTTTTTGGGAGCCCCTTTCAAGCTGTCATTTCATTTACTTACATTTAGCAGACGCTTTTGTCCGACGTGACGTTCAAGTTAGGCAAATAGCATATTATAAACGTATGGCTGTGGCGGGAGTTGACTGGCATAAGTGCAGCTAGACTAAGCTTACAGTGAAGACGCAGGTACAAGTGTAAGCAGCATTGAAGAAGGAGCTACACAATGCCTTTCAAATATAGCAAGAAGGTAATTAGGCTATTCAATCACTAGAAGTGCAACATTAAGAACATTCAGGGAGCATTGAGAGGCACCAGCCGTCCCCTCCATTCCACCTGCTGTTTCAGCGGCCGGCTGTTAGCCCGAATTCGAGTCTGCATTTGCATCAGTGATATGGACGGCAAACTCGTGATCCAGGGATTAGGCTCCACCCAAGTCTCCATCCCTCTTCCCGCCTTTGCCTATAATGACAGATTGTCACACGGCACTCTAAAAACTTTCACGCACACGCCTCTCTCTACCTGCTGCCTTATGTGCCCGAGTTTAATTGCTCAGATAATTAAGCCGTGAACTGAGGATCAGTGTAACATCTCCCAACGATGCCTGCTTGCTCACGTGTGTTGGGTACTTATACCTTGCATCTTTGCAAACAACCATTTACGGGATGTGAGACGGTTGGGTCAAAGGGGAAGAAAAATGCAGATTTCTTTCAGCAATTAATATTTTAGTCTTTTAAAACAAGAAGGTATTTTTGAAGTCAGTTATGGCAGTTTTTCAATTAGGGCTCTGTGACAATAAACTGCCAAGGTAATAGATCTTAAAAGGGTAGGATGTGGGGGAAGAATAAACGAGGAACTTTACAACGTGGAACTGTTTCTGTGAGCCATGTCATCCCACAGGAAATGCAGGAAAATCTAAAAAAGTTTTGCTCACAGAGACATTACACAAATAATCGTCTTGCTGGGTGCTGCACAGTGGAGGTGGTTGAAGAAGCTCCCCATTGGTTCCGTAAAGTGTTTTGGGTGTCTTGAAATGCACTATATAAATGTATATTCATTCATTCATTCATTCATAATGGACACTTGCTCTGGCTGTACAACCATTGTAGGACTCCTAATGCCACATTTACGCGGGGGCCTCGAATTCAGGGAACCCCCTGTTGGCCACAAGCAGTCACTACACTAAATACAGAATACACAAGTGACAAGCTGGCTGGATGTGATCTTCTGACTCTACTCACTCGGCATTTATGAAATCGCTGGAATGTCTGGGGGGATGGAGTGAGTCCCACAAACAATGCACCCGCCCCTTCTTGACCCTCATAATAGGTGTAGATACCTTGAAAACGAAACCACACATGCACACAATCAGTTAACAGTCGGAGGAGGAAGGACACCACTCAAGATGCGGGAGGGAATCAGGAAAAAGGCATAACCCACTTATTATAGAAAACAGAAAAGGTTTATTTATAAGATGAAATTTCATTTAGTAGTATTTAGCTGTAGAGGTGTGTTGCCTTGAGAAATGATTGACCCCCGTGTCAATAGTAACTATCACTAAAAGTACATTGTGTGTCCCTTTTAAGACGTTACTGTCAGCTCGTCCGGCCTCTGTGGAGAATTTTTGGTGTGACCTCGGTGGGATATCTTCTGGCCGCGCTTCTCTGTGACTTTGGCCTCCTGTTAGGAAGACCATGTCTGCTGAGAAGCTTCGCCGCAAGGGGTGTGGGGATTATCCGGAAATTTCTGTTCCACCCGAGATTCTCACACGGCAAACGAACAGTCCTACTCTCAAATCAGAAAGAACATCACAGATACAGTCAGTTTGTGACATTATGGCCAGCAGTCATTAAAATATTTCTCTTTGACTAGCTATGTTGTGATCTGTGTGATGTCTATGGCCTGCTCTGTCTAAAGTATCTATAATGTGTTCTGTGACAAGGGTCTATAGTATGTTCTGTTTGATGTCTATGGTGTGTCGTACATAAAATCTCTGTGTTGCATTCTGCAGAAAATGTGAAGTTTTTGCTGTGTCGTTCATGTAAATGATTTATAGTGTTTTCTGGTCTAAGGTGTGTTAATCTGTGCTAGACATCTGCAGTATTGTTCTATAATCAGTCTGCAGTTTTATTCTGTAGTAGAGGTCCTCAGTTTTACTCTGTAATTGAGGTCTGAAGTTTTGTTCTATAATCAGTCTGTAGTTTTATTCTGTAGTAGAGGTCCTCAGTTTTGCTTTATAATTGAGGTCTGCAGTTTTGTTTTGTAATAGAGGCCCTTGGTTTTGTTCTGTAATGACATCTGCAGTTTTATTCTATAATCGTAGTCTGCAGTTTTGTTCTGTAGCAGAGGTCTGCAGTGTGTTCAGTAATATGTGTCTCTAGCCTATTCTGTAATCTAGGTTTGCAGTATGTCACTGCGTGCAATGCAAACGTCTGTGGAGGTGTTTCGCAAGCCGGCTTTCCTTCAGTTTGCCTTCAGCTCAGGACGCCTGCTTCTCTCTGGAGGTAGATTCTGACTGGACATCACTGTAGCGGCGTTGCTAGGTCTGGCAAGGTCTAAAAACGATTAAAAAAATGATGTCTAAAAAGAGAACAAAGGCAGGAAAAAGAGAGAAATTGAGAGATATTAACCAGCTTTGAAGCCAATGACGACTTGCCCCAGAATGCTTAAGTATGTTTTGAAGATTTGCCATGGGATTTACAGTAGAGCTAAGAAGGAGTGGCAGTAACAGTATCAGTGTCAACAGAGGCTGTGGAGGCAGATGGTGGAGAGCTATAGGTGTCCTTCTGTGCAGATTCTGGATGCATGCATGCATCACATGGAGAGCAGCTACACACACAGCATGGAGACCAGCTACACACACAGCATGGAGACCAGCTACACACACAGCAAGGAGACCAGCTACAC
>JAODJX010000042.1:5975512-5990107 GCA_026776945.1 Isichthys henryi
TACAGCAAGGTGAGTGAGTATAGCAGGAATAGGGCGTACAGCAAGGTGAGTGAGTATAGCAGGAATAGGGCGTACAGCAAGGTGAGTGAGTATAGCAGGAATAGGGCGTACAGTAAAGTGAGTTAGTATAGCAGGAATAGGGGGTACAGCAAGGTGAGGGAGTATAGCTGGATGAGGATATACTATAACGTGAGTATAGCAGAACAAGGACGTATGACATGGTGAGTAAGTATAGTAGGAAGAGGGAGTACAGCAAAGTGAGTAAGTATAGCAGGAAGATGGCGTACAGCAAGGTGAGTGAGTATACTAGGGTGAGGGTTATAGTAGGGTGAGTATAACAGTATGAGGGTTACAATAGGGTGAGTGAGTAGAGCAGGACTATGGTGTACAGCAGGGAGAGTAGAGCAGGATGAGGGTTACAGTAGGATTAGTGTATATACAAGCACAAGGTCATACAGTAGGGTCAGTGTGCATAGAAAAACATGTGCATCCAGCCAGCTTTCTCAACTGTCTCCCAGGAACTGTCTCCAGACCTGGACCAGGGCAGCATAGTGCTCAGGCCCCAAAATGACCACACTGTCATTGTGGTGTCAGCTTCTCTAAGTCAGAGGTGAGAGGTAAAGAATTTAAGAGCCCTAATGACAGGCTTTTCCAGCTGCCCGTGGAGGGGAGGTGGCAGGTTTGGTGACCTGTTTCCTAAAGAGATAGAGCAGTGCGGTTTGCTGTCATTGGCTGTATGGTGACTCATAATGGCTCGTCGGACTTTATGCAAAACTGAGGCAGTGAGATCCGAGGGCCGGCTTTAAAAATAAGCACTTTCTCTAGAGTTTTCCATGAGCTTAATTAGCGTTACCTTGATGAGGAAGATGTGCCATTATGACGTTTCCCAGTGCTGTTTTTCTGGCAGTTCAGAAGCATTCCTTGTGGTGCGCAGCTGCACCAGGTAAGGAGGAGGAGGATGAAGATGAAGAGCAAGCGAGGCGAGAGGAGCCACTGGGCAATTAGATGGAGGTGTTAGTGGAGTGGAGCACGGGGTCACCTGTGAGGCCGAGCTGGGACCCCAGTTTGTTTAGCCCTGGCTAATGATGCTGTTCCCAAACACTGGGTGCACATCACATGTCACCTACATCACTGCGGAGACAGTGTCGGTGGGGGCGTGTCACTAAAACCATACGCCGCATATCCATTCGCTTAATTCACCTCTGTGCAGCGTAACGATCATGGTAATTATTAGCTCTCTCTGAGAACATTCACACGAAATGCCATGTGCGATGTTTCTAATATAAAAAATAGAAATATGAGCTTTGAGTGGCATCCACAGTGGATGAGGTTTAATATAGGGATGCTCTGCAGTTATCTTATAGCAGGTCGAAAATTTACCCAGATTTACTGCTTGAGAGGACAGTCAAATACCATCACGCACCCCCCACCCCAAAAAACAGAACGATCTCCTCTGTGCCCAGGGAATGAAACAGAACAAAATTAATTAAAATGTAAAGCAGAATGTTATACTCAGTGTTACATGTTATGTAAAAATGTGTACAGTACTGTTTGATTAACCGTGAAGTTAAAGAACTGGCGTGTTTGTGGTGTGTTGGCATTTGTCTAGTGTGTATAAGGTGTGTGTTTGATGTGTGTGTGCTGTGTATTGTGTTCATGTTTGAGGAATGTATGTGATGCATTTGTGGTCTGTGTTTTTGTGTGTATATGTGATGTGTCTGCAGAATGTGCATGATGTAAGTGGTGTGTGTGTCTGTAGGTGGTGTGTGTGTGTGTGTGTGTGTGTGTGTGGGGGGGGGGTGTATGTGCTTGCCCATGCATTTCCTAAGGGCTGTGAACACAACAGACCCAAGTCACTTGAAATTCCCTTTTAGGTAAACATATAAAAGCAGATTAAAAGGCCTGTAAACTGTATGTCCGCCTCCGGTACACTTTGCTGCTGCCGTGTCATGTGACGTGCCGATCCCCTGGCACAGTCGGGGCCGCGAGGGAGGGACTGCAAACATCGGAGATGAAAAGCAGTGCTTCCTTTGTTAATGTGGTGCGGTCCGACTCCTTGATAAGGGCCGTCATTAACGTGTCCTTTTGTCGTGCTGCTCTGATAGGACATGGCGGCTAATTCACCATCTCCACCAAGATGAGGCTCGGCTCCCTTTTGGGTGGGGGGGAGGGGCGACGACAGGCTGAACGTTACGGCACTCTCTGCTAGCTCCGTTCCTTCCAAAATAGCCAGAGACACAATAACCTTCATCTCACATGTCTGTGTCGCTCTAAGGACACTAGAACGTTCTGGAAATGCATCTGGATGTGTTCCTAAACCATCCCCACTAATAGAAAAAACAAGCCATGGGGGCCCAAGTGGACCCAGAACATTCCGCGAGGTCATCACACACACCCCTCTGGCCACACCAGTGATAACACCGAGGTTGGCGCAGGCAGCCATTTACGCGGTTCTCTGGCTGGGGGGGCCAGCTAACCATCTCCACCGAGTAGCGTATCGATTGTAAACCATTTTTTTCCTGCCCTGGCGCCTAGAACATACAAAATAATAAGAGAGCAGAGTTTTCTGAGGCTGCCGTCGCTTCTCTCTCGCTGCCTCCCACCCGCCGCAGCCCCCACCTCCTCTCTGATATTAATTCTAATGTAAGCAGGACCCCCCCACCCCTGTCCGTGGCGGTAAGGCCGCCCGCCTGCCGCCGTGCCTCCCCGCACCGCCAGTTTGACAGACACATGTGCTGAAGCGTGGATTTAAAGTCAAGTGTGGGGGCAGGATTGGGGGAGGGGGGGAAGACCACACTATTCTGTCTGGGACATGTGCCGTGGGGCATGATATCAAACCAGTGGAAAATATGGATGGACCGCCACCGCTTTGCCCCCCGGGAGTGAGAGAGACAGTGAGTGGTACCTGGCTCCTGTCCCACACCTGTACAGGGGGCAGGTACAGAGATTTGCCCAGCGGCAAGGTCGCACCGCACGCAACTGCCAGTCATGTGACCCCCCCAGACAGCCCATCATCGTCCCATCTCCATTTCTTATCTGGCTCCTGGCCCCTGGGGATCAGCCTTCTCCGCCTGCATCCTACTGGCCCTGCCCACCGCCCTAGAGCAGCTCTCCCAGGGAGAATCCAGACCGTGCACCTCACAGACCGCCTCTGGTCTGGAGATTATCAGGACCCGAAGGCAACTTGTGGGAATCCCGGAGAGGGAGTGTCAGACGGGGTTCTCTGAAGAAAAAACATCCCAGGAAAAACATCCTGTCATGTGACCAAACATCTTTTAAGCAACTCGCGTTTTTGTTGGTCAAACTGGGGGGATCAGTGGTGTAAAGCTTGCTCCCCCCACCAGCTGCAGGTCCCGTCAGCACTCCCAGCCTCTTTGAGGACCCAGAGTCTAGATACCCCAGAGAGATCGATAGAGACTATTTTGAGCATGACCAGGGTCGTAATGGGAGTTGAATGGAAGGACCCCAAATGATAAAATGTTTTGGAAAGAAAGACGGAAAGAGGCTGAAAAGACTAGGAGCTGGGAAGCTGCACCCCAGGCTTTAATATCAGAGGACGGGGGGGCATGAAGATGGACCCCTAGGAACAGCGGGGAGACGCACTTTTTCATGGCCGCTGTGGCTGGGTATCGAGGCAGTAAGGAAGCACTACAGCACTGTGACAGATGGCAGTTTTCATGTGTATTTGCTTTGCGTGCATGTGTGTATGTGTGTGTGTCTGTGTGTGTTTGTGTGTGTGTGTGTGTGTGTGTGTGCGAGCCGGTATACCTATTCTTATGGGGACAAAATGTCCCCATAACGTGATAAATATCCGTTATTTGTCATGTCCCCATAAGGGAAAACTCTATTTTATAAAATTCAGTTGTCATAGTTAGCATTAGCATTTTTCCAATAGAAGTGAATGAGCGGGCCCCATAAGGATAGGTATACCCTACATGCGTGTGTGTGTGTGTGTGTATGTGTGTGTGTGAGCTACGGCTCCATCCAGTACACTAATCGTCCGTGTCACACGGAAAACCTGTCTCAGTGACAAAGCAACGGCTTTATCTCGTGGTCCACAGGGACTGTCTCAATTTATCCGTCCCTGGATCCGTCCTCTGGACCATCCTCCTTCATCTGTGTTTCCTAAGTGGGGGGCTGGGGGCAGGCTAGGTGAGAACAGCGCGGCGTCGGTACGAAAAAGTGTTTATTAAAGCCCCGGGAGCGTCCCTATCACACCGTCCCCCCACCGGCAAAGTCCCCCCCCCCAGCCCCACTTTGGCCAGCTTGATTAATCGCATCTGGTCTGGAGGGTGCAGCTTTTTAATGTAACTGGAGCCCTTAATGTATTAAGAGGTTCAATTAAAAGCTTAACGCGAGTATAAATGACCACAACATCCAGGTCAGGCCCCCAGGTCTCGCCGCAATCTGGGGCTGGGTGGGTGGTGGGGGTGGGGCGTGCCAGAGTGCATTGGCGTCCGGTCAAAGTCACTTTGGAGCGTGATGGTGTGGGCAGATGAGTCAGAAAATGTCTTGTTGCAGCAGAGGCCTGGAATCCACTGACCCCACCCCGTGTTGGACTAAGGGTACCCCACCCAAAGCTTTATCTGCTGACCCCCCCCCCCTTTGCATGACACGCCTCTTCATTCATAAACTCGCCCTTCCTGTCATTACGCATATTTGCCATTGTTCTCCGACCCCCTTGCCCAAAAAAATGTAACTTCACCTCGTGCCGTACCCCCTTCGCCCCCCTAGGGAATAAATGTCTCATTAAAATTCCGAGAAGCGCCCACTTTGAGGTGAAATACAACCCAGACGACCTAGAAATAAGCATTATGTCACCATTTAGAGCCCAAATGGCAAAAAAAAAAACTGCCACTGCTAGTTTGGTCGACGTGGATCAGAACTCACACACAATCTCCCCAGCCGCCTCTGCGGCGGTGCTAGCCTGTCAGCGGCACTCCGGAGAAGGTCCGGTGCCGAAAGGCACAGATCCCCGCTGGAGCAGTTCTGTCCGAGTGCCGAGAAACAGGCTGTGTTCCCTGGGAAAGTACATCTATGGAAACCTGAGAATTTCCATGGTCTTAAATTATTCATTTGGAGAGCATATATTCATTTTATAAACCTGGCATTATGGACCGGGGCTGGTGATGTCACAGAACTGGGGCAGGCAGTCAGTTAATGTGTGACTCGTTTCCCACAGTCCTTTGAGAACCTGGTAGCAGGAGACATCAGGAATCCCGTTGCTAGGGGGTGGAGGTTAGGGGCAAAAACAGGAGCTATTACCCTTCCCTTAATGCCAGGCCACTGTGCCCAGGTGACACTTTTGTAGCTGACTCCCTCCACCAATCAGATTTGAGGCTGCAGGCCATGAGTGGGACCTCAGACTGGCTGTTGCCGGCACAGGGGGTGGGAACATCGCAGATGGTCATGTGTGCAGAGTTTTCCTTCTGTGCCCTCGACGCACCCCACCCCCCAGGCCTAATTCAGAAATGAAACAGCACTGCAGCCCACATGCAGGAGAGCAGCCGAGCGGATCGCAGCTGCCGTAAATGAAGTGGGTGAGAAAGGAGGCGGTGGACGCCCAGGGTTCCTCCCGAACGCCTGCACACCGAAAAAAGGCTTTAACACTCCTCAGATTTAGAACGTTTTGCAAAGGCAGTGGTAGGAAAAAAGCACAGTGCCGACTCGAATTCGGGCATTCATAGGTGGTTTTTTTAAATGTTTGAAAGCAGGTAACGACACCAAGGAATTTATACCGCTCCGATGAGAGTCACCATCCCAGCCGGAACCAGCTGGCCGCCCGTGACCTCGGCTGGGTTCCACCATGGAGATGGACCAACCAGAGGTCCCTCCTCTGCATTGAACCTGGGGAGTTTGCTCCCGGTACCGATGGTGTCACATGACCTCTGGGTGGCACAGTGCCTGAAGTGCACGGAGGAGGAAGGATCATGTTGCTAAAATTAATAAAAGCATCTCCTTCCATATTATTTACTAGCGTATCGATCCGGGGGGGAATCCGATCCCTGACAGGACGCATTAGTCGAGATAAATCCCACCGCAAATGGCGGAGCCCAGCAGAGTCCAGGGGAACGGCGTGTTCTCTGGGGTGGGGGGCTGGTGGAGTTTTTATGCTGAGGAATGACAGCTGCTACATGCTAAAGGATGGGCAGGGAGTGCTATTTCTTGCTGGTAGGACGGGGGGAGGGGGGGGTCAAACAATATTTAGGGTCAAAGGTCAAAGGGGCTGGAACCCTGGATGAGCTTCTGCAGGTCTAGGTCCTGCCCCATACAAGTGCACGTGGACAGTGTCCTCGTGATACCATGGCAATGCTGGTGCTGCACCCACACACACACTGACGCTCAGATTCTCAGGCCCACCCCCCTTCAGAGACGTTAAGACGCCCCCCCTCTCCCCAACTGTCCTCTGACTTGAACTGCCGGCTGTGGCTTCCCACCGTGTCATGCTCATCCTGACAGGGAGAAATGCCCCCCCAAGACCCCCCCAAGGGCCACGGAGAGTGGCAGCATGCTCACTCTGCCTTGATCAGTCCTGACGGGGACAAGAGCTGCATGAAACAAGCTCCCCCCACCCACCCGCACCACCCCCTCACAGTCCCTGAAGTCTGACAGCGGAATAATCAGCCCCAGAATCCGCATGAACACCGGAAGAGTCGTCAAATTTCTACGATACAGTCTCTCCTATAATACTGTGTATCTGACTGACCATGTTTCAGACTGTGAATCTGATTGACTCTGATTATCTATCTTATTGACTGTCTATCAGACTGACTGGGTTTCTGACTGCATGACTGACTGTGTATCAGACTAACTGTCTATCTGACTGTGGTTCTGACTGTGTATCTGTATAATTGTGTATTTAAATGTATCTGTATGTATCTGACTGTGTCTGACTGACTGTGTATAAGACTGACTGTGTATCAGACTGTGTGTCTGACTGTGAACCAGACTGTATATCTGTCATATTGTGTATCAGACTGTGTGTTTAACTGTATAACAAACTGTGATCTGTCACATTGTGTATCTGTCTGGCTGGGTATCAGACTGACTATCTGTCGTATTGTGTATCAGATTGACTGTGTATCAGACTGACTGTGAAACTGTCTGACTGTGTAGCTGCCATATTGTGTATCTGACCTCTGTGCAGATGGAATACCGCCGGTGCAGAGGCTAGGCAGGGCAAGCTGCTGCCGGGCCTGAGCTGGGCTGAAGCTGCCCATTCATGGGAGAGACGGGGGACAGACACGGTCTGCAGGTGCCCCTGGCAGCCCCAAAGCTGGTGTCATTCTGTCACACAGCAGCCAGATGGGCAGCTTTGCCGGATAACCGAAATGTAAACCGAGACCTTTCCATTAGCCTGTTGGACATGATGGGGGCAGGAGGAGGAAAGCTGCCTTGAATTTGGGATCCCCCTGATTAGAACCAGCTGGCTCACTAAACATTTTGGGTCCGGGGAGAGGAGGGCAAGACCTGAAGGGGGACCCCAATGCCCCCACCCCATCCCCCCAGGTGGGATCTGTTACCTGCTGAGAGGTTTATGAGATGTCATGCAGGGCTTTACTGGGTACACTGGTTCTCTGCTAGGAAGGGGGTCCTCAGGTGTGTGAGTGTATGTGTGTGTCTGTCTGCCTCAGCATTGACACTCTACATACTTAGAAGGTAACTGTTTCCAAAATGCACCAAAACAGCATCTGCTCATTAAAATTTTGACCTATCATGCTGTCAGCTTTGACGAGCCTATGACGTTGTCCCCGATTACTGGTGGCTCCCTTGATGAACGGGTGTGTAAAACATGCTGCTGGTCGATCCCCCCTGCCTCGGTACCACGCCTTTCCCAAAACGTCTCTGTTAATCTCCATGCAGAGACGAAGAGTAGAAGAGCTTCAAGCATCATTGGTCTTTTTGTGGTATGTTTTCTGGAATAATCCAGCCAAATCACTACGGTCATTCACTCCTCTGGCAGTCTGATCCATCTCAAGTCGGTGCCTTTGATACGACTGCGCTCAGTCGCTGGCATCGCCGTGACATCAAGTTGATCTTCCGGTGTTTTCTTCTTGCCCTGAGGAGCGGCTGAGCGTGGGGCGTCTCTCTTACGCTGAGACGCCGAGGAACATTCCGGAGACTCGCACGCTAATCTGACAGGTTCGCTGGCAAACTCCCCACATACCTGTCAGCGTGGAATCGCGTCGCCGAACAAACATATGGCAAGTGGCTCGGAGAGATTTTTGCTGTTTTTTCCTCTGCACAACTCCCAGCTCCGTTTACACATTCTGGAAAGATCTGAGCTGGATACGAATAACCTCTGCGGCAAAGAACGACGCGAAAGCGAAAACCGAAGCGAGGAAGGTAGCCGGCTGTAGCCTCAGCAGGTCAGCCTACCTGCTGCTTAATTAAGGTTTTGAGACAGGCACCATAAAAGACAGCTATACTCGCAGCAAAACACGAACACACAGTGTCTTGGTCCCTCTCCCACACCCCAGGCAGCCTGAGCAACTAAGTGACATGTGTGTGGGCATGGAGATGCCCGCTGTCCTAGGTTCCCCCCCCCCAACCACATCCCGCTGCAGAGGCCCCCAAAATAAACACAGGAAGAGAACATGACTTTGCAGTGTCATTCCGTGTGACATTATGACAACGGGACTGCAGAGCCATAAGGATTCATACATTTTTAAAGAGAATTTATACCAACAACACAAATATCAATATGTATGTAATAGGTTAGATGAAAAATATCTAACTGCTTTTTCAGCCAGAATTCGCATCCCCTGTAAAAATCAAGAGCCTTCGGATATATGAATCAATGGTGTCTGATTTTAAGACCGTAAAGAAATGCATTTGGGAAGGAGAATGTTAGGTAGGAGATAGTCACAGCCAGGGAGGGGTGACCACACATCCGTTGTTCCCCCCGCAGCACCCAGCCCCTCGGCTGTGCCAGTGTTACTGCCAAGATGAACCTCCCGGGTATCACCTCCGTGTGCCACTTTGCCTTGAATTAGTGCCGACTGGAGAGTCGCCTCTGATCTTCCCCAGAAAGGAAGGATTTACCATCCCTCAGAAAACACCTTACAGTAAAAATTCCCTCTAACCAATCATTCAGTTCCAGGTTTTTCCCAGATAAGCCAGCATTACCCACATGGATACCACAACAGCAGAGCAGAGGATACTGGGAATGGATCCACTCATTAGCCTCGTCCTCCTGACCACCGCCGCAGATCCAGGTCGTGCCGATGTCTGTTCCATTCCCTCCTGCTTGCAGATCCTATGGAATCCCCCTCTGCTCTCTGGATAGATGGTTGTTTTCAGATTCTCTCTATAACCTTATCGGGTTGCAGGGAGAATCAGCAGGAGCTCCCAGTCACATCCCTCGCCTGGCCTCTCCCACGAGCGGCTCCATATCTCCGCACTGCAGCGCGTGGCCAAATCAAATTAACCACCGTCCCATATATCTGGGTTAGTCGGGCTCTGGTTTGGCTGCCGCTGGTCTGTTTGAGACCAGAGATTAAATTAGCAGATCAGGAGGGTCTTTGGGAGGGGGCAAAACACCTCCCAGGCTAATTACTGGGAGAAATGGGTTCTAATAGCATGTCTCATTAGCGTGGCTCAGTTGCCATCAGACACACACAAATAAACACACACACACACTAGACAAATGGAAAAAAAATCATAGGGACACACAGCAGTAGAAGGAAATGTGCGCACAGTTGCAATGGTCTGTACAGTGGCGGCTTTTTTCACAGTAACTTATCATCGCTCAGCACAAAAAAAGCAATTCTGCTTTGGTTTATTTTAGTTGAAAGCACAGGAAGTTGTAGGAAAGGCATCAGCCTTGTGGAGACATCCCAGAGGTAGCAAACACACACACACACACGGACACACACACACAGAAAATACCCCACATGAAGACATTTCGGTGGGCACATCCTGTACACACGTAAACATGAGCCCACAAACATGTGAACAGCCACATATACACTTATTTGCAGATGCAGCCATGCACGCACACACACACGCACACACACACGCACACACACACATGCCTACAGACAAACATTTGCACAGGTGTACACACTGAACTGAAATGCTGAGCCAAACACACACACACACATACACACATGCTTAATGATGGAAACGAACAGCAAGGCAGAGAGGAGCAGGCAGGCTGGAACGGGCCGTTTCTCTCCACGGAAGGTCTCCACTGTGTAGGTGTTTGGTTCCTCCAGCCTTGCGGCAACTGGCAGCACTCTGCTCCCGGGGTCACCTCCCTCGCACCCCCAGAAGGCTCCACACGTCTTTCCAGGGTCCTGTTACTCTCTGTCTTGCGGAGGAATGAGTGGAGCGGTGCCCCCAAGAGGACGGCCTGTCTCCCGCTTGTGCAGAAAGGCGCCGTGATTAAACCGGGCCCTGTTGGCCCGTCAGCGCATGCGGCAGCCGCTCGGAGTAATTAGCCGGCACTTTTCTCCTTTCACTTGAATTTTTGCTGCCTTGTTTGACTTTCCCGCCCACGAACATCGAGGCGCAGGTTTCAGCGCATGCTGCATGCTGGGGGGGGGGGGGGGATACTCTCCTCCAATCCTGTTTGACCGTTTGATCGCTCGTGAAGCGCCATGCTTTTCTGACAGCGCCGATTCTCGCTTGCATGGCTGAGGTTAAACGCTAAGCCCTCCTGTGCTGCGGGGGGCGCCGTGATAAAAGATTCAGAGAGGAGGAGTGCGGGCAGAGCCTGAGCCGGCTTCAGGGTCTCCCTCTTGATAGAAGTGACCTTTAGAGTGGGACAGGTTCGAAAGGCTCTGCATTCCAATGCAGCTTTCCAGGGAATAACGGATGAACCGTGGTCACGAGGTTTCAATATGGGAGGCACTAAATCAGGAGAGAGGATGTAACGTGTGGCCTTTCTGTGCCGCCTGCCGTACTCAACACAGATGTGCTTTAGGAGCTTCACAGGACCTCATCCATCACCCTGGCAGGAAGCTCCCTGTCTGCAGTGCACTCCATTTTGTGAAGTACTATAGTTCTTGCTGCTCTCCAGTGCAGTCAGAGAGCCCTGCAGCCTTGCCACTCTGCACCGTGCAGTCAGAGAGCCCTGCAGATTTATCTGTGTGCACTTCGCACTCAGTGAAACCTGCAGCAGTACCTGTCTGCACTGTGCAGTCAGAGAGCCTTGTAAATTTATCTGTCTGCAATGTACAGTCAGACAGCCCTGCAGCCTTATCTGACTGCACTGTGCAGTCAGAGAGCCCTAGAGACTTGGCAGTCTGCTTTGAAGTCAGAGAGCCCTGTAGCCTTGTCTGACTGCACTGTGCAGCTCCACTACCATGTCTGCTCTGCACTGCACAGCCAGAGGTCCCTGCACTCTCATCTGTTCTGCACTGCGCAGTCAGAGGTCCCTGCACTCTCATCTGCTCTGCACTGCGCAGTCAGAGGTCCCTGCAGTCTCATCTGCTCTGCACTGCGCAGTCATAACCGCAGTCTGCTGCTAATGAGTGAGCTGTGCAGCCCCGTCTGCTCTGCACACAGCACAGTGATGAAAGCAGCTTCCTGTGACTACAGACACTGGCTTGTATGGCCAGACTGGGAGCCGTGACCTGCGCAGCAGCTCCTTGGCCTCTGCCTTGTTCTTCTGTCCCCAGGTATCGCACGGGAGTAGTAACCGCACCAGCTGCAGTAATCCGATCCTGCCGAGCCGTCTCCACCCGGCCGCTGGAAGTCCATCAACGCAGGATGCCATTTCCCCCCCCGCGGGTTTCAGTGGTTTCCTCCACAGCACCCCCCCATGAGAGAGTGGAAAGTTCACCGGCATTCTGCTCTTCACGGGTCACATGATCACAGCCGCCCCCAAAAGAACGGTGTTTTTATTCACTCCTAAAAGTGCCAATCACCCCACATAACTCCCAGGTGTAACCCTCAGGCTTCAGACATGATCCCTCCAGAAGATCAGCCGCTTTTTTCAGGTAGTAAAAACGTCGGGGCCTCAGTGTTACTGCCGCTGAATGTGGCCCCATCAGGTAGATCAGCTTAAACGGGAATCGGGACAAACTGCACCAAGTCAGGCCAGTGGTCTTACACTGACTTACACTGATTTGCTTTGTTAAGAGCGTTAGGGTTGGGTACCCATATGGCTTTGCTTAGGTTAAGACTGTTAGTTTTACTCTGCTGGGTGGGTTAGTGAGTAAAGCACTCAGAGGGACCTTCTGCTCCACAGGGAAGGGACTCAAACTTCTTTGTGCTTCTGTGACTGTTGCCATGGGTACAGACCTGGTCCATGCATGTAGGAGGACAGGCAAAGAACCACAAAAGCTTAAGCAGGGGGCCATTTAAAGTGTCTTGTGCTGTCAGTCAATGATTAATCATGTTAAATTTGTTTTGTGCCTTAACAGACAGGATGAAGAGTGCCACAAGCTCAGGGCCCATGTTCATGTATGGGGAAGACCCACCACTCCACTGAGAACCATGCACGGCAGTGAGAACCAACCACTGCAGTGAGAACCAGGTATGGCACTGGGAAACAAAGCACTGCACGGGAAACGAAACTGGGCACTGAGAACCAGGAACTGCATGGGGAACCAGCCACTGCACTGAGAATCAGCCACTGTACTAGGAACCAGGCACTGCACTGAGAACCAGGCACTGCGTGGGGAACCAGCCACTGCACTGGGAACCAGCCACTGCTGTGAGAACAAACCACTGAACTAGGATCCAAACACAGTACTTGTCACCAGCTGTGACTGACAGCTCTGAAGGATGCAAACTGGCATCACAGACACAATTTGATTTGCTTCAACCCAACCTGCTCTTTGTTAAAGCTGCACAAGGTGAATCAGTTTTCCTCCTCACAGAGTGAAAATCCGACACTCATCCACCAGGAGGCGACATGCTGGGAGGGACCCACCTGCTCAGAGAGATCATACTGGCGATCCCAAGTGACCACATGAGCTCACTCTGCTAACGCCATTGCTGGGACGACAGCACAGTCCACACCGGGGCAAGAAAACAAGACCCAAGAGCCTGCCAGTATTTCACAGCCATAAAGAGTCGCAATAAAAATGCCAAGTGCAGCGATTAAAGAACATGAAATAACAGTTGTATTATGAGTAACAATTCGGTGACAAATGCAGTGATAAATAACTTTTAAATCCCGGTTTTGAGTAGAGCCACATGTGAAACAGTGCCAGTATCCAGCAGATGATGCGAGCAGGACCCCGGCCGACACTAGCAGGAAAAATGAAAGATTTCTCCCCTTTTACATGTCCCTTTAGAGAAAACGACAGGTACCATTCCTGGGCTGACAGAAAAGCACTTTCCATTCATGCGCCAGTGTTATTCTTGAACCAATGTTAGAAGCAACCACAGCAACAAGCAAACAATAATAAGTAAATATTGTTGAAGAAACTGCTGACTGTTCTTGTCCCCTCAAAACAGTCACGGCCGTGTTTAATCAGGATATCAGGCCGAGCACAGCTGGAAGGGAGGCCCTTTAATGGAGCCTGAAAACAGCACATCCTTGTTTCAGGAAGAGTCAGGCATCATGTGGGCTTCATGCAATCAATACCCATTAGTTCCCGAAAGCCTTGCGGACTCTAATCCCAAGATCGGGTCTAGCTGGAAGAGTAATCTCCACTTTAGATCTAGGCGAAGGTGTCATTTAAGTCGTTTAAGGGAAATGAAAGGATAACCTATAGGTGTTTATGGGGTCGTCTGTGGTAAGAAGCACTCATTTTTACATCTTGCTGCTTGGTGTATTATTTGTGAAAATATTTTTGCTACATTAATTTGTTGGGTGGGGAGAGAGTGGGTGGCCTGGTAAGTTAGGCCTCTGTGCCTGCAATCAGAAGGTTGCGCAACAGAATTTGCACATCTCTGGTGAGTCCCTTAGTAAGGTCCTTAACCCCCTCAAACCCTCAAAAAATGTTCCAGGCTTGATGAATGGATGGATGGATGCTTAACCCTCCACTAAGAGCTCAAGCTTCACCCTAATTTCTGCATGTGTGTGCATGACTTTAAAAAACGAGAGCAAGATGGGATCTACTAAAGCAATCCCATTCCAACGTACTGGTATAAATGGAAAATAAAGGTTAATTAAATTTCATTTCAAAATGATGCTGCTGATCCCAAGGAAAAACCCGGGGGAGTTATGGGCCTGCCTGTTTGGGCCTGGTTTAATGTAACATGCTCTCCGATTGACCTCCAGTCAAACAAAAAATCACTAAAAGAGTTAAAATAAAACCTTTAACATGACGACAGCCCTGAATCGTCTTGTAAATTCACTCTCTGCTCACAGTGTTTTCTTTTTGCGTTGTTCCACTTGGGATGGAAACACAAACAGTACCAGGAAGAGTCCTCACGGGCCGTGGCCCGGACGCCTGCGGTGGGAGGCGGGTACGCAGGCACCGTGTCGGACGCCTCGAATTTATGGGCATCGTGGAAAAGAAACGGCAGCTTCGTAGTCAGGCCAGGAAAAACACACGGGGAGTCTGCTTTTTCAGTTACTGCTGAACACCGATCGTTACGCTTTGTCACTGGGTAATCACTCTTTTTTGTAATTCTCCTCGGCAATGGCGGTGACCGGACAGACGTCCTGCTCTTGGCCAGGTGAATAAA
>JAODJX010000042.1:6009498-6022799 GCA_026776945.1 Isichthys henryi
GTCCCAAGTTTTGTTCCGACATCTCTTGGTTTTTTAATTTGGTTGGCTTGGGGCTGGTCGTTACCGTCCGGGTGGCGTGGTGGCTGGGGGGGGGGGGTGGGGGTTCAGGGAGTATTTCAGTTCTGAGAAAGCTAGGAAAGCCAAGTATGAGGTCCGATCCCAAACCACAGTGATAGGGGTTACTCACCCTGTTCTCTGGGTTCGATGACTGAATTACGCAGCTGAATAATAGTAGGGTGTAAGATAATGATGCAGTCCGTCGTCACACACAGGCCCTTTGTGTGTGCGGATAGTGTTGCCTACTCCTGCTTTCTGTTGAGGAAAATGGGCTCTGAGCCACAATGCATAATCCTGTTTCAGATTGTGGACCCTGGATCGGTGCTCCAGGATTATAGCATACAGACGACGTGATTTCTCTAAAGACACTTCAGGCTGTGGCTTCAAGGAAATAAAACATTTGGTCACCCATGAAAAGCCCTCTGAATTATGTGAGATTGCCTACCCATTTCAGCCTGTTTTAAGGGTCCTGCCTCATCATGGCTGATTTCTCTATTATTGCCATGTGCCGTTCAGTCTTTGATATTCTTCAGTTGCTGTTCTGCTCTCCTCTGACTTTCTGATCTGCTCCATCATGGTGTCTGATGGCCAGAATCGTCTTGCCAGAAAAGTATTGATCTGGAACTGAGTGTTTAGACTGGCGAATGAATCTCTCTCGCTCTCTTAGGTAATATTACTTGTGCCTGGTGTCCTCTGTCTTTACTCCTGTCATTGGCTCCCTGTGTTTGTCCAACTTGGGACCAGTCTCAGCAGGACCTGCGCTGACTTTTCCTGCGCTTGCTGCGATATGCTGCAGCTCCCGTCTCTGCCCACCATGCATCTGCAAACATCGAGGCACCGATGGGTGAAACGTGATTCTCTTCACATTGAGGTTTATCATGTCTAGATGCCTCCTGATTGGGCGGTGGCACGCGTGAGTGACTGTGAGGCATACCGTGAAGATCCCATGTCTGAGAAAGCGAGCAGCGGCAGTTTGTGTGCCTTAATCAGAGGATGACCTCAGGGAGCCACAATAAGTGCCAGATGACCCAGAAGCGTGTTTCTGGCCGGGACGTCGTCTTGCCGGTCCTTCACTTGGTTTATTTGCGGAGGGAGGGACTTCAGCGGACCATTAGGAGCATTAACTCATTTAATACTCAAGGGGGTGCTGCCTAAATGTCTTCATCTGTCCTGCCAAGTGTATACAGGGCCAAGCAGGAGGAGAATGAGCCGCGGTCTCGATGCCTGTGTGTTTACAGTGTGACATCCCCTCTGCTTACCACAGCCCGCGCCCCCCCCCCCCCCCCCGCCGCCGCCCCGGGGACGATGGCCAGGCAATGGAGGGCGTGTTTCAGGCCCAGGGCCCAAGGAGGCGGCCTGCACACAGAAAGTCTGAGATAGGATTGGAAACGGCTGAAATTAAGTTAAAAGAAAAATCAAATGAGAATTATAATAAATTTTATGAGATTATCTCAGGATGCCTCTCAGAAGAATGATCCGAAGGGAATACCAATCTGCAAAGATGGTGCTCTGACCTCTTTTTTTAAGAAGAGTAAAGTAGCGAAATTGAAAGTGACTAGAGGGAAGAATATTACTTGTGGTGGGTGGGGTGGTTTTATTACCCAGCATGCAGTGCTTCGGGCCACCATTTTGGGCGTATAGGTATGGGCCTGTTGGAGACAGGCTTGGCGTGACATTAAGGGAGCAGGGAACCTTAAAATAACCTTAGAGACGTCTGGGAATTTTCTTAATCAGCTAAATGCTTTCAAAGGCTCCTTTAAAACATCCAAAGCAGAATCACGGCAGGAGTCCTAAGTGACTTGGGCCACCCTGTGACCCCGGCAAACAGCGGTGGAGTAACACGGCAGAGACGTGTCTTTCCTGCATGCAGCTGGGGGGGTTTCCATATAATGCAGACGCGCCGTGCATTTTGACCGCGCTTCTTGGTTTCACAGGGTGCATGCCCCTCTTCCCGTAGATCTGCCGAATTTCCCCGCAGAGTCCCTGACCTTCTCTTCACCGCCAGACGTGCTCATCACCGGGGGGGGTCGTAGACTCTGCCCCGATGGGGGCTGCTGTAAAATCCAGGTGAGCCCCTTTGAGGAGTGTTCCAGGAGAGCCTTCTTCAGAGCGCTGTGCAGTGGAGCAGCCAAACCCCTGCCGGTCGCTGCCTTTAATGAGCTGAGTTACTGCTGATGGTCGCTTGGAAATACAGGGAGAATCAGGCAGCTTTCACTCACCAATAAAGCTGGTTCCTTTACATTAATCACAGATGCCCTCTCGCCTGAGGGATTCTCTTCACTTGCATGTTTTTACCCTTTTATGCAGTTTTATGCTCATCTCAGAATTAGGTTTCTAGCTCAAGGGTAGAAACAAAATCCCTTCTAGCAAACCGAACCAGCAACCTTCTGGTGCATCTGCTGACAAAACACTCCACTGTTCAGCAATGGCTCAGTGTTTGGGATGAACTGACAGCCGCTGTGGGCTCCACTTTACTGTATGTGTCAGGTGTCGCCAAAGACCGTAATGTGACAGCTGTGTATTTGTACACCCACGGTGAGTTCCTGTGTGGGGGTTATTCCTCTATATAAGTCCGTCTGTAACTCAGTTAATTTGAGTTCTGCGTGCTGGGGGTGTATACATGGGCGGGCTAAAGGGGCATGAGCCCCAGCTGAAAGCTGATTGGCCATCAGAGTGCCCCCTCCCCTGTCACTCCATCCATCCATCTTCTGTAACCACTTGTTCTAGTCAGGGTCCCAGATCCTAGTCCTAGATGCTATAGGCGCAAGGATGGGGTGCCAACCTCTGTCGCTCACTGATTGGAAACATATTACTGGCTAATGATAATGTTGGCCCTTCTGCATGAACTACAGTCTCTCTACTGCCCTCCACCTTAAAAAAAACCCTACAATTGCCCCTGCTCCATGCCATGCTGAAACAAACGAACGTAACGAACACAAAAACTGAATTCATGCAGCAGTTTTGAGTGTGTCACTCTGTCTTGGACAACAGCACCATTCGCTTTGCAGAAGAGACATACTGGTGATGTATAGCCATGGAGTCACAGAGAGGTGGTATGAGGTTTGGTGAGAAATTCCGTTTGGCAGCCACAGACTAAACACCTACCCGTGAAACCCATGTTTCACAGAAAGCGAGCATGGTAATCCCAGAAATTGTACATTTTTGTCTAAGTAGCAGACAAGGTGATGTATGTGTTTTGAGAAAGCAGGGTTAGACAGTGTCTGGAGCTATTGGGGGTGAAGGACCTTACTTGTGGGCCCAATAGTGACATTCTTTTGGCCCAGCGACCTTCCAGTCAGATACACACTGTCTTAACCCACCTAGGAAGAGGGCAGTTGTGTAGCTACTATAAGTGAGGGCATATCCACCATCCATAGGTGCTGTTTTGCCCTCCATGTTACAAATGACCTTTGTTTCTCCTTGGCGTTGAAGATGAGCAGGAAGATCGAAGGGTGTAGGCGTTCCGAGCCCCAACCTGCTCGACGTGAAGTTAATGATGAAAACTGAAGAGCAGCTCTCATACCCTCCCTGAGCCGCATCCCCCCCCCCATCCCCACCTGTTATCCTATTTCTGGTGCCCAGATGGAGCCTCTACATCCCACCAGGATGGAAAAGTATGAACCCTGACTGGAGATGCCAGCATGCTCCGGTCTGGCTGCGGTCGGAATGCCTAAAATATGGATCAGCGGGTAGGAGGTCCATTCACTCCCCCCACCCCCATATTCACCCCCAACCTGTTTCTGCTACCTTCTGTATTAACCTGTGTAAAATGTATAACAATCAGGCAGACTGTGCTCAGCTCAAAGGGAGGTGCTACTGTTCTGCTGTCCAATTGGCTTTTCTGTAGATGCTGAAACGATGTTGACGGCAGATCTCTGGTGTGGAACATGAACTCCCCCCAGCAAACCTTTTTCATATTCCTTTATTTTTAATTTGCCTTCATTTCTTCTCTCAGCATGAAACGATCCGAAGCCCAAGCCTGTAATTAATTACAGGAATAACATGAAATTAATTGCAGTCTCGCGGAGAGTGGTGTGCCATTTGTAATGGATATCTACACCGCGGTTCACTTAGCCAATTGCGGCACACTTCTGGAGTGCTTCCTCTGCACGTAGTGCGCTATTCAGCCAATAGCACCACAGCTCCCTAGACGAGCCATGTGTCGTGTACAACAGACCCAGCCAATCACAGTGCAGCTCCCTAGGTGAGCCATGTGTTATGTAAGAGGAACTTCCTTTAGTGATATCACCAAGCCATTCGCATTCAAGCTGATCACATGTATCACTTTTTTTTCACTTTCAAAACTTAATCAGCTGTCATATGCAAACTTCGTTAGGTTATATTTAGGAGTTTTTCTTAGTGGAGTTGGAAGAATGTCCTCAGGAATCAATTCCGTTCAGTACAAAGCACAGAAAATGGCAAACTGTAGCACGGCTAATAATTTGTTCTGCATATTCAAGTACCGAGAAAAGGCAGAGCTGAAATAGAATATAGCTTACATGCTAAAGCCCCGGGCGCACAGTCAGTCCACAGCCCAGCCCCATCTCCAATCCCCCCACCCCCCATATTCGGACCAGAAGATGCATGAGTTTGTCCGCTCCCTGGCAACAACAGCGAGAATCAGCCTGAACTCCGTTGCGTGTATCATATGGAAAAAAGTGCTTTTCTTTGTTTGTGTCATTTTTCTGCTTGGAAAAAAAAAGAGCTGAACTGAAACGTGAAATTGGACCCCCGACTCAAACGTTGTACAGAAGCATAGTGGAAAGGCATCAAGTTACAGAAAAACACTGTTTATGTGGGAACATGGACTGCTGGGTGAAGTTTACATTAAATAAACAATACCGTGCTTTAGATAATTGTTTCATGGAGAAGAACGCCACTTACACGCGCATTGCATGATGGCTGCTTAGGGCTTGCGTTCCCTCTTCTGTGTCTGTGTTTTGACTTTTTCGAGACCTTGCTCACAGAAACGGAAAAAAGCTTAAAAATACACTGTTACGTTTGTGCAACTTCAGTCAATTTATAGGAGTTTTCAAATAATCCCAAGCAATATGTGTACAAAGGCTGCTTGCTGCGATTCTGGTTGAAGTCAGCAGAGTGGAAGCCAGACAGGACAAAGACCTCCGTGGCTACAGTGGAGTTTAGTCAAGCAGAGTCACTCTGATAGGAGAATAAAGAAGCCTATACGTGTTCCTGCTTTTAAGACACAAATAAAATCATGATCAATTTTTGACTCCGGTTAAGGACTCTAGTATTTTTCAGGCCTTTCAATGCCCCTTTCTTCTCTCCAGGGAAATTTACTGTAAGCATTATGTTTTTATATTTTTTACCATTCATTCCAGTAATAAATACAATGTTGATGCATAACCTGAGGCTGAAATGTCATTGCCCTCTTTATTTAGTTCTGAGGTGATTTAAAATGCATTTTTATAGTTAAAATATAAAATTAAGTGACAGCCATTGAAAACCACTCAAGCATTTATTAATATACGGAATCGTATGCACATCAGCATCCCATGGTTTCCTTGCCAAACTCTTTTTCAATCATAGTCAAAATCCTAATTCAGTAAAAATTCCACACATCTTCATAGGTGATGATTGGTGCAGTATTTTCCTCAGTGGATCATGTGGGACATCTTGAGCCTTATACATTGGATCATATGGGACATCGTAAACCTGATACAGGTGTGCATGTGGGACATCATGGACCTGATACAGTGGGTCATGTGGGAATTAATGGGCCTGGTACACTGCGTCATGTGGTACATCATGAGCCTGATACAGTGGGTCATGTGGGATATTATGAGCCTGATACATTGAGTCATTTCGTACATCATGAGCTTGATGTAGTGGATCATGTGGGACTCCATGGGTGTGATAGAGTGGTCAGGTGGGACATCATAAGCCTGAAACAGTGGGTTATGTGGGATATCATGAGCCTGATACAGTGGGTTGTGTGGGACATCATGAGCCTGATACAGTGGGTTATGTGGGATATCCTAAGCTTAAGACATTGGATCATGTGGGACATCATGAACCTGATACAGTAAGTCATGTGATACATCATGCGCCTGACGCATTAGATCATGTGGTACATCATAAGCCTGAAACAGTGGGTCATGTGGGATATCATGAGTCGGATACAGTGGCTTATGTAGGATATCATGAGTCTGATACAGTGGCTTATGTGGGATATCATGAGTCTGATCATGCAGTAGGTCATGTGGGATATCATGGCCCAATCTGGCTCTGGAGGATATCCTCACATGATCTCCTGTCATCATCTGCTGTCCCTTCAAATGAAATGAGTACTTTGGTAATAACCAAATTATTCATATTCTCTACTTGTTCATCTCCATCACACAGGCAACATTTGTCACATGAATTTCATAAACATTTATGAATCAAATGACTTAGATTTGCTGTTATTGGATTACAGGAATTCGTACCCATTTCCACGAGGCTATACTGGGTTGTTCTTCATCTTTATGAGGTACTAGTTTGACTATATTATGAGGTAACTGCATAATTTAATGAGCTCCTCCTAGGTGCAGCTTGTCGATTAAAACGACCTGCTAGTTGAAGATTAATGACTGCCAATTACCAAAGTAATTCCCAGAATTTGACAAGATAACTTTTTTTTTGCTGCTTTGAAAACATGCATGTATCTCAGAGGTGTTTGCTCAAGTCAGGAATGCAGCAGCCAGTGCCTGGGGTGTCCATCTCTTACTGGTTCTGTGGGATTGATCTGTCAGTCCAGGTACCATGTTGGATTTGTCTGGAAGCAGATGGGATCTTTGGTCACAGACAATGGGGGTGGTTGTCATTCCCACAGAATGTTAAGCCCCATCTTCTCCATCGAACTCAGGTCCCATCACTGCACAGTGGTGCTGTAGCCAAAGTGCTCAGTGATAAATCCTGGTTAACCCTCTGGAGTCGACGGCATCGTCGACGATGCCGCGTATCTTTCTCGTGTATTTCAGTTCATAACTCGCTGAAATCTTATTGTAGAAACATGAAAAGTCTTACTAAATCCATAATCTGTCTTCTTTTCAAAAACGCCAATTGTTGGAAGTATTAAAGTTTTTAAAATCAGGTTAAATCGGCAAAAAATAAAGCATGTCGCCTTTCTTTGTTTCACCTGCATCGAGGGCGTGTGGTGCTGCCCTCACCTGAAGATCGCTGTTCGCATTATAAATAGCCGCATTTCCACATATTAAAATCGCATTCACATGGTAATTCGATGAACAACGCAGCAGTGAAACGCAATCCAGTTACATCCCCATCAGCACCATAAAAGGAGGAGGGGGGGGAGATGTGGCCAGGTGTGAATGGCTGATGCATACAGATGAAAGCTCTTACATATTCAATGGAAGGAGAAAAGAAATAGTGACATGAGTTCGGTTTTTCTTATTTATCCAACTGAATGTTGCAACTACACCATTTAGTCATCGTCATGCAGCCAAGACTTTGGTGATCAGATATCTGGGATCAAAACAAACTGCCACCATTGCTTACTATGTACTTTTATAATGTTTCTGCAAGCGTTCCATACTGCATTTTGCAATGTCTATACTTTGATGTCAAATTACAAACTTAAGATAAATCTGACATATTTACAAAGTACATTAAAATGAAGATGTGTTTAATGCCAAAACAAATATATAAGAAATAATGTATTTGCCGTGAACTAATTTTATGACATTGAATGAAATGTGTGACCATGCCCCAGTCAGTGAAAGTGTGTTCCCTACCCCTAGACTCCATAGAGTTAACCATACTAAGAATTGTGGGGGACGGTCCCAGTACATCGCATAACCACATCCGCATGCTTGTGGATGTCTGACAGCTCTGTTTTGTGTTTTCCCTTGGGATGGGATTCTGTAATAGGTTGGTATGGCATGGTATTAGGTTGGCAAACTTTCAATCGGAAAAAAGACTGGACACCGCCCTCACCCCCTGAGGCCCAACATGATGAATTTGTTTCCTTCCAGTTTGGCAAATGGGGGATCCAAGGTCCTGTATTGGTTCGAAACAGGACGAGTATTTTATTTTCCAATGTGGGATGATTCCATACAATATGAGACAAGTGGAAACTTCTAGTGCCACTCTTCATTTTATTTTATGAGGGTTTACAGTATGTGACTGAGGGGGATGTAAACTGTAATGTACTGTAACAGGCCCAACCTCCATTGCTACAGTCAGAAGCAGACGCAAGCTCTACTGCTGCAGTTGGTAGCAGGGCTGAACTCTGCTACTGCAGTGGGTAGCAGGCTCAAGCTCCACTGCTATAGTCAGTAACAGGCCTGACCTCCACTGCTGCAGTCGGTAACAGGCTCAAGCTCAACTGCTACAGTTTGTAACAGGTCTGAGCTCCACTGCTACAGTCAGTAGCAGGCCCAAGCTTCACTGCTCCTGTAGGTAACAGGCCTGAGCTCCACTGCTGCAGTGGGTAACAGGCCCAAGCTTCACTGCTGCAGTGGGTAACAGGCCCGAGCTCCACTGCTGCAGTGGGTAACAGGCCCAAGCTTCACTGCTGCAGTTGGTAACAGGCCTGAGCTCCACTGCTGCAGTGGGTGACAGGCCCGAGCAACCACAATAGAGGACTTCCAGAGCCTTTCAGGAGACCTAAGGACAGGAAGAAGAACAGGAATTGTTTATGTAAAACACCTTGCTGAGCAACAGGGACATAAAACAACAATGGATGTGTTCCTGTGATCTGCAAGAGTGGATGACAGGACAGCAGTCGACGGGCTTGTTGTTTGCTCTGACAAAGGCCAGTTGGCCACAATTGCATTTCCTGCGCTGCCATGCTGAGCTCTGTGTGAGGCATGAATAAGGGGCTCCGCTCTTTCTCTCTGGGTATTTTTTGTGGGTAGACCAGCTCCTCTCCTATTCCAGAGCACTACAGCTGAGGATTCATAGAATTCCATTCCAGCACCTGCGGTCCAATCCTATTGAAAGCTTATTTTGGATTAACGTTAGCAAACAATCATTGGAACAGCAGTATGGCCAGTGATCTGGGCCGGATGAACTAGTTGTGGCCTTGGGGAGTACCCAGATGTGATGGGGTACTTTAACTGCATGTATCATGGGGGGGGGGGGGCAAAGCCATCTACATCTATGTGAGAGAGTGGAGGATCTCTGTGTATTTTGTAGGAAACCTCTTTAGCTAACAAACAGGGCACATCCTGCGATAATCACAACAACAGAAATGTATCAGCGACAGGCAGAGTTTCTGCCTAATTAGTTAATTAGTGGATGGGCCCCTGCCTCGTGGCCCCGGCCTGCCAGGAGCCCCACCTGTAGCTTCTAATGAGCTTTAGAGGACTTGCCATCTCCTGCTGATCATCGCAGAAGCTCTTATCTTCTCCACGACATGGCGGTCTGCAGGCACATCTGTGACCTTTCCCGGCTGTCCTTCAGAAACTCTGCTCTCTGGCCGGAAAGAGCCAGAACAAAGCTAAGCAAGACTCATGCTCCAAACCACCCCCGCCCCGCCCGTGCTCCTCCGTCGATCTTGATCCTCATGCTGTTAACCTTCAGCAGCCGCTGCAGTTGGCGAGGTCAGTCGCGACCGCCAGTCTGCAGGATCTTTGCTGGAGGACTTATCAGTCCAATCAACCCCCGCAGGGGGGCCCCACCGGAGCCTCTCTACAGGGGCCCAGATGCCTGCACCAACACCGATAAGCAGGGGGGCAGCACTTCAATCAGCCGGTCTCAAACTCGCCACCCGCCCCCGTGGCAACCATCCGCTCCACAGAAACAGAAATTAGATGAGACAGGGCTCTTTAATTCCACTGCCTGCTCCCCTCCTCCCCCTCAGCCCCCCGTTAAAATGCCCTCCCTCCCAGTTATTTTGCTGGTGATGTCACCAGACCATGGCTCCCTCGGTCATAGTGCCATCAGGCTGGGCCTAGAACCAGTTCTGTGCCCTTGCCATCCGAGCCATCAGCGGTACCTCCCTCGGTTCTCTGGGGTCCATTGAAGGTCTTTTTTTTATTATACTGTCATCTTTCTGTTTTTTTTCATGTCAGTGAAAAATGCTTCTAAAGAACCCCTGGCGACTTACTACTGACCGACTTCGCTTACGGAGCTGTTTTCATTCAGAAAACGTTTCGGAGATGAGCGCCTCGCAAAGGGGGGAAGGAAATCGGATGGTTCCGATCAAGCCCTTGGGGGTGCGAGAGCTCATTTTCAGATCTGCTTATTTTTGGATGGCAGATTAGAGAACGTGAGCCCAGAAAGCAGTGGGGACCCCTGCGGATAAAGGAAGAGCATGGCTGGTGGAAGCGCCGTGAATTATGAATGCGGGTCGCCAAAAAAGGCGCCGTGATGAGCATGGAGCAGAGAGGCCTCCTGGGAGATGGGCTCCGCTAACTCGCAGGCATCAAAGGGGGGCGGCCCTGAGCTTCACTGCTGGGCCTCTTGCACAAACCCCAGTGCACGTGCAAGCAGACGTGCACCAGAAATGGACAGGGTTGCCAGATCTTACGTTTTCAGACTCTTACTGTCATGTAATGCTACATCAAATCTTTATTATTCTATTATAAACCTAAAATCAACTCCATCAAAAGTGTTGGGGCAGACTGCAAATCCTACAGACTATTTACAAGGTAATAAAACTGCTACATACATGTAATGCGTGTGTATGTGTCTGCAGACTTGTCTCGAATTGAAAATCTCACTGCAGCCAGCCCTGGAAGGGTGTCTGTTTGTTGTCGCTTAGAGAGACCAAATTTGGGTAAAGCAACAACAAGAGGCTTAAGAACGAACCGCTTAAGGGTGATCAGTAGGTAGGTGGAGGTAGCAATAGATGTAGTTCAGTGCGCAGGTGCTGGACAGGGACGCAACTGAGTGTCACCATCAGCAGGACTCATGTATCATGCGTGATTACTGCACCTTTCTGCTAACGAGGCTTAACGAGGCCCCCAAACACGGGAGTCATCTCTCAATTTCCTTCCCAGGCTCAGTCATGCGATAAGCATAATTATCATCCCCAAGGTTCTGAAATCTTAATCATGTACCAGACAAGATGTAAACAATCCGGATTTGCATCCCAAAGCCCAGCCGGGAACAGCGCGGATCCGAGCCCGACTGGCACAGATCGGAAGCGCGTGCACCACTCCCTCGCGTGATGCCGATCGACACACCATGTCTCGTTATCTCGGAGATGATGATTTCATCAAGCCAGTCCCCACTGTTTTAGCTTCCCTGCCCTAGATCACAGTTCCAGTTTGACCAGTGGGCGCTGGCGTGCTCAACACATTGACGGGTTGCTGAGGGATTGGGCAAATCAAGTTATACATCTTGTCCCTGCTGAACCAGCTTTAGTTCCAGGCTAAATATGGGGGAGGATAGACAGAGCCAATCACACTGCCAAAACTGCCGGCGTTTATCCAATACCAGCAGGAAAATCCAAACTCTACACCAATCAGCTGGCCTCTCTGTGTGGGAGGCGGAGCCTGCCAGCCATCGATCATCTTCCATATCCTGTGGCATCGCTCCACTTCACCTCATACCCAACAGCTGTGCACACACAACACAAACAGGGCTCTTGTGTAATGTTAAAATTGTCGCCTCTGCTCTTCTAGGACGCTCTGATATCTAAGGATTAGGAGCTGAGGAGAGATGTGTTTTATTGTTTTGAACTGAACTCAGCTCTCGCAAACTCCCTTATAAAAGGATTTTGGAGTATTCCTTCAATGATCCACAAAGCCTCCTTAAACTGTCAGTAGGCCATCTCTGTCAGATGTTTAATTAAGTCATCCTGACAGCCCTCTGGAAGCTAAACAACCGTGCTTCAATATACATTTATATCTGACCCTAAAAATGTTTTCACATTTTATGTATCACTTTTGGGCTCTAATCGTCTGGAAAGCTCTCAACAAACTTCCGCCTTGCTGGATCCTGTAGTGACGAGTGACAAGAGGGATTCAAGTCTCCATCCCTAAAAGCCAATGTGGTTTGGGAACCCCCCCCCCCCAGGCCCCACCTTCCCAGAGTCACATGATGCAAGTGATCCAGAACGGGCCCCATCCCAGACACTAAAGACAGTTCATTCCTTATTGTAAAACAGACAGAGTGGGTGGACGAGTTTGGAGCATTTAAATTTTTAAAAAGGCATTAATAATGAGGACCAGTGAGAATTTTTAATAGGGTCTTTCTTCAAGGCTTCAATAGCCAGCTGTGCGGTGCGGTTGGCCCACAAGGATGCTTCACGCGGCTGCCCGCCGGTGAGCGGCTGCCCGCCCGGTGAGCGGCTGCCCTATAATACATTTCCCCCTGCTCTTTTGTTCTCATTTCAAAGCGTGTGGAGAAATAGCCTTTCGGCTTACCGACAGAGAAAGGCAGCTGACGGCACCCCGCCCTCACGCTCCGTGTAGGACAATAACCTAAAAAGGTAATTACCGTGATTGATGTCTTTCTGCATCTGAGGGCTGAAGTAAATAGTGCTCTGTCTTCCTGACAATTTAGTCAGTTACGCGCTCTGTTCAAGTGTCACTCGCCTCATATTTCTGTCTGCGGCTGCCGGCCCAGCCAGCTGCCCTAAGTCGACGGCCCCCAAGAAACCCCGGCACTAATGATTTGACAAACGGTGACACGTGTTTGGTGCCCGTGACCCCCGACCCCGACGGAGACCATGCCGTGTCCATCCTTTGTGTGTTACTCATGTCGTGGGGTTGCCTCACGTGTTTTGACGTCAAGTGACAGCCCCTCCCATCTCACACTACAGAAAACCGGAATGTTCTGTCATCTATCACTTCACTTAGAAATATAACCCTTAAAAGATGGTTTTCTGCACAGTATCTTTTGTTAATTGGCAACTATGTCACCCCCCCTCCAGATTTGTGCTCTCTGATTAGAAAACATATTATTATTCATTAGTGACTTAATCGAAGGGCTGATTTTAGCTTGATTAAATTATTTTCCTGAGTCAGGCTGTCTACACGTATCAGAGTTAACGGCCTCAGATAACATCTGAGTGAATTCATGATCTTGCTTGGATTAATGTCCCCACACGACATGAGCGGTTTGGGGGGGGATGGGGTTTGTGGGCGTGTCTGACAGGGAGGTGTGACCGGTGAGGTAATGATGCCTGCGGTTCCTTCTCATACCCTCCTCCCCCTTATCGCCCATCCATCACCGGTGAATCATACAGCATCGTCCCAGGTAACGTGACACTCACATCATCTCATCTAAATGTGCCAAGAGTCGCCCAAATCCTGTTTGAAAAAAGACTA
>JAODJX010000042.1:6079368-6090352 GCA_026776945.1 Isichthys henryi
GATAGATAGATAGATAGATAGATAGATAGATAGATAGATAGATAGATAGATAGATAGATAGATAGATAGATAATTTATGGAAGACCTGAAGATGGTTTTTACTGGTATATTTCCACATGATGCTCCATAATCCCATGACAATGTGCTGTCAATGTAGTGTAATCTTCAGCTTGTTGAACTTTCTTCTATTTCCCGACACGCTCCAGCATTAACCGCCATTTAATGAATATGCTTTATTCCTGAAGGATAGGGAAGGACACAGCGCATGGCCATTAGAGTAGCAGGGTGACGGCCCCGTTTAAGTGCCGTGTCATTGCCTCGGTGTCGCGTCCCTGCTGCAGTGCAGTCAAAGCTGTAGACCCAGAAGGAGGTCTTTGTTAAGTTGTGACTCTTTGTATGAATGCTTTGAATAGATTCAGCACAATCTTCCGGCAGCTGACTGCTCCCTGGATGGACACACAGCAGCATGCGTGACGTCTTGGTCTGGGTCCAGAAACAGTGTACATTTGCTATAGCTCATTCCCACAGTTGTCTGATCCACCAAACAGACACTGCCCCCTGTCCCTGTTGGGTTGGCTTGCTCAGCAGAAGGGACGAGACGACGCTCGATGGATCCGATTATTCCCGTAAAGTGCGGTCTGATTTAGAGCTTCCCGACACGTGGTGAGGCTTCAGTATATCATGGTCCCATTGGATATTTATGCCCTCTGTCCCAGGTGTATGTGGAGAAAGAGCCCCACCCTCTAACTCGTGAAGCGCAGGTCATCGATCGCAACGCTTGTCAGGCCAGTCGTTAAACAGTAAGTGCTGCCTGTCTGCACGGTTTGGTCATGGTACTGTCTTAGGAGAAGCTTTATTTGGGTCTATGTTACTGATGAGAACAATACAAGGCATGAAAAACATGCATTCTAATAAACCAATTCACATTCAGAAGAAGTTCCATGTGTAAAAAATTTACTTTATTGGGTACAAGTGCAAAACTTTTGTAGTCAGTTGGAAAAATGCAACAAAATTCAACAAAGTTCCAAAATGTAGAAAGTGATGGGCAGTGTGAGGTTTAACTTATATGCCCTGTGTGTTTTGGCCTGAATTTCAGTTTATTTCACTTTATTTTAATATTCCAAAACTTCAGAGGATATGACAGCAGTATTTGGAGGGCAGGGCTTTGATGTGCAAGTGGGGTAGAGACCTCGTCACAACTGTCCTCCTGACCTTTTTCCGATACACTCTGCACTTTGAAATTCAGCCTCCAGCTCTCGTGCCCTGCGAAGGACTGGCAACCCATCCCTGACGTAGCCCTGCCTCAAGTCTTCTGAGAGACTGTCAGCCCGTCCAGGTGTCTTCCCCTACCTAGAGGACAACACCTTGAGGAATGTCCTAGAAACTGACCCTGGTTGCTGTTGCAGCAGCAGCAGTGGGTGGATGTACGGAATCAGAAAGGAGGATCGACAGCTGTTTGCTGTGACTAAGCTATGAATCAACAGCAGATCGAGTCTGAAGACAGGTGGGAGAACCCACTTCCCTGAGGGTTTTATTTAATTTGAAGCTCACTGAGAAATCCATACATCCGTTTTCTGTAACCACTTATCCTATTCAGAATCAGGGGACCAGAACCTTTCAGAGGCTACAGGCACAAGGCAGGGAACAACCCAGGATGGGGTGCTGACCTCTCACAGGGCAAACTCATAGCTACAGACATTTTGGTAACTCCAGTTAACTTCAGTATGCTTTTGGACTGTGGGGGAAACTAGAGTAAACAACACAGAGAGAACATGCAAGCTCTACACATGGAGCCATCGAGACTGGAACCCTGGTCCCAGAAGTATTAAGCAACAGTGCTAATCACTGCACTACTTACCTACACAAAGCAAAACAGAGTTCTTTAAAACCTAGATTAGTTAGTACTACATGTATATTTCTCCATGATCATATGTAAGTAATATGTATCTGTTGTATGTAAAGTCATACACATGAAATATTATATGTATTTTTGCCGGCGACAATAATTATCAGAATCATTGTTATAATGACTGGGTTCGTAAATATAAGTTCTTTTTAATCAGCTGTGATGCTTCATTCGTGATGCGCACCAGCATCTACATCCCCCCCATTCAGCACAGGAAGTGCAGTGAGAGGGGAAGTGGGAGAGTGCTGGTGCAGTGAAGAGAGCATGTATGAGGCCATTGGCTCCCCCAAAAGGAGGCAGGAAACAGGAATGAGGCCAGATATCAGTGCATTAGCCTTTATAATGTGGATCATGTCTGATTGGCTGGAGCGAGAACCAAAGACGCAGACTGGGGTCTGGGCTTGTTTATGGATTTACCTTCATGGTCTCTTCTCATGCACAGTGCCCAGAGATTTTACATTCATTTTGCAGGTGCTTTTATCTAAAGTGACATATACTTTTAAGTAAGCTGAGCCAGGTAGCCTTTTTTTTTTTATTCATGGGTGCTGGGATTTGAACCGGCAACCTTCTGATTACAGGCACTGCAAACTGACTGGCTGAGCCACACACCAATGGGTGCTTTTTTGCAGGCAGAGGCCCTGAAACAATGCACCGTTAGCCTGAAACCCCCATGAGTTACATGTTTACTGCTATATATCAATACCCAGACATACTTATTCTCTCTGGACTGCTTAAGTCTGCATGTTTCAAAGGTTTTTTTTCATTGTCTTTTTCCAGCTTTTGTTTGATTCTTTGTTAGCAGACTGTGTGTGTGTGTGTGTGTGTGTCTGTGTGTTTGTGTGTGGGGGGGGCGCAGCCTCATTGTGACTCCGCGGGGAGTCCACACTGCACATTGTTCAGAAACAGTTCATTGTGAGCCATACAAACAACAACACTTAATTCCTCGGCATCTAAAATGGCACAATCACAAACAGTTTCATCGTTTCATTCTGCCTTGTGCGATGGATGTACCTGAACTGCCGGCATCGACATGAGGCAAGTCATCTGCTAATCGAGCTAATCTGGTCGCGTTCGTTGAAACGGATTGGCATGCAAACTGCGGACGTGCGGGTGGTGGCCCCTGAAAATTATAAGACTTCACATGCACCTCTCGAGGCATCATGGATCGCAGACGGATGCGTGTTGAGAGTTTTTTACAAAGTAGCGCAAAAGCCGACAGACCAAACGGTCCATCTGGGAAGGGGTAGCCAAATAAAAGCGTGTAAATGCCACTCAAGGCTGCACTTACGACATTAATGGAACATACGTTCCGTGTCGCTCGTTATGGTGAAGGATAAGACACAGGGTCTGGCACACAGAGCTTGATTAGCGGCCGATTAAGCACAGCCATAAAGCAGATGAGGATAATCGACGCGCTCGGCACTCGGTGACAAGGACATGAGTCTCACGCTAATTGAAATGATTCATCGCCACAAATGCAGAAGCATTCGTGCCATACGCTAAAATTAGGGCTGCGATTAAGCCCTCTTCCATAAGCGGAATGTTCCGGAATGATGCACAGCGTCGCCATACGCTCACGTGAATGTAACATGACTTATACCTGCCGCTCTGACTATTTAGCTTCAAATTAAGTCTAATTAATCTATGCGGGCAGTCAGAAACCGCTGAAGCTGTCCCCAGCACAGACCCCCATCTCATCCTGGCGCCACCATCAAGCACAATGAGGTTGGTTTTTAATGCACCCGACTGTTTTAACAAGGCAAATAAGTTTTTATTGCTAAGCAACTGAAGTTGTGTGGGAAGATGGTATCTGAAATGAGAATTGCTTCTCATGGGAAATAAATGACCAAGTCCCAAAGCACCCAGTGTCTTGCTGTAAGTGCATCTTTCTCGAGTGTTCAGAGCTCCCAGGCTCTTCAACACAATTTAATAAGCTGAGAAAAGTGTACACCTTGGACGAGTTGCCAGTCCTTGACAGGCTATGTGGAAAGGGTACACCTTGGATGGGTTGCCAGTCCTTGACAGGTTATGTGGAAAGGGTACACCTAGGATGGGTTGCCAGTCCTGCACAGAGCATGAGGTATATGACTTCATAATGATCCTATGGGTATGTTTCCCAAAAACCCCTGTTAGCAGTTTACATAGTTGGAACTGTTCAATTGCATGATTTCACCAATGTAAGTAGGTAATCTTATGAATAACTATGCTTTTTTTCCCACCTCGTGTCTCATATTATGCTGCAGAATGTATCCATGTAACAGACGTCTTCTCATTTAGCATGAACGTCATAAGAGAAGGCTGCTAACTCCTCATCTCAGTGTCACACACACACACACAGAATCCAGACCACTGGCACACACAGAGCTCAGTGCCAGAATGGACCCTCATCTGCACTAAATGCTGCTGTTTACAGACTCGCCCCCATGCTCAATACCACTGACTCCATGGCCATTTTCTCCACTGGGTTTGTTTACAGAGCACATGAAAGGGGGGTTACGGGGAAAATGTGGGCCTGAAACAGCACGTTTTGGCACGTCATAGTTGCAGAGGAACGGTAAGATCTTACAGTATCATCAAAGGGCGGGACAGTGATGCAGCCAGCCGCGATCATGGCATCTCCCCCCTCTCCTCCAAGACTCTCACCTTTACTGTACTTCCATTCTAAGGCTGTGCCATTTCAGGGGTCATGTTACAACCATTTGAAGGGTTAGGGGACAGATTATCTCATATCCACTTTGGCCTACGGGAGTCTCACATTAAGTGTAGAATCAGCTGCATAAAATAATGGCTATTTGAGCTTGCAGACTCTGCCATTCCAGGGGTCAGGGAGCAGGTGCATCACATTGCATTACATCTCAGTGTGAACCCCCCCCCCACCACCACCACTGCAGCACGACTGCGTGCTTATCTGTCACTTGTGTCCATGCAGACAAAATGCTATGGAGTTTTCAAAAGGCTCTTGTGGGATTGGGGGCGGGGGGCGGAGTATAAATGTTCTTACACAAAAATGTTCTGAGGGCAGAAGGAAAAAATATTGGTTCAGAGAGATAACCAATCAGATTGTAGAGAAGGTGGGTTCAAGTAACTAAAGGAGGTGATTAGCTGGTCTGCCTGCTCTAGGTACTTGGACCCACCTCCACTGCAATTTGATTGGTTATCTCTCTGAACCAATAATTTTGTGTAAGTAAAACTCCCACGAACGGCATAAATGCATAGAATAATGGCAGGATAAAAAGTCTGAATGAGTAGAATCAGAAGCAAAATGGAATGGAGACTTGACCTATCTGATCGATCCGCCCAATTTTACTGCCAGCACTGATTGGTAAGTGTGTGGTGGGGTGTTGGGCAGGAGGGGGAATCAGAAGCACACCAGTGCAGTTTGGAACATTCTCCCAAGCAGGCTTGCCCTGCCCCACCCAGTAGATGATGTAAGCATTAGCGGGTGTGTTCAATGGACTGGTCTGCAGTGACATATGACTGTATAGATCATTTCCGCACACTATTTGTCATCCAACATGCAGTGAGTTAGGAAATTAATGTGCTTATTTTTCCATTCCATATACATTTTACGGTATTGTTTCCATGTGGTGAATTATGGATAAAAGCAAAATGTGCAGTGTCAGTTATTACATCCTTATTATTAATTCTGTTATTGATTCTGGACAATGTCAGTAAATATGGCATTAACTTGACTACATCCTGCTTCCGCCAGCTCGTAGCTCTTCTTTGGCCCATATCCATGTCTGCCTTCAGCCTCCTGTAGCTTCTCTCACCTACAATGTTGCCCCACCCACATCCCACCCAGAAGGGTGCCCCTCCCACATCCCATCCACAATGTGGCCCTGCCCACATCCCACCCACAAGGGTGCCCTGCCCACATTCCACCCACAATGATGCTTCTCCGACATACCATCTACTGTACAATGTTGCCCCACCCACAATGGTGCCCTGCCAAAATCCCACCCACAATGAAGCCCCTCCCACATCTTACCCAAATGGCTGTCCCCATCCACATCCCACCCCCAACGCTGACCCCATGAGGAAGCCCTTCCCATTCCCTGCCCACTTGGGTGCCATTCCCACGTTCAACCCATGAAGCTTCCCAGAGCCATGAGTGCATACTGGCTTCACGAGAGACCGGAAACAGACAGATCAGTCACTTTATCATCCCCATGTGAATATCAGTGTATAATTACAAGGGGGTAAAGTGTTTCAGTTAAAAACATTAAATTAATTACCACTCTCAGCATTTATTACCAACATCTGCAGCCCCCTCCCCTCTGCGAATTATACCGGGCATTTTGGTAAATCCATCCTCGGATCCTCCTGCCCCCCGACCCAGGTTCTGTGTCTTGTAGCCTCCTCACCTCCAGGGGGCGATCACCACACTTCTTTAAGTTAGCATCACTGGCCATTGGCTGTGAATTTACCTAGCACTTAGCAGCAGCGTCGTTAGCTACCATTGGAATGGCAGCTTCCTGCTTGCGGGGAGAGGGGGGGCACGTAAATAACGAAATTCTGCTGTTTGCCTGATGCTCTAAGAGTTCCTCTGGACCTCAGCCTGAAGAGACAGGTATGTATCGGCTGGGCAGAAGCCCCAGAAGGCTGCCAGGGGCTCGCTTTTAAGTGGCACTTTCCATTTCTCCGAAACCACATCACAGGAGAGCAAGCACACCATCCGGAATGCCGTGGTGTGCTCTTCGCTCCGACGAGTTCCCCATCTCAGGTGCAGATGTCCAGGAGGCAGGCCACGAATGAGCACCCATTCGTCTTCCGCAGAGCCGGGGGACGGTGTCGCCGCGACGGGGAAGCTGCGGCCCGTCGAGGCCCATTGTGCAGCGCCGTCACCGCGCCGCCTTGTGCCGTCCCCTGTCTCGCTCATTCCCTGGACCTTAATGGCCTTTTTTTCCCCTCACAGTTCTGCACTGAATTATGGGAACTTCTCCGTGTCGTTCCTCAGACAGGAAAGAAGAAATCAGCTGCAATTGCAGAGAAGATATCGCAGGCTAAGTAGGCCAGCCTTGGTCCTGGGGGGGGAGGGTCCTGGGTGGTCTTGGAAATGCTGCAGTTGCTAGAGCATTTCCCAGGTGTCACCTGACACCTCAAACATCGGGCGTGGCTGTTTTGTGTCCAAATAACTATGCCAGAAACAGCCATTAACAGCACAGGATGGCAGTGGTTAGAAACCCTGTATGTTTCAAGCCTGTAATTTTTCATCCTATCTGTACCCAGCAGATATGAGGCCACATATCGATTGGGGGAAATGGGTCACATGGTGGCAATCGCACAGATAGGCCGTCACCCCAGATAAAGTGACCCAACCCCCACACACAAAGGAAAGGGTAAACTTTCAGAGTGAAGAAAACTGAACAGCCAGGTCTCCATCACCAAAAAGGTGCAACTGACCCCTCCAGCCCCTGCCATGTGCAGCACAACCCCTCTCCAACCCCCAGACTCCCTGCTGAATTGTTACATTCATGAGATCTCCTTGTAAACATCGTCATTCATTCCGTATTCACTTGCACTCTTCGTTTGCATGACTTTGAGGTTAACGAAGAGTAAAGCATGGAATGGTAAGCAGGTCCGGTGTTCTGATCGCTACATTATGGTTGATTAGATCATCGCTGGTCGGCTCCACAGAAACATTATCTTCCAGATTTATTATTTCTCCCCATTCAGACACATTTTCCATGTCAGGATCATCCTTTAAATCTTTTCAAAATCCTTTCAGACAGGCAGTAGATGAACTACCCTCAAGGAAGGTGTTTGTGGAGACCCAGAGGCTCCAAGATGTCCTGCTCGCTCATCCTGGGGCGGCTGGGTACAGAGAGGCTCCAAGGCAAGCCCATTGGTTCTGGAAGCCCATAACACCAGCTGGCTGTGGAATGAGAGAGACTCTGGTTCTCATCTGACCCAAATACTGGAGATGGAAACATGCAAATATGGGAGGGGGGGGGAGTTACATGGAATTTTAAACCAGCAAGATGTCATAGCAGTAAACGTGCTGAAGAAGATCCCATGGAGTAATCAGAAGGACTGATATCTGTGGGAAAATTATAAAGATCAAGGTCTCCTCTCCTAACTGGTGTGTCCAACTGCAGGGAGATTTCTTAGCAGTATTTTTTTGACGAAAAAATTTGGACGGTGGCACATTCGAGAAATATCCCAAGGGAGACGTTCAGAAAACGTGAGCAGATCTTTTCCAAAGTCTGCAGCCACGGTGTCTATCTCTCGGCAGCACGCGGGCAGTGGGCCGGTTTATTAACCTGATGTTCGGCGTGGCTGCGATGCCAGCCGGCGCCCTCGGTGATGTCCCATCTCCTCAGATGTTCAGTCGTCAAGCGAGGAACACGCCAGCGCTTCTCTGCGGATGGAAGCGAGGCTGTCAAAATTAAAATGTAAATAAGAGGCTGTTTGTGGTTCCATTCGGGGCTCAAGCGAGGTGTGTCAGGGTGAGGTCTCAGCTCACACGTATCCCGTTGGGAGGAACGCGATACCTAATTTATTATTTAAGAATGAAAAGTATTTGAAGATGCCCAGCATTTTCAGGAAGCGTCTTTCCCTGGACAATGTGTTTTTCTGCAGATGCTTCAACACCCCGATTTTCAGGGTGTAATGAGAACCAACAGAGAGACCTGAGGCCTGTCTGATCTTCACATCTCATCGCTCATATCTCGCAAATTCCCTATAATTTACGGAATCTATTAAGCTTAGCATATTATAGGGGGCTTAAAAACTTATGAGTGGTCACAGCCATCCATCTTCTTATCTTGGGGTGTAGGGGGGGGGGTCCTAGAGCCTATCCCAGGCAGCGTAGGGCACAAGGCACAGATGCACTTTGAATAGGGTGTCAGTCCATCACAGGGCACACTCACACACACACGGAAACTCTATGGAAAATTTAGACACTTACAATACCTGCATTGTTTTGGATGGTGGGAGGAACCTGGAATAACTGGAGGCCCCAAAATATGGGGAAAAAAGGGTAACACTTATAGCTTATAAAAACAGGCTGTGTTTTTAGTAATTTATAAACACGTTCATAAGGCATTATAATGCATTCATTATAATGTATTATATATGCCTTTTAAAAAATACTTATAGCTATGTTTATAATGCTTTATGAATGCATTATAATGCATTATGAGAATGTTTATAAATGACTAAAAACACGGCCTTAAGTAAGGTGTTACCAGAATATGTAAACTCCACACACGTGCAATGGGCTTAGGATTCGAACCCCAACCCAGGAGAGGTGAGGAAACAGCTGTATTCACTGAGCCATGTATAACCAGAACAGCCAGGCTCTGTCAATAACAGAAAAATGATGTTTATTTACTTGTAATCTAACAAAACTCAAATTATTTTGTAAGGGGATAAAGCAGTATTTTATGAGCTATTGATTCTAAAGTACACAGATGAACATTTGTAATGTTTTGTACAAAATTACATTCTGTACTCAGCACAATATATTTTATGTTCAGAGACATAACAATGTGCAATTACTGAAATCATTTTCAAAAACTCCTGTTTTGTTGTAAGGTAAACAATGGTACCTGTGAGTCTTATATCAGGGCTAATCGCTGTTTATGAATTTGCAGTTACCATGGTTACAACAATTATACTGAAATACTGCATCTGTAAGATTTTCATCCTACATGCGTGCGTCCCCTTTGTTGTGTGGGGGTCCAGTCCTGCTCTTTGGTTTAATAAAGATTAGCTGCTCGCCCTGCTTCTCCATGGGGGGGTTTCTTTACGGTTGTGTTTAAACATGATTAAAAAAAAAACTCATTATCTACAAAGTCTTCTGTTCGATCAGCGTTCTTCAGTTCTCTGTGCCACTGTGTCTCTTCACGGTGCACAAAACGTTTAGGGCAGGTGGTTAGGATGTTTTAGGGGCTCCGCAGTGACCAGGCACTTGAAAGGCGATGAAACAGGACATCACACGGCTCGCCCATCCGGTCAGGTGTCTGTTCCAGGGTCTGACGGGAGCTCAGTCGTTCTCACCTGTGCCTGTCAGCTGGGTTCTGCCACCCCTGCGTTTCCTGTCAGGAGATGCTGCCTTATCACGTCTAACATTAGATTGCAGATTACGCCATGGCAACATTCACACTGTCTGAAAGCAGCTCTCCCCAAACAAAGGGATCCAGCCACTGCATTATAGTTATTTATTCAATTTACTTTTATATAGAGCCTTTCACAAGAATGTTACCCCAAAGCACTTTACACGGGTGTGTTGTTTAGCAAGCACTTTTATCCAAGGCTTCTTCTGGAGAAAACTTGAGCATTTAGGTTTAAGGGACTTGCTCCGGGGCCCAAAACAGAAATAACATGGTTGAGCATTGGGATTTTAACCAGCAACCTTCTGTCATCAGACACGGAGTTCTCACCTGCAGAGCCACACACCAAAGATCTGCTTTCAGATCTGCAGCTTGACGATCGGCTGTGACTCTGCATGAGTCGCAGCCCTGGGGCTTATTTCCGAAATTAATGAGTGACTTTACTGTGGTCGAATAGAACATGGTTATGAATTTATTTTCGAACTCTTTCACAGAGCAGGATTTAAGAGCGATTTTCACATGAGCCCTCGTTAACCCCAGACACAGACAGGCATCACCAGTCAATAACCAAACTGACTGTGAAACCACCACACATTTGTTCTTTGTATGAATCACGATAGTGATTTTCCTATAAATATTACAGATTATACTGCACTGTAAGAGCACATTATAGGGAGGCCCCTGCCTCGTGTCCCTGGCTGGCACAGACTCCAGTAACTCTGCTCTCAATAAATGGCAGCAGTAGAAGGATGGATGTAATGGCACGTTGTAATAAGTGAATTACAAATAAATAAACAATACATTTAAAAGAATCCATTTACTTCTTAGAAAATTTAAAATAGGCAAAAACAGACTATTATAAAAATTTTTTCTTAATTTTTATTTGTGGAAAAGAATATACATAAATATATATTTATAATGAAAGGAGATGCTATGGATGCGATGGGTTGGCGTCCCATCCTGGGTTGTTCCCTGCCTTGTGCCCTGTGAAGGGTTGGCGTCCCATCCTGGGTTGTTC
>JAODJX010000042.1:6115769-6126415 GCA_026776945.1 Isichthys henryi
TTTTGGACTGTGGGGGGAAACCGGAGTACCCGGAGGAAACCCCACGACGACATGGGGAGAACATGCAAACTCCGCCCCTTCACCTGATGTCACTTACTAATTATTAATACATGTAAAGCAGGGATACCCAAAAACCTGACCAAGATAAATGGCTGGAAGATGAATGGATGGATGGATGAATCTATGAGTGGATGGGTGGAGTTCCCAATGTCTCGAGAGGTAGTTAGAACTCACAAGAAACAACATTTTGCCCATCAAGTTAATCCATTGCTGTCCATCTTATAACTAAAATTACATTTCCAGGTGTTCTGCTCTCCATGTCTGTCACCTACAAAGAGCTGTAAGAAAATCCCTTTGCTTCATCCTCCAAATTCCATGTCCTGTCTGCCTGCTCACTGTCCACAGGCTGTTTTTTTTTTTTTGCAAATACTGTGTATTAAATTAACAAGAGGCAGCGTTTCGCTAAAAGGATCCTCTGTGACCGGTGATGCTGAGACATGCACAGGTGCAGCGTGGCTGTCGGAGCCGGGGAAATTGAAACCACTTTACCGGTTCCGGAAAATTCTCTTGGCAGGATTTTCAGGCGTGGTACTTGGCGTGGTGCTGTTTGGAACCACGTTTGTCCCCATACTGGTAGCAATAATTGAAAGTTCTGAAGTGTAACGTGTTTGGTAATGAAATTAATTTTCCGTGAAAAGTGTTTAAACTAAAAATGAGAGTGAGCTTAATCCTGGAGAGACAGTGGGTTGGGGGGGGGGGGGGGGGTCCCAAGCAGGCATGTAATGGGATTGGATATTAGAGGGACGACAAAATATCCCTTTTTGGTTTAAGGACTGAAAAAGGGTGTTTTGGAAAGAAGCAATCTTCAGCTGAGCTACAATTTTAATCCGTCTCATTATTTATTAATGAGTTGTGGATCATCGTTAAACTAATAACATTTATAGCGTAACTGAGAAAAATAAGTGAAAATTGAGTGGCAAAGTGAATCCCCACATACATGCTATAAACGAAGGAACAAATACATAGATCAGTGTGGTAAAAGCGTCTCGTTCCTGCTATTAGGGCTGAGATTTGACATTTTCTCTGAAATCTCCAGTTCATGCCACCCAAGGATGCGTCGCTCATTCATTATTCCCCTGCTGAATCCCTGCAGCTTGCTGTCTTCCACGATCCTGCAAATTACCGGATTCCCTTCCGCCCGGCAGAAAATGCCAGGTCAACCCAGGGTGGCGGCCGTGCAATTTGTGTAGGGTAACATCTCAGCTTCTCTGTATGACCTCAAGTCAGACCTGCTAAAGGGTACAGATATCGGCTGACCCCAGTATAAGTTTACTCATTTGAATTTGGAGAAATCCGATTGGATGAAAGGTGCCAAACGGGAAGCAGGAAGTAGGAAGCTTCAATTGTTTGAAGCTTCCTACTTCCATGTGGGATGCTGAATAAATCGTTCTAGAATGAATCAGTCACTAATATTTGGATGATACTCCATTCATGTGCCTTTGGGTGAACCACGACTTACAGGTGTAAATGTGGACTAGGAGAGAGGCTGGCAATAAGCAGATCGGTGCCTCCTGACAGTCCGGGCCCCCCCCCCGCTGGCCGGAGAGGGAACCTCAAAGACACACCAGCCACCCATGCGTGACATTTGCCACGCGGCCGCCTTCCACCGACATGATAAAAGAAAACATCAAACGTCTTTGAAAACTGACTGCTGTTTTCGCCTGTGACGGGAGAGGAGACGACCAGAGAGGATGTGGTAGGGGGTGTGGGGTGGGGGGGCTGGCTGTTCGATTTGAGGAGATGAGAAGGCAATTTTCAGCAGAGAAACTGATGTATGTGGAAAAGTCATGCTTTTTATTAATGCTGCTATTTCAGTTCAACGCACTTTGATGTGCGGAGAGCCACATTTACCGAATACAGTTTCAATAATAAGAAGAGATAAAGAAAGACTGATATTAAACCAGAGCTGTTTGAATTCCTCCCAGTTGTGGTGGGCACATATAATGAACACATCCCATAATAAACACTGGTGCAGGATATGAGATTATAAATGATCACATTACAGATCAAGCAACATTTCTCTTTATGGAGTCGTACAAAGAAGCCAGAAGAGACATAAGACTGGCAAGCTTCCTCAGCCACGAACTGAGAGACATTCATATGTGCATCATCGCTGACATGTCCTGATTAAAAGGAGCCCTGCACATTTTTATTAATCTGTTAAGATTAGGTCAGGTTTAATGCAGAGAGCTAACGGCTTAACCACTCCATAAGGTCACTGGCTCCCTCTTCATTTCTCTGGGAGAAGAACTGGGTGCCTGGCTTATCCCACCCAGTGGCTGATGGGAAATATGCAAATGAGGCATCTGCAGAAGTCAGTATCGTGACCTTTTATAAATATAGTACACCGCAGAAATCCATATAGCTTGTGTCAGTAATCTGTGTTCCTAATGAAGCGTGGCATGAGCCGAGCAGCACTGCAGCTACAGAATCGCGGTGCTGTGGTTAATGAGTGACATTTTTCAAGACACAGATGCAGCCTCCAAATTCAGAACTGTTCCTTCTGGATTCCCAGTGATAGCACACAAGTCAATATTACAGCTTTGGCGTTCTGATAATAAGCACGGTACAGTAATTCATCATTAAATTAATTTACAGTGCGGTGTTCCAGTTTATTAAATCCATTTACTGCACCACAGGATGCAGAGTGAATGATTTCTTATTTTTTTTCCCCTAAATTTAATAAGTGTGCACCTTCCTCCCACTATATGTTTACTGGAAGCAGGAATGGACTGGATTTCCACAGGCTGGGTTTACAGAGGCTGGGTTTGTAGAGGCTGGGTTTGCAGAAGCTGGGTTTACCGAGTCTGCGTTTGTAGAGGCTGGGTTTGCAGAGGCTGGGTCTGCAGAGGCTGGGTCTGTAGAGGCTGGGTTTGCAGAGGCTGGGTTTGTAGAGGCTGGGTTTTCAGAGGCTGGGTCTGCAGAGTCTGGATTTGCAGAGTCTGGGTTTCCAGAGGATGGGCCTGCAGAGGCTGGGTCTGCTTGCAGCTTATTTGCCCATTTAACGTGGGATGTGTCTGCTTGGACCGAGTGGAAGAGAATTTTAAGTGTGTTCTCTGGTCCTCTCTGCTGCAGCAGGCCGCTGTGCAGGGGTGGGTTTGTTCCTGGCCCCCACTCAAAAGGTCACTTTGGGGCCCCTTCTAGATGTTTGTAGAACTAATGAATAGCTAGCGAATAGCTAACGAATAGAATAAGACCAGCGTTGCTTGCCAGCTGATTAGCAGAACTTGCTGCTTCACTGTCTCCTAAATAATGAACTTGTTTATTTAATATTTAGTGTAGTGACTGTTTGTGGTCAACATGGGCCCCCCAAACACCACCGCTGTGGCATCACATGCAGTCACATCAGCAGGACACAGTGATGTCTGGCCACCTGTCCCTCCATTCCAAGTGTCCTCCTTACCCCACATACCCCATATCTGTCTTTAATGACGTCCCACATTTTACTCGCTCCGTTACTGACAGTGACATCAGCATGACATCATTCAAAACTCCAAAAACCAGTAAAATCACAGCTTCCTCCTCTGTACCAGCAGACGGTGCTTCATCCACATACCGGATACTTTAGTGACTCACAGTGCGTCGGAATTTTAGAGTGGGTTAAAGAAGACTGTGCCCCCCCCCGCCCACGCGCACGCACGCATGCACATTTATATTCAAATCCTCGTGGGGACCACCTATTCATTTCTATGGCCAAAGCCCTAATCCCAAAAATGACAACCTTAGCCCCCACCCAGCAAACACAATACAAGACTTTCTGCATTTTAGTTTTTGCTTGCAGTCACGGATTTTTATAAAATTGAATTTTCCCTGGTGGGGACTGCAAAACTGGTCCCCAGACCATCAAAAGAATAGGTTTTTATCACATTGTGGCGACATTTGTTGTCCAGAATGTAATATACACATGACCAGAGCCAGGAAACACACACTACCTACACTCACACACACCAACAAACTCACACAAAAACATACACTAACACGTAAGTTTTTAGAGTAATTTTGAGATTATTTGTAGGATTTAGGATATTTTAGAATTTTTTTGCCTGATTTCCTAGTCTACAAATTGCCATACAGCCATCTATAAGATATTGAACCATAAACAGTTGGAAAAAACAATGTAATTTGTATTCATTGCAGTAGTGTGTGTTATACTGAACGGTTTAATAATTTAATTAGCTAATACACTCATTCAATCAATTCCAACTGTGCCCAGATTTGGCCATTACTCATCCGTGATAGGAATACCTACACTGGGTCCATGACGATAAATACAGCAGCTACAGGGCACCACAGCCAACTCATGATTATTTGGTTACCTCAGTGTTACTAAAACAATACAGTGGAAGATGAACATGGAGGCCACATGGAGGATGGGAGCCTAGCAAATTAGGGTTATGGATCCCCTCTTGATCAGGGGTCACATGACCTGATACCTAGAGGCAGGATCTCAGTGAAGAATATTCTCTCACCATGTAGCAGTTTCATACAAAGAAAGCAAGCATCTTAAAGAGGGAGGGAAGGCAGAAAACACACTGATGTGTATGATGAATATGTAGGATGAATATATATAATACAGGAAACTGGGTGGAGGCATAGGGTGGTGGCGATGAAACTGATCAGGAAAAGGTTGTGAAATATTAATCAGCACTCTGGACAAGCTTAAGATACTGAACTCCTTAAGATGGATGACTACATTTAAAAAGTGTGCGGATTACCGGGTGAACTTCACCTGTTGGCAAAAAAACCAGTCGAGTTAGTAAACAGTTAAACCAAACTGAGTTGTGTTCTACTGTGAAAGTGTGACTGAGAGAGCAAGAGAGAAAGATTAAGTGTAGAAAAGGAAAGAATCACAGCTGGTAAGAACAATATATACTCTCAGAAGAGACAGCGCTCATCTGTACAAATTTCAGTTTTTACTTCTACAGACACATCAGTTTTTCTGTCAGGACTGTAAGGTGTAACAGTCATAAAAGTTATAAACTCCACAGGCATGATGACAGCTAGAGAAAGATGACAAAAAGATCGACGCCCACAACAGTGATTCGTCAAGCTCTCAAGGACATCTCACCCCACCTCACCACCCTGTACAGAGTGTGTGTGATTGGTTGGTTTTGTTGATTGACAGCCATGCTTCCCCCATTATCCTACAAACAGGTCCAACATGATAATGCACGGACACCTGCAGTGGAATGGTATGTACATCGGAACAGAACACAGTGATGCTGATTCAAAACCTACATTATAATTCATTAAACTGTTGAAAAAGGAACACTGTAATCCTTAAATCTGATAATCCAGTAATAAAACAGCAGTGGATTATACAGGAACACATTCACACTGAAGAATGAATTCCTGCAGACAGAGGGAATATATTAAGCTTGAAGTCATAAAGACAAAACATATTTACTTTAGCATCAAACATCATTATCATCTTCAGAATTTCCAGAGATTCAGCAAGAATTTCACAAGATCTTACAGTTACTGTACATCTTGCATCTTGTAGTTTCAACTTTCATATAAAAATGTTCTTACTGGAGTAGTATGGAAGTCAGTTCATATAATGATATCATAGGTATCACAGTTATATGGTACAGTGACAGCACTGGATTCACAGTCCAAGACAATGACATGACAGATAGTATAGCCCATGATGACATCGCAGTTCTAAGGTACAGTGACATAACTAGCATCACATTTTGAAAACAATGTCATCTGTGCATAACAGTTCAACAATAACATCAGTAACATGCAGTGACATCACTGTATTCACAGTTCAAAGGTAGACTGACATCACCGCTATCACAGATCAAAGGTAGACGGATATCACTGCATTCACAGTCCAACAACACAGTGAAAACATTCCCAATCAGTCCCATTCAGCTTTTGGCAGTACATATTTTGGAAAATTGTTTTGATAGTCATTGGCAAAATAGCACCTCACACATGAGAATTTAATATGGCATTGTGATTTTATGTTAATTGTTCATCGTGATTTAACACTCACACATAGCTCTCGGGCATGTGTTACGACTGGCGATTCAGTTTTCTGAAGTTATATTGATACGATCTTGCTAATGAGATCTTTTATGGCTGCTACACAGATAGCGGGGTCTTGGTGCAGAGACTTCCAGGGTTATTTGGCACTTGCCTACAATGGCATGCAGCCCCTGCTCTTCTCTGACACTGCAAGCGGTTTATAGGACTTTAATCACACAAATGCAGATAATCTCTCATACGTTCTGTTGAATATTTCACAGTTTTGTGAAAGTTTCATAATACACAGCTGCTACGCTGGAGTAATAAAATTCATTACTGATTAAACGAATCTACTCCAGGACTCTCATTACTACATGATCTACCTAATGAATGTCGGCTTTTGGACACTTTTTCATTCGCTGATGGGAAATAAATGTAAAAAGAGCAGATTACTGTGGTCCTCTGAAGATTAAAGCCGGGGAGGAGACAGCGATGTTTGGTGTGCACTGCCCCTTTCTGCGAGCTGCAGTAAATATGGTTATTATAGTATTATTCTCGGCGATTTGCTCAGCCACGCTCTTCATCTACTCTATACTGGGCTCTCATCTTCGTCGATGGAAAACGCTTCGCTTGGAATGGGCCGTCTCGCTTTCCTGAATGTGGACGAGTGCCTTCATCGATCGCAGGTCTGGGTCAAGATACAAAAGTCTGTGTCATCTGTTTTTCTCCTGCCAATCTTTGTGCATGTGGGTCACACCGTGATTATCGCAGCATTTCAGGTCAATTTCTATTATTTTCTTGACCCTGAGATCCAGTCCTACTAGCTGGTAGACTCATGATAAACTCTTTTAGGGAAGAAGCATTTATTGATTATGTACTGACCATCTACTGAACATCTATTTAAAAACTGCTAATCATTTACTGAGCATTTACCCAATATCTACTGAGCATGTACTGAACATCTATTAAAAAACTGCTAATCATTTACTGAGCATTTACCCAATATCTACTGAGCATGTACTGAACATCTATTAAAAAGCTGCTAAGCATTTACTGAGCATTTACCCAATATCTACTGAGCATGTACTGAACATCTATTAAAAAACTGCTAAGCATTTACTGAGCATTTACCCAATATCTACTGACCATCTACTGAACATCTATTTAAAAACTGCTAAGCATTTACTGAGCATTTACCCAATATCTACTGAGCATGTACTGAACATCTATTAAAAAGCTGCTAAACATTTACTGAACATCTCCTGATCAGGTACTGAACATCAAATGAACATCTAATTAAAATTCTGCTAAACATTTACTGAGCATCTGCCCATCCTCTACTGATCGTGTATTGAACACGTACTGAACAGCTATTAAAAATTCGCTGCTGTACATTTACTAAACATTAAATATCTACTGATATCTGTCACTGAGCACATATCCACTGTAATGAATACCTACCAAACACAGCTGAACATCTATTCTAGAGATACTCTAGTCTACCTGATTCTAATGCTCCCCGAACTCTCACTCAGATGTCTGGCTGATACCATGGAATCCAGTCCATGTTGGAGATATGACCACACGCATCACTGTTTATGTTTGTCTGGTTCCTACAACAGCTCACAACATGACACTGGAAGCCATTCTTAAAGATGCATATCTGACTGACTTTGCAGCTCCACTTAAGGTTACAACAGAAGCATTCCTCATGAAGCTCTGGTCTGAAGCCTCCCTGCCTACTTAGTTTGTTTCTTCTCCAAAAGAAGCAGTCGTTTCACTTTGTCACTCTTCTGTCACACCGACTGCCACTAGTCACGGCCAATGTCTGTGATCCGTGTTGCCTGGCTTAAAGCTCAGCAAACACAAAGATCCTGGTAATAAGATACTGATCCCCAACCTCAAAACCTACTGGCTTAAGCCTACCATATGGAAATGGGCCACGTTTTTATGTTTTTTGTGGAGACAGTTACCTATGAGCAGCGTATAGAAACTGAAGCACCGTTTTTCACTGCATGCGACACTACGAGATGCTGAGGTCCCGCAAGCCAGAAGCACCCGGAAGCTTCTCATTCCCTCACGAGAGTTACGATCCTAAACGATCCCCCTGCGTATTCTACATCCCCGGTAACAGTCACCCCGCATTCCCATTTTATCCATCTCAGCTTTGCAACATTATACTCAATAATCTACATGTTCTTTAAATTCAGGCTATATTAAGGCCCATCAGAAAGTTTGCCTCCGTTATGAGATCATCCCCGTTTAAAACATTTACATTTTATTGGTCTCTCCTTGTGTATTCGCGCTCATGAATAATTCAGGGAGAACTTCCTCTAGCCCTCAAAGGGGAGTCGTACCTAGAAAACAGTCAAAACAATATAGGACCGGTTGTAAATCACTGCGTATTTGGATTCAATTACCATGCAGCCAGATCAGATCAAACATAATTTGTTAAATGCATTATGTTGATTAATCTGTTCTTCCAGCTGTAATAAGTAGCAGGCTGGCACATCAATTTTTTTTAGATCTTTATAAATGGCATGAGGAATGAATGCTTGGCTCTCTCCATCTCGCCCCGCCTTCGCAAGGAGCTTTTAGCGAGGACGGATTGCAGCACGACACGATCGGCCGGCGCTGATGAAAAAGTCTCGTCCGTGTCTCTCACTAATCACGAGGCCGCTGTCGTTCTCCACGCTCCCGGCCGGTCGCCGCTTCTGAGTGGCGGCCTGGGAAACGGCGCTGAAGCGGGGGTGTTCGTTTTCACACTAGAGAGCTGAACCTTAAGACGTGCTTGGGTTCGAACACTGCCGTAATAAACACTCGTACCATTATAGGTGCATATTAAGAGAGGTGGCTTACCCATGGTGCTCAGGGGCGCATCTGAATTTTCATTTCCTTCTTTGCTCGTAAAAAAAAATAATTATGAAAAAGATGTTTGACGTGAACTGGGGCAGATTAACTTATCTGGGGTCCCAAGGTTGACACCAGCATGGACACTCAGGTGTTGCTGGTGTAACTAACCATCTTTCCTGGGGCCCCGATGTTTGCAGGGGCCCTAGGGTGCTAACTAGCCTACGCATTAAGCCACATGAATGCAGGTAAAATTCCTGCTTTGGGGCAAACCCCATCACAGCTAGCCTCCATGGAGTCTAACCCCCCCTCTTCTGTCAAAACAGATGGTGTGAGACTCAGCAGGTTTGGATGCAGTGACTGTGATTTGAAGGTTTTCAGCTCAGATCTCATACCAGTAGGATGATGTCATCATTGGGTCCTTCAGCGAGGCCCTTAACTGCTCCAGGCACTGGCTGACCCTGATTTCTCAGTTGCATTTTGTTTTAGATAAAAGCATCTTCTAAATATGCAAAATACACTATAATAGACAAAATTGTGCCTAACTTTGGTTTCTTAACACAGCAGACTGTTTCTCCAAACAAACAAACTAATGTTTTTTTCAGGAGTTACCAAGTCTGCGAGATGTTTTCCCACACAGAGACGCCGGCACAGCACAAAGCCAAAGCACCGTGGCTCTGAGCCCCCCCAGGGAAGACGGAACTCGCCGGAGCTGAACGAATTCAGACAGGCTCTGTGGACAACTGTGGAGGGGGGGAGTTCAGCCCCTTGTTTCCACCCTCCTAAGAGCCAGCTTGTCATAGAGTGAAGTTTGGGGATTTCACTGAGCGGATGTGGGAGGGTGCAAAAAAAACACACCGTATGCAAAAGGAAAATCCGCTCCCAAGCTCCCGTTTGGGGTCAGAGTATCACTCCAAGGTGCCCAGCACAGCACACAGGGCGGCTAGTTAACTGGTTAAGGAGTAGGACTAGTCAGCTCTGAACCGATTCTTTGTGTTCGCCACAGATCTGACTAAGGCATACACTGCAGTGCTCACATGTAAATATATATTAAAAACAAAAACCTCCTCGCTATACAAGTAAATTTATACAAAACCACTTCTCGAATAACTAAATAATTCCAAATTACCAGCATCTGTGTAAACATCCAATTAAGCTCTATAATACGCAGACTGACAATGAATGAGTGGACTGCATATTTGTTATCAATAATTAACGCTCAGAGGATACGCAGGTCCGCACATGGCATCGTCTCACAATCCAGGAACGCAGAACAAAATACAGAACGGGGAGATAATCGCCCTTATTTCTATCCCAGCATCATGCGTCCTGCGGTTGGTGAAAACAGAGATCACCTGTTACCGGCAGCTGTGATTGGCTAATCAGTAAGCTGCAGGGAGAGGGTTGTCAGGTGGGGGGGGCACACTCCTGAATTATAAACACATGGAGAATTTCAGAGCACCCCTCCCATCACAAAGCAAACACAGGTTCCTCTCACATTTGGAGGCTTGTCAGTCGACTGCCCCCCCCAACCCCACCCAATCCTGAAGTAAAACCTGCCTGAGATGTGCCTGTTCTCACTATTCTTCCTAACCAGTGGTCACCTTGACAACAGCTCAGTGGGCTCTCATTGTCTGCCCCCCCCGGCCCCCCTGTTGTGGGGTGGGCAGGACTAGGGCGGGGTGGGGGGGGGCGCGGGGGGGGGGGGGGGGGGGGGGGGGGGGGGGGGGGGGGGGGGGGGGGGGGGGGGGGGGGGGGGG